>OY740797.1:53341090-53457608 GCA_963514005.1 Raja brachyura | reverse complement strand
ACCAGAAACCTTTTTCAGACCTTCGGAGGAAATGTGGAATGTAAAAATGTTGGCACGTAATAGGAAAGGAAGGAATTGCAGAGTACGCTGAAATACCCCTAGACCTATGGAAACAGCCTTTGGAAGCGGTGTGTGGGGGAGGGGTGCGTGTGGGGGAGGGGGTGTGTGGGGGAGGGGGGTGTGTGGGGGAGGGGGGGGTGTGGGGAGGGCGGTGTGTGGTGGGGGGGGTGTGTGTGGGGGAGGGGGTGTGTGGGGGAGGGGGGGGTGTGGGGGAGGGGTGTGTGTGGGGGAGGGGGGTGTGTGGGGGGAGGGGATGTGTGGGGGAGAGGGGTGTGTGGGGGGGGAGGGGGGTGTGGCGAGGGGTTTGTGTGTGTGGGGGAGGGTGCGTGTGGGGGAGGGTGCGTGTGGGGGAGGGGGTGTGTGGGGGGAGGGATGTGTGGGGGAGGGGTGTGTGTGGGGGGGGTGTGGGGGAGGGTGCGTGTGGGGGAGGGGTGTGTGTGTGGGGGGAGGGGGTGTGTGTGGGGGAGTGGTGTGTGTGGGGGAGGGGTGCGTGTGGGGAGGGGTGCGTGTGGGGGAGGGGTGCGTGTGCGGGAGGGGTGCGTGTGGGGGAGGGGGTGCGTGTGGGGGAGGGGGTGCGTGTGGGGGAGGGGGTGCGTGTGGGGGAGGGGGGCGTGTGGGGGAGGGGGTGTGTGGGGGAGGGGGTGTGTGGGGGAGGGGGTGCGTGTGGGGGAGGGGGTGCGTGTGGGGGAGGGGGGGCGTGTGGGGGAGGGGGTGTGTGGGGGAGGGGGTGTGTGGGGGAGGGGGTGTGTGGGGAGGGTTGTGTGGGGGAGGGGGTGTGTGGGGAGGGTTGTGTGTGTGGGGAGGGGTTGTGTGTGGGGGGGAGGGTGTGTGTGGGGGGAGGGGGTGTGTGGGGAGGGGGTGTGTGGGGGAGGGGGTGTGTGGGGAGAGGTTGTGTGTGGGGGGGAGGGTGTGTGTGTGTGGGGGAGGGGGTGTGTGGAAGGGGTTGTGTGTGGGGGGGAGGGGGTGTGTGTGTGGGGGAGGGGCTTTGTGGGAGGGGGGGTGTCGGAGGGGGGTTGTGGGAGGGAGGGGGTGTGTGGGGGAGGGGGGTGTGGGGGAGGGGGTGTGTGGGGGGGTGGGAAGGGGGGGTGGGTGTGTGTGGGGGAGGGGGTGTGAGTGGGGAGGGGGGATGTGGGAGGGGGTGTCGGAGGGGGGTGCGTGGGAGGGAGGGGGGTGCGTGGGGGAGGGGGGTGCGTGGGGGTGTGTGTGGGGGTGTGTGTGGGGGAGGGGAGGTGTGTGGGAGGGGGGGGTGTGGGGGAGGGGGTGTGTGTGGGGGAGGGGGTGTGTGTGGGGGAGGGGGTGTGTGTAGGGGAGGGGGTGTGTGTGGGGGAGGGGGTATGTGGGAGGGGGGGGTGTGGGAGGGAGGAAGGTGTGGGAGGGAGGGGGGTGTGTGGGGGAGGGTGTGTGTGTGTGGGAGGGGGGTGTGGGAGGGGGAGGTGTGGGGGGGGGGTGGGGGAGGGGGTGTGTGTGGGGGAGGGGAGGGGTGTGGGAAGAGGGGGTGTGTGTAGGGGAGGGGGGATGTGGGAGGGGGGGATGTGGGAGGGGGGGTGTCGGAGGGGGTTGCGTGGGAGGGAGGGGGGTGCGTAGGGGAGGGGGTGTGTGTGGGGGAGAGGGGGTGTGTGTGGGGGAGGGGGTGTGGGGGGGGTGTGGGGGAGGGGGTGTGTGTGGGGGAGGGGGTGTGTGTGGGGGAGGGGGGGTGTGTAGGGGAAGGGGGTGTGTGTGGGGGAGGGGGTATGTGGGAGGGGGGGGTGTGGGAGGGAGGAAGGTGTGGGAGGGAGGGGGGTGTGTGGGGGAGGGTGTGTGTGTGTGGGAGGGGGGTGTGGGAGGGGGAGGTGTGGGGGGGGGGTGGGGGAGGGGGTGTGTGTGGGGGAGGGGAGGGGTGTGGGAAGGGGGGGTGTGTGTAGGGGAGGGGGGATGTGGGAGGGGGGGATGTGGGAGGGGGGGTGTCGGAGGGGGTTGCGTGGGAGGGAGGGGGGTGCGTGGGGGAGGGGGTGTGTGTGGGGGAGAGGGGGTGTGTGTGGGGGAGGGGGTGTGGGGGGGGTGTGGGGGAGGGGTGTGGGCTCACCGGTTCCCGGCCCCGGTTCCGACCGCACACCTGGCTCCAGGACCCGGCTCCGGACTCACTCAGCTGCTCCCATTCCCAGCGCCTGTTGTGGTCACAGCTCCTGCCCGTGAACGAAGTCCGCCCCCGCTCCTGCCTCCGCCCCCCCCCCCCCCGCAGAACACAGCACACACTCCGCTGCTTCAGCTTTATTTTCGGCGGCTTCTGGACGTGCTCAGCCTGGCGTCCGGGGCTTTATTCTCCAGCGGGTGCTAGAGGGGACGATACCTTCATGGTGACTGACAGGCGAGAAGACCAATCTGCTGATCTCACAATTTTTTAAACCTTCATAACTTTTGTAATCTTCCACCGATCGGAACAAAACTTGGTGGCTTGGAGCAGAGGAGTGCGGTGGGAAAGGTGGTGGGTAATCCTAGCAATATAGGGTAGCGTTTTTTGTGCAAATTTAAATACAATGCAGGCCGTAAGTTGTGTTTCAAATAACTAAATGAGAGTTTTAATAATAGGATAGATAGATAGATAGATAGATAGATAGATAGATAGATAGATAGATAGATAGATAGATAGATAGATAGATAGATAGATAGATAGATAGATAGATAGATAGATAGATAGATAGATAGATAGATAGATAGATAGATAGATAGATAGATAGATAGATAGATAGATAGATAGATAGATAGATAGATAGATAGATAGATAGATAGATAGATAGATAGATAGATAGATAGATAGATAGATAGATAGATAGATAGATAGATAGGTTAGGGGGGAAAGGGTAACTAGAGAGAGAGTGGGATCTCTCAGGGATAAAAGCAGTTACCTCTGTGTGGAGCCACAGGAGATGGGCAAGGCCCTCAATGAGTACCTCTGTACTTATCGAGGAGAAAGGCAGTAGGAGGGAGGAATTTGGAGCAGTCACTGGAAGTGTCATGCAAGCAGTCAGGGTTACCGTTGAAGAAGTACTGAAGATACTGTCGTGTTTGAAGGTAGACAGGTCTCCAGCATCTGATCAGATATTTCCGAGAACATTGCGGGAAACTAGAGAGGAAATTGCGGGAGCCCTAGTTGAAATTTAGGAGTTGTCGTTAAATACAGGAGAGGTGCCGGCAGACTGGAGGGGGGCAAATGTTGTGCCTCTTTTCAAGAAGGGCTGCAGGGCAAATGCTGGGAACTATAGGCCGGTGAGCTTAACATCTGTAGTTGGTAAGTTACTGGAGAGTATTCTGAAGGATGGGATATCCAGGCATTTGTGTGGACAAGGGCTGATTATGGATGGTCAGCAAGGTTTTGTACTTGGCAGGTCGTGTCTCACAAATCTGATTGATTTTTTTGAAGACGTGACTAGAAACATTGATGAAGGCAGAGCTGTAGATGACATAACATAACATAACAAATTCTTTATTAATCCCCTTATTCAGGGGAAATTCAGATGTCCTTGCAGCACACTAATAAAAATACAACATGGCATTAAAGAAATTTAACATTAAAACATAAAGACATCCCCCCACAATGGTTCCCACTGTGGGGGAAGGCACAAAGTCCAGTCCCCATCGCCATGTCCACCCTCAGTAGTCGAGCCTATAGAGGCCTCCGCAGTCGCCGCTACGGAGGCCCAATGTTCCCGGCTGTTCTCACCGGGTGATGGTACTCCGGCGTCGGTAGACCCTCTCAGCGGCTTGGGGTGGAGGAACAGCCGCCTCCTCACCGGAGACCGCGGCTTCCAAGCCAACAGGCCGTGCTGTACGGAGCTCCACACACTGGCGATCTCGGCGAGAGATCCCAGGCTCCACAAGTGTAAAGTTCAGCGCCGCCGCCCGCTGCTGGCCGCTCCCCAGACCCGCCGCTCCGCGATATATTTCTCGGTGGTCGCAACATACTGGAGTTCCAGCGCGGCGACCCAGGCAAGGCATCGCCCGCTCTGCGATAGTGCTCCAGCGCTGCGTCGCCTCCGAAGCCGAGGTTCCGGCCAGGTCCCCTCAGGAAAACGCCGCTCCAGACCCCGCTGGTAGGCGGCGAGGACGGGTCGAAGTTGCTGCTCGAGGAAAGCCACCTCTCCAACCAGGTAGGGACTTGAGAAAGCAGTTCCCCCCCCCCCCCCCCCCCCCCCCCGCACTGCCCCCCACACATAGAAAAGATTAGACCCCCTACTAACACTTTTAACATACTAAAAATAAAGAAAAAGAAGTGAAAAAAAAACGGACAGCTGCAGGACTGGCAGCCGTACAGGACAGCGCCCCCTCTCCCTGTCTCGTACCAGATGTTGTGTACATGGACACATGTAAGGGGTTCTGCATGGTAGGCTGCTCTGGAAGGTTAGATCTCATGGGATCCAAGGAGAGATAGTTGAATGGGTAGCAAATTGGCTCCATGGAAGGAAGCAGAGGGTGATGGTGGAAGGTTGCTTCTCAGACTGGAGGCCAGTGACTAGTGGTGTGCCTCAGGGTTCAGTGCTGGGCCCGTTACTGTTTGTCATCTACATCAATGATTTGGATACGAACATACAGGACAAGATTAGCAAGTTTGCTGATGATATAAAAGTGGGTGGTTTTGCAGATAGTGAAGATGCAGATAGTGAACGATTGCAGCAGGATCTGGAACAATTGGCCAGGTGGGCTGAGGAATGGTTGATGGAATTTGATACAGGGAAGTGTGAGGTGTTGCATTTTGGGCTGTCGAACAAGGGCAGGACCTAAACAATAAATGGTAGGTCTCTGGGTAGTGTTGTAGAGCAGAGGGATCTAGGGGTACAGGTGCATGGTTCCATCAAGGTAGAGTACCAGGTAAGATAAGGTGGTCAAAAAGGCTTTTGGCACTTTGGCCTTCATCAGTCAGAGTATTGAGTATAGAATTTGGGAGGTCATGTTGTAGTTCTATAAGACGTCATTTAGAATATTGAGACGTCATTTAGAATATTGTGTTCAGTTCTGGGCACCATGTTATAGGAAAGATATTGTCAAGCTTGAAAGGGTTCAGAAAAGATTGACGAGGATGTTGCCAGGACTAGATGGTGCGAGCTGTACGGAGAGGTTGAGCAGGCTGGAGCGCAGGAGGATGAGGGGACATCTCATGGAGGTGTACAAAATCATGAGAGGAATAGATCGGGCAGATGCACAGAGTATTTTACCCAGTAGTGGAATCGAGGACCAGATGATTTTGGTTCAAGGTGAAGGGGAAAAGATTTAATCGGAATCCGAGGGGTAACTTTTTCACAAAGAGGGTGGTGGGTGTATGGAACAAGCTGCCAGAGGAGGTAGCTGAGGCTGGGACTACCGCAACGTTTAAGAAACAGTTAGACAGGTGCATGGATAGGACAGGTTTGGAGGAATATGGACCAAACGCGGGCAGGTGGGACTAGTGTGTGACTATGTGTGGAGGTAGTTGAGGCTGGGACTACCGCAACATTTAAGAAACAGTTGGACAGGCACATGGACGGGACAGGTTTGGGGGGTTATGGACCAAGTGCAGGCAAGAGGGACAAGGGTAGCTGGGACATTGTTGGCCAGTGTGGACGAGTTGGGCCGAAGGGCCTGTTTTCACACGGTGTCATTCTGTGACTTTATCACCTGCGTGGGTTTTGTCCGAGATCTTCGGTTTCCTCCCACATTCCAAAAACAGACAGGTTTGTAGGTGAATTGACTTGCATACCTCGGGTCTACAAGCAACGAATTTCACTGTGTCTTGCCACATGTGACAATGAAGTATTCTCCTCCATTCCATGTGGATGGGACATCCTGGTGGGCATTGGAGAGAGTGGCTGAAGGGCCTGTTTCCATGTTGTGTGTCTCTGACCCCACAACCTATTTACTGATCCCATGTTTATAAAGTAGGTGTAGGTGGAGCCAGATACAATCGCGGTGTTTAAAAGGCTTCTGGTTAGGCTGGTGGATATGCAGGGCATGGAGGGATATGGATCATGTGTAAGCAGAGGAGATCAGTTTAACTTGGCAGCATGTTCAGCATGGACATTATGGGCCGAAGGGCCTGTTCCTGTCTTGTTCAATGTTCCACCAGCAGGGCGCGGACCAGTGCTGGCCGCTGGGATTAGGAGAGAAAGCGAGAGAGAGAGTGTCAAATCCATCAACAATCACACAACTTGCAATGAAAGCCTTTTAATTGCAGGATAATTGGATACATTAATATTTTCAACATGCAAGTAAACAAGGAACACAGATTCAGTTTCCAGGAACATATTATCAGTGAAAGCCTTAAGTAGTTCCAGAAGATGTGTCACCACTTCCCATCTCAAAGGTAAATAGGGATGGGTTATAAATGTTGGTCGTGCATCTGAAGCGGTGGACTATATAAGTGGTAGGAGCAACTCCTTGTGCTGCCTGGCCAATATTTGGTGCCCTGGTGAAACATCTCCCCCTGACTCACTGAGACATCAGTTTGACGATCGTTGTAAATGAGTTTTCTGCCTAGTTGCTGTGAGTGCTGGAAACTATTTTTCCATGTGTCACGTAGTTAGTGTATGACAGTTTAACTGTGTGACGGGTGTGAGGGGTGCGGAGGTGGGGCATGAATTCTGTCTACAGTGGCGTGGGGATAAATGTGATGGGAGTGCAGGGTTTGCATTTCTTGAGCTGGTGTCTGGTCCTCACGCAGTAGAAGCGTCTTTCCCCTCTCCATAAGGCCTTCCCCGGTTTCAGGCAGTAACGCACACTCTGGACACGTTGGGACCTGCTTCTCTTCCTCCCAGTAGCAGCTGAAATAAAGGAAGCCGGTTCAGGTATTCAGTGATGGAGCAGAGTGCAGCAGGTTACACAAATCATGCCCAGATTTGTATCCCATATCACTAACTTACAGTCATACGGCACGGGACAGGCCCTTCGTCCCAACTCATCCATGCCGACCTAGACTGAGTTAGTCCTATTTACTCATATTTAGCAAACTAGAACCTTGTTCCATGGAGTGCAGGAGACTGAGAGGACATCTTATAGCCGTGTATAAAATCATGAGAGGAATAGATAGGGTGAAAGCATAATCTTTTCCCCAGGGTAGGGGAATCAAGAACTATAGGAAATAGGTTTAAAGTCAGAGGGGAAGGATTTAATAGGAACCTGAGGGGCATTTGTTCCCACAGAGGGTGGTGTGTATATGGAATGAGCTGCCAAAGGACATGGATGCGGCAGGTGATCAAGTTTGTGATGACCCTGTGGTGGTGGGCCTGATCTCGGGTAACGATGAGAAGGCCTACCGGGAGGAGGTGGCTGATCTGGCACTCTGGTGTCAGGACAACAGCCTCCTCTTGAATGTCACAAAAACTAAGGAGCTGATTGTGGACTTTAGAAGGGCACAACATCCGAGGACGTACACGCCACTGGAGATAAATGGGACTACTGTGGATAGGGTGAGCTGCTTTAAATACCTGGGAGTCCACATCACAGAGGATCTGACATGGACAACACACACTGCCGCACTGGTGAGTAAGGCAAGGCAGCGCCTTTACCACCTCAGGCAGCTGAGGAAATTCAGAGTCTTTCTGAGGATCCTCAGTGCATCTACTCTGGGGCTGTAGAAAGCATCTTGTCCGGAAACATCTCAATCTGGTTTGGGAACTGCTCTGCCCAGGACAGGAAGACTCTGCAGAGAGTAGTGCGTTTGGCCGAACGCACCATGGGAACTACACTCGCCCCCCTGCAGGAACTATACACCAGGAGGTGCAGGTCCAGAGCCAGCAACATTATGAGGGACCCCAACCACCCCAGCAACGGACTGTTCCAGCTGCTACGGTCAGGCAAGCGCCTCCGCTGTCACGCTGTGAAAGCAGAGGATGAGACAGAGTTTGTTCCCACAGGCCATCGGGACTGTAAACTCTTAGCTCACCTGGGACTAAGTTACTGTTGTGTTGTGTCTTTTTATTCCTAAAATGTAAATACTGGTTCTGTTCTATTCTGTTCTGTTGTTCTGTAGTTTTTGCACAATCCGCAGGCATTGCCACTTTCATTTCACTGCACATCTTGTATGTGTATGTGACAAATGAAGTGGACTTGACTTGGTATAATAACAACATTCAAAAGACATTTGAACAGGTACGTGGATAGGAAACATTTTGAAGGCTATGAGTAAAACATGGGCAAATGGATTGCATTGGTACCTTGGTATCATGGATGAGATGGGCTGAAGGGCCTGTCTGCTATGAGTGTAAAACTGCACATAGATTCAGAGCAGTGATGGGCTGCCTGCCCAGCAATCTCAATCCACCACTTCATTACATCATGGCTAATCTGATCATAGCCTCAACTCTGCACTCCCATCCACCCACGGAAATCCTTCATCTTCTGCTTCTCAAGTCCTTATCTACCTCTACTTTAGAAATATTCAGACTCTCTAGCCATTGCCCTTTGAGGAAGGGAGTTTTAAAGATTCACAACCCTGTGAAGGAACAAATTCACCTCATCTCCATATTAAAAGTTTGACCTTAAAACCAAAGGTGTAACTGCCTAACTTGGGGAAGATACACAAGACAAGGAAACACTGTACATGTCGGGATAGTACAAATTATAGAGCCCATGTCCAAAACTGGAGAGCATGTACAGAAAATGTGGGGGACCAGAGGAACTGTGTCTCTGACCTCTGGTGGGAGCAGTCTCCTGCAGTTTGCTTTTTGCTCCATGAAAATGACTTGTCTCTCTTTATTTGATCCATAAATGGAAGACTAAAGAGATTATACTACAACTATACAAAATACATGGATGGATAAATACAGGTGGTTCTGCTACAGTGGGTATTTCAATAACGTGACGGATGAACTAAGGACCACTATTTGCATTGTAATCCCTTCTATTGACTCTTGTGCAACAGTGCATTTTAAACAGTGTTCTATCTTGCAGTAACAAAAATAAACTTATTGCGATTGAAAAGACCAGCATTTTTTAAAATACTGATGGAAAATAACATTGTTATTGTGAGTCAGAGACTATCTTGCCTCAAAATCACTTTCCTGCATTGACACAAATGCTTTTATTAACACGGTTTTCTATAACTCGGGCAACTGCCGTATTGTAACAGAATGACGGATACTGGCCAGCGCCGTGTACTCTGGAGTTCCATATCTCATGTAGTTGTGACCCACCCAGACAATCTTGCACATCCCCTGGAGGGGTCACACAGGGATTACCATAACATCTCATCCCTCTTCACTGCTGTAGAGAGGAGATGGGCACATACAGGCTGCTGGCACAAGGTGGCAGTGATTCACGCTGAGCTACACCGATCATCGACATCTGGTGAAGAGACTCCACAGTCAGGGTGCGATCAGGTGGGGCCTGTTAACTCAGCTCATTTGACCATGGTGCTAATAACACCAGCGTTGTAGGTTCAATCCCTGTACAGGCCATCACTTTGCAGCTTTAAGGTGCGAGGGGCAACATTTTTGGCAACACAGTTGCACAGCTGGCAGCGCCAGAGTGCCAGGTTAAATCTGACTACAGGTGCTGACTGTGTGGAGTTTGAATGTTCTCTCTGTGACTGGGTGGGTTTCCTCTGGCTTCCTCCCACATCCCAAAGATGTGCAGGTTTGTAGGTTAATAGCCTCGGTAAACTGCGCCTAGTGTGGGGAGTAAATGGGAAAGTGGGATAACATAGAACTAGTGGGACTCGGTGGGACTGGATGGGCCAAAGGACACGTTTCCATGCTGTATCATTCAATCAAATTCAACCAATCATGGTCCCCCGAGTACACTGCGTTCACCATTGGCCCCACTGTGACGAGGATTACCTCCACTCCACTTCCCACTGATGACTCCAGCCTTCTGACAGCGGCACTGGGTCTCAGTTCCATCCTTGCGTTGCTGTAACTTCAGTCCCAACTCAAGACCAGCATCTGCATGGAATCAGATCATTGCCGTGATGTAGGGATGTTGAAGTGGGAACAGGGAAGCGGTGAGCTCACCCCTGGATGCCAGAGGGATATCACCTGCTTCCCCTTCTACTTCAACAGTTCCACACTTGTCCACTTGTTGCATTGACTGTGCTGGGGTGTTCAATATAAAGCCTGTTTTGATTCATCCCCCACGTTTAACCCCTCTGTGCCTCTCATCATTTATATTCCTCCATCAGGTCGGCCTTCAGCCTCTGATGCTGCAGAGAAAGCAATCCAAGTCTGTTCAACCTCTCATTATAGGTAATGGCTGCCTCAGCCCTCCGACATTCACTGTGTGGGGTTTGTGCGCATGCCTGTTTGTGTGTGTTTGTGTGTGTATATGTATGTGTGCATATGTACGAGTACGTGTGTGTGCGTGTATGCGTGTGGTTGTGCGCGCGCATGTGCGGATGTGCGCGCATGTGCGGGTGTGCGTGCTGTGCTTGTGTGTATGTGGGTATGTGTGTGCATGCGTGTGCTATGTTCGTGTGTGTGTGTGTATGCGTATGTACTGTGGTTGTGTGTGTGTGTGTGTGTGTGGATGTGTGTGTGGTTGTGTATGTGTCCACATGTCCACAGTGGATAGGTATATGGACGGGAAGGGAATGGAGGGGTATGGTCTGAGTGCAGGTAGATGGGACTAGGGGAAAATAAATGGTCGGCACGGACTGGAAGGGCCGAGAAAGCCTGTTTCCGTGCTGTAAGTGTTATTTGGTTATATGTCCTGTCAGTACGTTGACAGTTCCCGTGTTTACCTGTCCTGCTTTGACATCTCTCACATGTCTGATCATGTTTTGACAGTTACCACGTTTAACCGGTTTGACATTGCTGTGTTTCGCTCACCTCTGGTTTAACAGTTTCCACACTTGGTTTGTTTCTGTGTAATTGAGTTGTACATGAGGAGCCCTACCTTTACAGAGGCAGTTGTTCCCGTCACCTCTGGCCTCCACCCTGTTGCTCACCTCCTTGTTCTCTTGCTGTTCTGCTGCATCTGGAATACGAGGTTAAGTTGTAAGACTTCAACACCCGGTCTTTGTGATCCTTCTGCCTCTGTGATTGGGCTGGTGAAAGCATGGGTGGGAGGGTTCGACCACTTTAGGTGGAAATACATCCCCGTGTCACAGTTGGGAGAAGTAGAGCTGAGAGGTTCCCTGATCTGCACCACTTCAGTCATTGACCCTCCTGTACAGACCAGGACAGGCTGAGAAACTCACTGTCAGAAGCAGAGAGGTCTCGGTGTGTCTCACAGAGAGTCCAGCTTGCCCGGTATGGCCACAGGCAGGTGCTGGCTTTAAGCTACTTTATCTCTACAACAATAATCTGCCCGGGAATGCAATATGGACCATGTGGCTATACGGTGGCAATACGAACCTGGGGCTTTGCACTTTTATGGTCACCCAGTGTTACGATCATTTTATTGCGTTTTTGATTATTGTGTATTTGATTATTATATATATATTTTGATTATTATATCTTACCTGTGTGTTTAGTTTTGTTTGGAGATACAGCATGGACATGTCCTTCAGCCAATGAATCCACACTGGACACTGATCAAGTGTCTACGCAAGTTCTATGTTGTTCTGCTTTCTCATCCTCTCTACATACTGGGTGGCAATTTACAGAGGCCAATTAACATACACAACATCTTTGGTGTGTGGAAACCAGAGCACCCGGAGGAAACGCAAGCATCACAGAACATGCGAGGCAGCAGCTCCAGGAGCTGAGCCAGTGTGCAAGCCTACGTTATTGCGTTATTGTGTTAAGGGGCATCTAGACCTGCAGCAAGTAAGAATTCAATGGTCTTGTTGTTGATACATGTGGCAATTGAACATTCTCTCTTGATGATTTCAGGGCTGTTACAAAATGAGATTAGTTGTGTGAAACTCTACACAATCCTGTCTCCACCGGTCACCTGCAAGGCTTTGTCCTGTCCCCACCTCTCGTTTCCATCTTTCCCTCATCGACTCCCTCAGTCTTAGGAAGGAGCTTAACCCAAAACATTATATCTCCACCCCCTCCCCGATGCTGCCTGAGCCGCCGAGTTCCTCCAGTACTTTGTGATTTTCTCCATACAATGACCCACTGTTACTCCTGGTGAACCTCCAAGTAATGGGAGGAGACATTTGGCACGTCCTGATTGTGCTGGCCCTTTGAATGCGCTGCCCAATGGGTTACAAGCTCGTTCCCTCTGGCCCTACAGTCTTTATCCCCGCTCTACTGAGAGCCAAGTACCTCTCAATAGGCCTCGTGTAAGCGAGGGTCTAGTCCTGATCTCCCAACCTACCTCATCGTGAACCTTGAACATTTTCCATCCACTTTCTCTGAGCTAATGCAATAAGGGCTACAACACTACATTCTGTACCCTGTATTTTCCCCTTTGTCCCACCTGTTGCACTTGCTTGTTGCCTGGATAGAACACAAACAGTGTTTCACTCTACCTCGGCACTCGTGACATGAATAAACCAAGGCCAATGAACCCTGTAGCTGTGGCGAAGGAAGGGGAACATTTCGAACATGCCTAATGATGGTCACATCCCGCAAATTAGAAGACATTTCAGTTTTCCAACACCGAGGCTGAATAGGCATCGGTTTTATTTTATTTCTAAGTGTGGGATTGAACAAGGAATTGTAAAAAGCTGCTGATCCTACCTGCGTGGAAGACCGAGCTTGCGATCAGGGCCAGGGCGACCAGTACGGTAGAAAGCTGCATCTCCAGGGTGCCGGGACGGTCAGCTAAACCCTCTGAGTGTTGGACTTTTATCCCACCTCTGTGCCGTCATGCATGTCCCTGATAGCTCTGCTCCTGCTCAGACTTGAGTGCAGGATCCTGTCAGATCCCCTGCCCATATAGAGCAAGGAACAACATTTCCTGGAGTCTGCTGAGTTCAGTGGAAATACTCTCTCAATCAACCTAAAATGATCTCCCTCCATCACAGGGAGTTTCCAAGACCCGGGAGAACATAGAACAGTATAGCACAGGAACAGGTGAAACTTATGTGATCCATCTCCCTCCATTCCCTGCATATCAATGTCCCTATCTAAAAGCCTCTCAAACACCACCATGGTATCTGCCTCCATCACCCCCACTAGCACGTTCCAGACACTCAACACTCTGTATAAAATAACCTGCCCTGCACATCTCCTTTCAACTTTGTCCCCTCTCGCCTTAAAGGCCTCTGATATTTCACCCTGGGAAACAGGTTCTGACCTTTGCTCCAAAGAGGCACCTTGCTTAGGATGGGCAGATGTCAGAGGTGACCTGGCATCTTCATCGCTCCATTAAACAGAGCAGGTCTGGGTGCAGCGAAGGCCAACAGATCTTCATTGCCTGGGTATGGAGTGTAAGAATGAGGATTGTGCTGGGCTTGCTAGGGCTGAGCATGTCGGCAGAACTGCATACATTGTTGGTTTTCTTGCATTTACCTTGAGGGCAGTTTGTAGGTTCACAGATTGATCCCAGGGATGAGGCAAGAGGGGAATCCAACAGAGGGATCTGGGATCATGGAGGATCCATTGACAGATCTTGGAAACAAGGCTGTGGATCCTTGTACAGAACCAGCACGGATTGAGTGAGCCAAATTATCTCTGTCCATGCAGTCAATCTAAGGTGATTGTCTTTGGACAAACTCTTCAGCTGGTTTGGTCTATTGTTCACTTTATTTTAGAGATAGTGTGGAATTAGGCCCTTTGGCCCACCAAGTCTACGCTGATCAGCGATCACCTCGCACACCAACACTATCCTGCACACAAGGGACAATTTTACTAAGTCAATGTATGAGGGTAGTCAAAAATGCTGGAGAAACTCAGCGGGTGAGGCAGCATCTATGGAGCGAAGGAAATAGATGACGTTTGACCCTTCTTCAGACTGATGTGATGATAGGGGGGCGGGAAGAAGAAAGGAAGAGGCGGAAATGGTGGCGGAGAGCAGGGAAGCGGTTGAGAAAGCAGGGACTACCTGAAATTGGAGAAGTCTATGTTCATACCGCTGGGGTGTAAACTACCCAAGCGAAGTATGAGGTGCTGTTCCTCCAATTTGCGGTCGGACTCACTCTGGCCATGGAGGAGGCCCAGGACAGAAAGGTCGGATTCGGAATGGGAGGGGGAGTTGAAGTGCTGAGCCACCGGGAAGTCGGGTTGGTTATTGTGAACCGAGCGGAGGTGTTGGGCGAAGCGATCGCCAAGCCTACGCTTGGTCTCACCGATGTAGATCAGCTGACACCTAGAGCAGCAGATGCAATAGATGAGGTTGGAGGAGGTGCAGGTGAACCTCTGTCTCACCTGGAAAGACTGTTTGGGTCCTTGAATGGAGTCAAGGGGGGAGGTAAAGCGACAAGTGTAGCATTTCCTGCAGTTGCAAGGGAAAGTGCCAGGAGAGGCGGTGGTTTGGGTGGGAAGGGACAAATTGACCAGGGAGTTACAGAGGGAGCGGTTTCTGAGGAAAGCCAAAATGGGAGGAGGTGGGAAGATGTAACCAGTGGTGGGATCCCGTTGGAGGTGGCGAAAATGTCGGAGGATTATTTGTTGTATGTGACGGCTGGTAGGGTGGAAGATGAGGACAAGGGGAAGTGAGTGCTGAGCTGTGGGATATAGAGGAGACCCTGGTGAGAGCCTCATCTATAGTAGAAGAGGGGAAACCCCATTCCCTGAATGAGGACATCTCCGATGCCCTGGTTTGGAACACTTCATACTGGGAGCAGATGCGGCGTAGAATTGGGAGTAGCGGATGGAGTCCGTACAGGAAGCAGGGTGGGAAGAAGTGTAGTCCAGATAGCCGTGGGAGTCAGTGGGTTTATAGTGGATGTCGGTCAGAAGTCTATCACCGGCGATGGAGATAGTGAGGTCTAGAAATGATAAGGAAATGTCGGAAATGGTCCAGGTGAATATGAGTGCCGGATGGAAGTTAGTGGTGAAGCGGAAGAAGTCAGTGAGTTGTGTGTGGGTGCAGGAGGTGGCACCAATGCAGTTGTCGATGTAGTGGAGTTAGAGGTCAGGGATAGGGCAACGGTACGCCTCGAACCAGGCGGAGGAGAGTATTAGTAGACGATGAACTCTCTTGTGGGTGTCAATGAACCACTCTTGACTTGACGGCTGCACAGCTGTGTGAGCAGCCATCTTCCTACTGAGTGACAGCTGCTGCTCCCACATCGCACGGTGTTGAATCTCACATTTTGGACTGAGATTTAGTGAAGTTAAGTTTATTGTCGTTTGCAGGAGTGCAGTGAGGTACAATGGGCATCTATTAGCATCAGTAGCACATAGACTCAGAGAACACACACACTCTGCAAGAGTGAATAAAAGACTGTAAAAGACAAGACTTTTGTCTGGAGCCTAATCTCCCTTAAAGTGCTCCCCCCCCCCCCCCCCCCCTTCATCTGTCCCCCCTCCCATTGGTACAGAGCTTTTGCATTTTTCAGCTTGAAAATGTGCACCCGAAAAAGGGACCACGTCACCCCGATCCTGGCCTCTCTCCACTGGCTCCCTGTGCGGTTCTGTATACATTTCAAGATCCTCCTCTATGTCTACAAAGCCCTCAATGGGCTTGCCCCACCTACATTAAAAGTATTCTCACCCACCACTCCACCTCCAGGTCCCTCAGATCGGCCGACGTGGGGTTACTGAATACCCCGCGGTCTAGGCATGAGCTCAGGGGCGACCGTGCCTGTGCGGTTGCAGCTCCTAGACTGTGGAACAGCAGCATCCCTCTTCACATCAGAACTGCCCCCTCCATCGACTCCTTTAAGTCAAGACTAAAAACCTATCTGTACTCCCAAGCCTTTCTTGACTTCCTCTGAGCGAGGGCTATATGTATGTATGTAGTTTGTTTCTACTATTCTCATAACAAATGTAAAGCACTTTGGCCAACCAGAGTTGTTTTTTAAATGTGCTATATAAATAAATGTGACTTGACTTGCAAAATGGTGCATACTGTAACGAGTCTTAACTTACACTTGAATGTAATCTTTATTCTTTAAATTAGCTATGAATAAGGTTGGACTAAATTACATTCCTAATTACATTCCACAGTAGAGCCCAGGCTCTGATCAACAGGTGCAGCACATGAATGATCTTAGTATATTCATGTATGGTAATCAGATTATAATCAAACACTTGGCCCATGTTGACCAAGCTGGGTCTCACTGCACACCTGGTACTACTCCTGACCCCGACTCCAGTTGCATACCTTCTCTCATTCCTGACCCCGAGTCCAGCCTTACACCTGGCCCCCAATTCTACCCTGATCATAGCTGCTTACCTGCTTAGGTTCCCAGTGCTGAACACTCCCCTGGTCCCAGTTTTGACTGCACACCTAGTACTATTCCAGACCTTGACTCTGGATGCACACTTGGCCTTGCTCCTAGCCCCTCTGCAATGACAATATATCTGGCCCACACATAAAGCCCCATATCTGACCCCCTGGACTTAACCTATTACGTTCAAGTCCACAGGTGCTTAATGCTGTAATCTTTTATGGGGCACTTCACTGACCAAATTATGTATAAGTATTCTGTACCATTTCTTTCCTAACAAACTGACCAGAATCATTTTTTCCCCCAATATTTTCAGTATTTGGCTGTCTTCCTCGCAGATGGGACTTTTCCAAGATGCAAAGTCCAATAACTATATATTTAAGCAATATTATTCTATTAAATGTGATCTTTAGAGTACATAATATTTTCTGTGGTATTTATAACACAACAATAATAAAAATATATTTGTTTTGATTGCAACTACCAACATGCATACATTATTATATTACAGTTAATATGTACCGAGGGCAAATTTTTGTTACAATGCTTCCCATTCCCAATTACTTTTACATTGAAGTGACTGAAATCCAAGTGAAGTTTAAATGGCATCAGAAAAATAAAACCTCCAGAATGGATGATATTAATTACGTGGTTGGTTGTGGTCAGTATCAGCACAATTACTATATTAAACTTTGAATCTTCAGATGTCCTAGTTCAAGCTAAAACTAAAGACAAATAATAATCTCCTCACACATTCCCCTGGAAATATCTCTGTCACTCCTTTAAAATATGCCCCTTTGAACAAGCTTTTAAATATCGCATCTGAATCCGTTTCCATCTGATTACACTCCTTGAGGATGTTCATCTACGTGTTCAATAAATAGAACAACGTGATTGGGGACATTTCTATTCATCCTGTCAAAGGAATTGGGTGGGGGGGGGGGGGTTAGAAATAGTCAGTGAGGTAAACAAACATAATAGTTGAGTGGCAAATGACAATAGTGCTACCTTCCCAATATTTAACTGCAGGAAATAATGGGTTATCGGGGCTGTATGTTGTGACAGACAGCGTGACACCTTGCATCTGGATATTCCGGATTAATAAATTAACGTTTTGTCAACTAATTACAAATCAGGCTAATTACAAATCAATAACATTAGCCAACTCCGAAACATGAAGCGCTGAGCATTGGGATCCAGACATCACAGACAACTGGCCTCAGTTCCCCGCTCACATCTGGCAGTGTTCTCCGTCTGAACCAGGGGCCGTGGACTGTTTTTGAAAGTGGGGAGGCTGCGCGATCACTGATCACTGGCCTTGGGGCTACCCGGTGAGGCAGTGGAGCAACTGAGTGGGGGGAGGGGTGTCCCCCCTCTCAGGGTAGGGGCTTTTTGAAATTTGATGTATTAAAATCATGTTTTAGTGCATCGTAGAAGTATGATTTCAATTTTTTGTATGAAGTATTTTTAAGAGGTAACTTTTTAAGGGGTAATCTTTTCCACACAAAGGGTGGTGGGTGTATGGAACAAGCTGCCAGAGGAGGTATTTGAGGCAGGGACCATCCCAACATTTTGAAACAGTTAGACTGATACATGGATAGGACAGGTTTGGAGGTATGGATCAAAAGCAGGTAGCGTAGCTGGGACATGTTGGCGGGTTTGGGCAAGTTGAGCCTAAGGGCCTGTTTTCACATTGTATCACTCTATGACTACATTATATCTGCACCATACATGAATGCTTCAAAATCAAGTGATCCAGTTTTATTGCCATATACTCAAGCATAGAAACATAGAAAATAGGTGCAGGAATAGGTCATTCGGCACTTCGAGCCAGCACTGCCATTCTATATAATCAGGGCTGTTCATCTAAAATCAGTTCCTCTTTCCTGTTTTCCTCATCTCAGAGAGGGGGAAGAGGGGGAGAGAGAGCAGAGAGAGAGGGGAAGAGGAGGGGGGAGAGAGGGGGAGAGAGAATACAGAGAGGGAGGGAGAGAGGGGGAGGGAGAGGGGGGAGAGAGAGTTAGGGGAAGCGAGGGGGAGAGAGTGAGAGGGGTGAGAGGAGAGAGAGAGGGGTGAGAGGAGAGAGAGGGACAGGGGAAGAGTTGGCAGCCCTGCCTCTCTCCCCCATTTCTCTCTTTCCCCCCCTCTCCCTCTTCCTCCTCTCTCCCCCCTCCCTCTCCCCCTATCTCCCCCCCTCACCCCCTCTCTTCCCCCTCTCTCCCACCTCACTCCTCCCCTCTCTCCTCCTCCCCCTCTCTCTCCCCTACCTCTCTCTCTCCCCCTCTCTCCCTCTCTCCCTCCTCTCTCTCCCCATTCTCTCCCTCTCTCTCTCCTCCTCCCCCTCCCTCTCTCTCTCTCACCCCTGTCTCCTTGCCTCCTTCCCCTCTCTCTCTCTCCACCCTTCCCTTTGAGAGTCTCCATCCCTTCAGAACAGGCTCTCCCGGCAGCGGCGCGACGCTTCTGACGCCTCCACTGGTCTGGGACTCTTGCACTGAGGCTGCACCACGGCCGGAGCTGCAGCGAGCGACTCGGCAGCCCCGCAAACGCTCAGCAGCCCCGGCTCCCCGCATCTGTCCCTGCCGCTGGTTCTGCATCCATCCCTCCCTCAGCCCCAGCTCTCCAACACCCATGCAGTTTATATGAGTTTTGATAGCGTGAGAAATTTGTGATCAGCGTGAAAGCGTTAGAATTTGTCCAAATGCGTGATTCTCACGCTCAAAGCGTGAGAGTTGGCAGCCCTGCGTACAATGTCCATACAGACATCACCCGTGGTCAGGATGGAACCCGGGTCCTTGATGCTGCAAGGCAACAATCTACCGCTACGCCACCGTGCAGCTTGGGAAACATCTGGGATAAATCGGCCAACATTCATCTTGGTCAAAGGGCCTGGTTCCATGTTGCACGTCTCTCTGCACCTCTATCAATGCTGACAACTGTTGGCCTTCCTCACTGCCACTGAACAAGCCGGCGAGTGTCTTCAATTACACAAGAGGCAAATGTTTTGTCTCCCGCATCGTCACGCCACTGTGCTAGTACTCGTGTTCACGCCAGACTTGTGCTGCTACAGAGACAAAGGATTCACTTCATGGGGCACACTGGACTTATCCAGTTGCAGAGAGAAAGGGCTCAGTTCATGGGTCAGGAGAACCACACATAGTCACACACTGGTCCCACCTGGCCGTGTTTGGTCCATATTCCTCCAAACCTGTCCTATCCGTGCACCTGTCTAACTGTTTCTTAAACGTTGGGATAGTCCCACGCTCATCTACCTCCTCTGGCAGCTTGTTCCATACACCCACCACCCTTTGTGTGAAAATGATACCCCTCAGAATCCAATTAAATCCTTTCCCCTTCACCTTAAACCTATGTCCTCTGGTCCACAATTCATCTACTCTGGGCAAGAGGTTCTGTGCATCTAACCGATCTATTCCTCTCATGATTTGATACACCTCAATAATATTACCTCTCATCCTCCTGTACTCCAAGGAAAAGAGACCCAGCCTTCTCAACCTCTCCCTGTAGCCCAGAATCTCCAGCCCTGGCAACATCCTTGTACATCTCTGTACCCTTTCCATCTTGACATTTTTTCTATAACATAGTGCCTGGAACTGAACACTATACAGGAAATGCGGCCTCACCAACCCGTCTTATGCAACATGACCTCCCAACTTCTATATTCAATACTGATGAAGGCCATTCACATTGTAGATCCTGTCCATGTTAAGACTTCCCACGTGGCCAATCGACCAGCGTTCACAGAAGGCCTCCAGAGTCCCCGAGGATACCACGCGCCCCCTCTCCACGGGGCACAGACATAGCCGCTGCCTGGACCCACGAATAGCCATCTTGGCCGGGCCCAGGGACAAACCGACACGGAGACCCCCTCCTGACTGTCCCTCCCCCTCTGCACTGGGTGACCAAGGATCAGGAGCGTGGGGCTGAAGTTCACCCAAAACCTGGGGATCTTCATCTTCAGATGCTCCCACAGGGGCTGCAACCCCTCACACTCCACATACACGTGGAACATGGTCTCCTCCAAGCCGCAGACCGACTCAAATATCTGTTGCCCGCCACAGCTCTGTGGAACACTCTCCACCCCAGGCCCCAACGTAAAGGGGAAGGACTCCCTTATAGATAGCCCTGCACTGTGGCCGGCCCCACCGTCAGCTGGTGACGCGGACCGCCAGTGTGTGGCCGGACGGAAGACAAGGGCGAGGAAGTGTAGAGTGTGCAGGAGCAGCCTGTACAACACGTGCCTCTCCGCGTCATGGAACGGCACGCTGGGCATCTCGCAAAGGTGGCTCATGTTGCGTGGAGCCGGCTCTCGGGAAGGGACCCGGGCCGTAGCACCTATGAGCAAGTCCAACGGAGCAGGTGTAAGCTCGGTCGGAATTGTTCCACGCACACGCCTGTCCTCGACACCCACCGTGACAGAGTGAGGACTGGCCACCCTCGCAGCCACAACATCCCCCTCCCCCTGTGGAGCAGCGCCCTGGCTGAAGGTGACCAGATTCCTGGCTTTAAGTAGATCACGATAAAAACCAGGTAACTCCCGCCCAGCATGTCGACTGATGCCCGCTACCGGGAGCCGTGTGCCCTCCTGGAGGCAGCGACCCTGGCGGAGAAAGTCCGTCGCCAGCGCGTGCCATCTAGGAGGACACGTGGAGTACATAAACCCCCGCATGGTCCTGAGACGGAGAGCCGCCACCTGGGCACGGACGCAAACCAGCGCCTGACCGCCCTCCTCCAACGGGACACTCAGAACCCCAGCAGAGACCCAGTGATTCATATCTCCCCAAAAGAAGTTGACCAACCTCCTCAGGATTCAGGGGCACTGCTGATGCCTCTGACCACTACACCTGTGGAACTGTACCCAAGTGCAGCCCCTGAATGACCACTTTAGGGAACTGGAACAGCTGCTGGATGACCTCAGGACCATCCAGGAAAACAAGAGCTTCTTGGAGGACCTAGAGCGAGGTCGTCACACCAAGGATACGGGAAGAGAAGGTGGGAATTAAACGTGGAGTGCTGGAGACCCCAGTGGCTGCACCTCCTCAGATCACGTACACTTCTTGGGATGGATGAAAGTTGGAGTAGCGGGCAGGACTGTGACTCCAACCCTGGCGCTGAGGCTCAACAGGGAAGAGCAACATTAGGCAGAGCCATAGTGGTGGGCGACTCGATAATTAGAGGCGTGGACAGGAGATTCTGCAGCAGTAAAGACACCAGGGTGGTGTGTTGCCTCCCTGGTGCCAGGGGCCAAGACGTCTGGGAGTGGCTGCGTGACAGCCTCATGGGGGTGGGGGAGCAGCAGGAAGTTGTTGTGCATGTTGGCACACACAATATTGGTAGGAAGAGCAAGGAGGTTCTGCAACATGTTTAGGGAGTTCGGTAAAAGGCTGAAAAGCAGGAGGTCCAGGATAGTTATCTCTGGTTTGCTTCCAGTGCCACGTGCTAGTGAGGGTAAGAACAGAAAGGTGGGGAGATGAATGTGTGACCCAGGGGTCTGTGCAGGGAGTCACAATTTTGGACCATTGACGTATCTTCTGGGGCAGGAGTGACCTGTATAAAAGGGACGAGTTACACCTTAACTGGAGGGGGGCCAATATCCTAGCGGGCAGGTTTGCTAATGTTACACGGGTGGGTTTAAACTAGATTGGCGGGGGGGGGGGGGGGGATCTCATGCAGGACAGAGGCAGGTGAGAGGCTAGAAGTTGGTATGGAGGTGGTGAGGGGAAGTTTAGTGGACAGAAGAGGCAGGTGAAAGGCAGGGAACAAGGGAGGAGGGTTGGTTTAAACTGCACGTAAAGGGGCCTGACGGGTAAGGCAGATGAGCGGAGGGCGTGGATAGGTACGAGTGACTGGGACGCTGTAGCCATGACTGAAACCTGGTTAAGGGAGGGGCAGGACTGGCAGCTCAATGATCCGGGTACAAAGGCTTCAGGAGAGGCAGGGGTGATGGAAAAGGAGTGGGGGGGGGGGGGAGGAGGGTTGCATTGTTGTTAAGGAGGATGTCACGGCGATGATCAGAGGTGACATTACGGACAGTTCCTCTAGTGAGACTACATGGGTGGAGCTCAGGAACAAGGAAGGGATGATCACCTTGTTGGGGGTGTACTACAGACCCCCGAATAGTCAACGGGGATTAGAAGCAGTAATGTTCTGGGAGATTGCAGACAGCTGCAGGTCAAATAAGCTTGTTGTAGTAGGGGATTTTAACTTTACGACATTGACTGGGAAAATCATAGTGTGAAGAGTTTAGATGGGGTGCAATTTCTCAAAGGGGAACAGGAGAGTTTTCTACAGCAATTTGTGGAGCCCTCACACGTGGGAGGACAATGCTGGATCTAGTTTTGGGAATTGGGAAGCCTTTTGGGACCAGTGACCACTGTTCGATTAGGTTTTTAGCAAATTTGCAGATGACACAAAGCTGGGTGGCAGTGTGAACTGTGAGGAGGATGCTATGAGAATGCAGGGTGACTTGGACAGGTTGGGGGAGTGGGCAGATGCATGGCAGTTGAAGTTTAATGCGGATAAATGTGAGGTTATCCACTTTGGTAGCAAAAATAGGAAGGCAGATTACTATCTAAATAGCGTCAAGTTGGGTAAAGGGGAAGTACAATGGGATCTGGGCGTCCTTGTTCATCAGTCTATGAAAGTAAGCATGCAGGTACATCAGGCAGTGAAGAAAACGAATGGCATGTTGGCCTTTATAACAAGAGGAATCGAATATAGGAGCAAAGAGGTCCTTCTGCAGTTGTACATAGCCCTAGTGAGACCACAGCTGGAGTATTGTGTGCAGTTTTTGTCCCCTAATTTGAGGAAGGACATTCTTGCTATTGAGGGAGTGCAGCGTAGGTTTACAAGGTTAATTCCCGGGATGGCGGGACTGTCATATGCTGAATGAATGAAGCAGTTGGGCTTGTACACTCTGGAGTTTAGAAGGATGAGAGGGGATCTCATTGAAACATATAAGATTGTTAAGGGTTTGGACACGCTAGATGCAGGAAACATGTTCCCGATGTTTGGGGTGTCCAGAACCAGGGGCCACAGTTTAAGAATAAGGAGGAAGCCATTTAGAACGGAGACGAGGAAACACTTTTTCTCACAGAGAGTGGTGAGTCTGTGGAATTCTCTGCCTCAGAGGGCGGTGGAGTCAGGTTCTCTGGATGCTTTCAAGAAAGAGCTAAATAAGGCTCTTAAAAATAGCAGTCAGGGGATATGGGGAGAAGGCAGGAACGGGGTACTGATTGGGGATGATCAGCCATGATCACATTGAATGGCAGTGCTGGCTCGAAAGGCCAAATGGCCTATTCCTGCACCTATTGTCTATTGTCTATTGTTTAAAATCGTTATGGATAGCGACAGAGGGGGCCCACATGTTAAATTGCTAAATTGGGGTAAGGCCAACTTTGGGAGTATGAGAGATGATGTCGCTCAAGTTGACTGGAGCAGGTGATTTGAGGTGAAAGGAACATCGGCCAAGTGGGATGTTTTTTAAAGTGTGCTGAAGATAGCTCAGGATATGTACGTCCCCGTTAGAGTGAAGGGCAAAGCTGGCAAACGTAAGGAAGCTTGGCTGACGAGAGAAATTGAGGAATTGGTCAGGAATTAGTAGGATGCATGGGACAAGTGTAGGCAACATCCCTGGAGGAGTTTCAGGAATGAAGGAGCAAAGTAAAAAAGGAAATCAGAAAGACAAAAAGGGACCAGGACATAGGCCTGGCACATAGCATGAAGGGCATTCCCAAGAGATAAATAAATACATAAGGGGGAAAAGGGTAACTGGAGAGAAATGCAGATAACTCTGTGTAGCCACAGGAGGTGGGCAACGCCCTCAATCAGGTACTTCTCCTCTGTATTTACCGAGAAGAAAGACAGGAGGATGGAAAAGTTGGGGCAGTCACTGCTAGTGTCTTGAGAGCAGTCAGTGTTATGGTCAAAGAGGTGGTGAAGGTAGACAAACCTCCAGGGCCTGATCAGATATGTCCGAGGACATTGTGGCAAACTGAACAGAAATTGCAGGAGCCCTGGTTGACATTCACGAGTTGTCTATAAATACAGGAGAGGTGCCGGCAGACTGGAGGGTGGCAAATGTTGTGCATCTAATCAAGAAGGGCTGCAGGGAAAATGCTGGGAACTATAGGCTGGTGAGCTTAACATCTGCAGTTGGAAAGTTACTAGAGAGTATTCTGAGGGATAATATTTACAGGCATTTAGATGGATAAGGGCTGATTAAGGATAGTTAGCATGTGTTTGTATGTGGGAGTTCATGTCTAACAAATCTGAGTAACCAAAAAGGTTGCTAAGGGAAGAGTTGTAGACGCTGTATATATGGACGTCAGCAAAGCATTCAACAAGGTTCTGCATGGTAGGCTGCTCTGGAAGGTTAGATTGCATTGGATCCAAGGAGAGATAGCTGAATGGATAGAAAATTGGCTCCATGGCAGGAAGCAGGGGGTGATGGTGAAGGGTTGCTTCTCGGCTGGAGGCCTGTGACTAGTGGTGGGCCTCAGGGTTCAGTGCTGGGCCCGTTACTGTTTGTCATCTACATCAATGATTTGGATGAGAACATACACGGCAAGATTAGCAGGTTTGCTGATGATACACAAGTGGGTGGTTTTTTGTGACAAATTGCAGCTGGATCTTGGTTGATTGGCCACGTGGGAAGTCTTAATATGGACAGGATCTACAATGTGAATGGCCTTCATCAGTATTGAATATAGAAGTTGGGAGGTCATGTTGCATAAGACGGGTTGGTGAGGCCGCATTTCCTGTATTGTGTTCAGTTCCAGGCACTATGTTATAGAAAAAATGTCAAGCTGGAAAGGGTACAGAGATGTACAAGGATGTTGCCAGGGCTGGAGATTCTGGGCTACAGGGCGAGGTTGAGAAGGCTGGGTCTCTATTCCTTGGAGTACAGGAGGATGAGAGGTAATATTATTGAGGTGTCTAAAGTCATGAGAGGAATAGATCGGGTAGATGCATAGAACCTCTTGCCCAGAGTAGATGAATTGAGGACCAGAGGACATAGGTTTAAGGTGAAGGGGAAAGGATTTTATTGGATTCTGAGGGGTAACATTTTCACACAAAGGGTGGTGGGTGTATGGAACAAGCTGCCAGAGGAGGTAGATGAGTGTGGGACTATCCCAACGTTTAAGAAACAGTTAGACAGGTGCACGGATAGGACAGGTTTGGAGGAATATGGACCAAACACGGCCAGGTGGGACCAGTGTGTGACTCTATGTGTGAGTCTCCTGACCCATGAACTGAGCCCTTTCTCTCTGCAACTGGATAAGTCCAGTGTGCCCCATGAAGTGAATCCTTTGTCTCTGTAGCAGCACAAGTCTGGCGTGAACACGAGTACTAGCACAGTGGCGTGACGATGCGGGAGACAAAACATTTGCCTCTTGTGTAATTGAAGACACTCGCCAACTTGTTCAGTGGCAGTGAGGAAGGCCAACAGTTGTCAGCATTGATAGAGGTGCAGAGAGACGTGCAACATGGAACCAGGCCAGAGTTGTCTTAGCAGAAAAACCAGAGCAGTTTTGGAGGACATGGACACCATAAGATTTATTACAAGGATAGCATGGTGCAACACAGTTATGGAGTTCAGTCTAATTACGGGTTGGGTGATGGGTGGGGAGGGATACGAAGCAGGTACGTCATCACCTTTTGCTTTTCTTTCTGTTTCTGTCTTTTTATTTCCCTACATCTTTCTTATTTCTTTTATTTACTCACTGGTTGGCTACACCAACTTGGTGGGTGGTCTAGGGGTCTATGCTTGCACATCCACTTTTACTCTTTCTTGCTTTTTCTTGTTCAGTGGCAGTGAGGAAGGCCAACAGTTGTCAGCATTGATGGAGGTGCAGAGAGACGTGCAACATGGAACCAGGCCCTTTGACCAAGATGAATGTTGGCCGATTTATCCCAGATGTTTCGCAGGCTGCAAGGTGGCGTAGCGGTAGATTGTTGCCTTGCAGCGTCAAGGACCCGGGTTCCATCCTTTCACTGGTTTCCTTTCACACTCCAAAGATGTAACGGTTTGTAGGTTAATTGGCTTGGTATCATTGTAAATTGTCCCTAGAGTGTGTAGGACTGCGTCAGTGCGCGGGGATTGCTGGTTGTGGAGTCGTTGGGCCAAAGGGCCAGTTTCCGCGCTGTATCTCTAAAATAAAGGTGTAGTCAGGTTAACAAGCGGTGATGATACTCCAGGTGAAGGAGGGGGGGGAGGTGTTGCCTGAGTCTATGTGCTGCTGGTGCTACTAAGATTCCCATTGTACCTCACCCCACTCCTGCAAACAACAATAAACTTGAAGTTCAAGTTCAAGTGAGTTTATTGTCATGTGTCCCTGATAGGACAATGACATTCTTGCTTTGCTTCAGCACAACAGAACATTGTAGGCATTGACTACAAATCAGATCAGTGTGTCCATATACCATATATAAATATATACACACATGAATAAATAAACTAATAAAGTGCAAATAACAGATAATGGGTTATTAGTTATCAGAGTTTTGTCCGAGCCAGGTTTAATACCCTGATGGCTGTGGGGAAGTAGCTATTCCTGAACCTGGTCGTTGCAGTCTAGAGGCTCCTGTACCTTCTACCTGAAGGTAGCAGGGAGATGAGTGTGTGGCCAGGGTGGTGTGGGTCCTTGATGATGCTGCCAGCCTTTTTGAGGCAGTGACTGCGATAAATCCCCTCGATGGTAGGGAGGTCAGAGCCGATGATGGCCTTAGCAGTGTTTACTACTTTTTGTAGTCTTTTCCTCTCCAGGGCATTCAAGTTGGCGAACCAAGCCACGATGCAACCGGTCAGCATGCTCTCTACTGTGCACCTGTAGAAGTTAGAGAGAGTCCTCCTTGACAAACCGACTCTCCGTAATCTTCTCAGGAAGTAGAGGCGCTGATGTGCTTTCTTGATCATTGCATCTGTGTTCTCGGACCAGGAGAGATCTTCAGAGATGTGCACGCCCAGGAATTTGAAGCTCTTGACCCTTTCAACCATCCGTCTCAGTCCAAAATGTAAGATTCAACACAATGCGATGTGGGAGCAGGAGCCAACCATTCTGCCCCTCAAGCCTGTGCTGTCACTCAGTAGGATGATAGCTGGTCCCACAGCTGTGCAACCATCCGGAGTCAAGTCAAGTGTGGTTCATTGACACATGCATTGGGGCAGCAACAATTACATTTGCTGCAGCTTCGTACTCCTGCAGTATGTTTCACGTGCTCACACACTCTGGGTAAAACAACTTGCCCCGCACATCTCCTTTAAACTTTGCCTCTCTCACTTTAAACCTATGCTCTCTCATCTCTGACATTTCCACCCGGGGGCAAAAGGTTCTGACTGTCTACCCTATCTGTACCTTTGCTTTATATCCTTCTATCAGGTCTCTCCTCAACTTCCGATGCTCCAGAGAAAAAATATTCAAGTTTGTCCAACCTCCCCTCATAGCTAAGATAAACAGAAAATGCTGGAGTAACTCAGCGGGTCAGGCAGCGCCTCTAAGGGAAAAGGGATATGTGATGTTCCGGATCAGGGCCCTTCTTCAGGCTGAAAGATAGAGAAGACCAGAACAAAACAGGACAACAACAGATGACCTTAGGAAGGGTGGAGTCCATATAACCCTGTAATCCAGGCAGCTTTCTGGCGAACCTCTTCTGCACCTCCCCCAGGCCTCCCATTTCTTCCTGGGTCAAGCAGTGAGAGGCCGGAGGTCGGGGCTCAGTGGTTGCCAAAGGATGTGTCCACATCCAGCCAGAGTTGGCAGTGATGTCCACGACAGCTGTTGGCCTGCGCTGACATCTGCAGCTTGTCTCCTTCCCTGGTGTGAACGAGTGGGGAGAGAAGTGAGTGAATCTGCAGCCGGAGCGGTCCCGGCGATGCCGGATGCCCCAAATGTCAGCGGAACATTGTTGATGTTTACAACTCTGCTGAAGTGTGCCGGATAGAGTGCTGAACAGCCAAGACTGATCGTAACTCCTCAGCATTATTCCCTTAGATGCCCGGATTTCTGCCCTGGGATTATTGTTGACACGACGCTGTATCTCTCCAACTATCTGGCACAGGTGGCCGGTCTGCGGGACTTTACACACATGTTTACGGGAAGTGTTGGCGGGGAAGTTGCTGGAAATTCTCAGAAACTGGGGAATGTTATGAAGGTTAGTTGGCAAGAGATTGCAGATCTGAGATACTATAGAACATCAGAGTCGTTTAGCACGGAAATAGCCTGTGGTAACTTGTGCTAAGCCTTTGCAATTTTTCACCCCCCCCCCCCCCCCCGCACATTCTGATCGATTCTCTGCAAGCTCTACACCTGACTATAGAGTGGCCAGTGAAGCTATTAACCTGCACGTCTGTGGGGTGTGGGAGGAAACCCGAACATTGGTATTCATTGCCACCGACAATCAGAGGTGTCAGTATTACAGTTGAATAAAGGGGACTATGGAGCCATGAGGGAGGAGCTGGCCAAAGTTGACTGGAAAGATACCCTAGCAGGGATGACAGTGGAACAATACAGAAGGTACAGGATCAGTTCATTCCAAAGAGGAAGAAACATTCCAAGGGGAGTAAGGGGCGACCGTGGCTGACAAGGGACGTCAGGGACAGTATAAATATTAAAGCGAAGAAGTACAACGTAGCAAAGATGAGCGGGAAGCAAGAGGATTGGGTAATGTTTAAAGAGCAACAGAAGATAACCAAAAAGACAATACGGGGAGAAAAGATGAGGTACGAAGGTAAGCTAGCCAAGAATATAACGCAGGATAGTAAAAGCTTCTTTAGGTGTGTTGAAGAGGGAAAAAATAATTAAGACCAAAGTTGGACCCTTGAAGACTGAAAAGGGTGAATTTATTATGGGGAACAAGGAAATGGCGGATGAGTTGAAATGGTTGCTTTGGATCCGTCTTCACTAAGGAGGACACAAACAATCTTCCTGATTTAGTAGTGGCCAGAGGATCTGGGGTGATTGAGGAACTGAAGGGAATCTACATTAGGCAGGAAATAGTGTTGGGTAGACTGATGGGACTGAAGGTTGATAAATCCCCAGGGCCTGATGGTCTGCATCCCAGGGTACTGAAGGAAGTTGGTCTAGAAATCGTGGATGCATTGGTGATAATTTTCCAATGTTCTATAGATTCAGGATCAGTTCCTGTGGATTGGAGGGTAGCTAATGTTATTCCACTTTTTAAGAAAGGCGGGAGAGCGAAAACAGAATTATAGACCAGTTAGCCTGACATCGGTGCTGGATGCTGGAGTCAATTGTAAAAAATGAAATAGCGGCACATTTGGATAGCAGTAACAGGATTGGTCCGGGTCAGCATGGATGTACGAAGGGGAAATCATGCTTGACTAATCTTCTGGAATTCTTTGAGGATGTAACTCGGAAAATGGACAAGGGAGAGCCAGTGGATGTAGTGTACCTGTACTTTCAGAAAGCATTTGATAAGGTCCCACATAGGAGATTAGTGGGCAAAATTAGGGCACATGGCATTGCGTGCGGGTAGAGTGCTGACATGGATAGAAAATTGGTTGGCAGACAGGAAACAAAGAGTAGGGATTAACGGGTCCCTTTCAGAATGGCAGGCAGTGACTAGTGGGGTACCGCAAGGCTCGGTGCTGGGACCGTGGCTATTTACAATATACATCAATGATTTAGATGAAGGGATCCAAACTAACATTAGCAAATTTGCAGATGACACAAAGCTGGGTGGCAGTGTGAACTGTGAGGAGAACGCTATGAGAATGCAGGGTGACTTGGACAGTGTCAAGTTGGGAAAAGGGGAAGTACAACGGGATCTGGGGGTCCTTGTTCATCAGTCGATGAAAGTAAGCATGCAGGTAGAGCAGGCAGTGAAGAAAGTGAATGGCATGTTGGCCTTCATAACAAGATGAGTTGAGTATAGGAGCAAAGAGGTCCTTCTGCAGTTGTACAAGGCCCTAGTGAGACCACGCCTGGAGTATTGTGTACAGTTTTGGTCCCCTAATTTGAGGAAGGACATTCTTGCTATTGAGGGAGTGCAGCCTAGGTTTAAAAGGTTAATTCCCGGGATGGCGGGACTGTCATATGCTGAGAGAATGGGGTGGCTGGGTTTGTATTCTCTGGAATTTAGAAGGATGAGAGGGGATCTTATTGGAACATAAAAGATTATTAAGGGTTTGGACACTCTAGAGGCAGGAAACATGTTCCCGATGTTGGGGGAGTCCAGAACCAGAGGCCACAGTTTAAGAATATGGGGTAAGCCATTTATAACGGAGATGAGGAAACACTTTTTCTCACAGAGAGTTGTGAGTCTGTGGAATTCTCTGCCTCAGAGGGCGGTGGAAGCAGGTTCTCTGGATAATTTCTAGATAGGGCTCTTAAAAATAGCAGAGTCAGGTGATATGGGGAGAAGGCAGGAACAGGGTACTGATTGGGGACGATCAGCCATAATCACATTGAATGGTGGTGCTGGCACGAGGGGTCAAATGGTCTACTCCTGCACCTATTGCCTATTGTCTATTGTCTATTTCAAAAATGAAGATTGATAGGTACCTGATTAGTAAGGAGATCTAAGGTTACGGGGAAAAGGCAGGAGAATGTGGTTGAGAGGGAAAAGTAGATCAGTTAAAATTGAAATCACTGCTGGCTCCAACTACATCATCTGGATTGACTCCGCTGGGTCCCACTGCTCCTCCTTTCCACTGGGTAACTCCAGTAATGGCACCACTGGGTCCTGCTGCCCTAGGTCTAGATCTACATCTAGTACGCTGAAAAGCCAATTAACCTACACACCTGTACGTCTTTGGAGTGTGGGAGAAAACCAAAGATCTCGGAGAAAACCCACGCAGATCATGGGGAGAACGTATAAACTCCGTGCAGACAGCACCCGTAGTCGGGATCGAACCTGGGTCTCTGGCGCTGCATTCGCTGTAAGGCAACAACTCTACCGCTGCGCCACCGTGACCACCCTTCCCCTCCCACTCAAACCTGCCACTCCTCCTAGCCCCCACACTTCCATTACCCCTCACACCCTCCTCCCCTCTCAACCCCATCATCCCCCCACAGTACCCCCCTCTCTGACCACAGCCCTCACCCCTGTCATGTTTTCACCATCCCCTCTGACCTCCCTGTTTCTGATGCAGAATAGTCAGTCCTCAGCAGAGGCTTTAGCTTTGTACCCACCTCAAGGTGTCTGGGCCCGCCATGATGTGTTCTTCCGTCTACTCCACCTCAGGGCCTGTTTCTAGGGCAAAGAATCCTTGACAACCCCTTCTCCAATCTGCAACATTCCTTCCTCCTCTTGGACCCTCTGTGCCAGCCTTCACCCTCTCACAACCTTTTCATTTCCATCTGCCAGTGTGACATCTTCACTTCTGCAGTCCCGCTCCTCCCTGTGAACACAGCCCTGTGCTCACTCAGTAACAATGCCAAAATGCTCATTAAGCTGCCGACAAGGGAGATGCCATTGTAGTCTGGTGGGCTGACCTCTACCATGCTGAGGCCAGGTGGCCGCACGCAGACACCTCCTCATATCTACATCTTGACCATGACCCCAGTGATAAACACCAGCCCATCTTCTCCCAGACGCTTTCAGATCTCATTGCCTCTGGCAATCGCCCCTCCGCAGCCTCCAACCTTACGGTTCCCCAGCCCTGCACTGCCCACTTCCATCTCCTCCCCAATATTCACAAGCAGGACTGCCCTGGCAGACCCATGATGAAGTATAAGGACATCTTGAGGGGAATTATTACTGTTTGAAATCTCCCAATGATAAATTAACAAAGTTTGGTAAGTATTTATTTAAATGTTTAATTATATAAGTATTTATTAAATGTAAACATTTGTAATAGCGGAGATGAACGGGGGCAATATTGCTGCAGGATGAAAGCTTTGCGAGGGGAGGGGGGGTCACTGATCCGAATGTACACTTTATTTTGCAGGGTGTTGTCTACTAGTTTTCTGTGCCATGAATAGATCCATATACAGACAGTTTCCTGAAATGTAGATCCCTCACCCACATCTACCCTGCTCTTACTCCCCCCTCCCCTCCAGGAAGAACAGGGATAGCGTTCCCCTGGTCCTTATATCACCACCTGCCTTTGCATCCAACACATCATCCTCCAATACTCCTGACTCTTCCAATGTGATCCCACCACCAGTCACATCTTCCCATCCCCAAATCTTTCCACTTTCCATAGAGACTGCTCCCCCTGCAACTCCCTGCATCCCAACCAAATCACCCCCTTCCCAGGTACTTTCCCCTGCAACTGCTGGAGATGTAACATCTAGCCCTATACCTCACCCCTTCCTCCATCCAGGGATCTCCAGCCCTTCCAGATCTGTGGAAAATATAAATGACTTGGACGTAAATGTGGATGGATAGAAAGCCAGTGTTATTGTTGGCACGGGAGATTGCTCCTTACTAGATTGTTTTTAGAAGAAAACTAAAATTTTGGAAATCAAACCATTGTCAGGATCTTGACAGTGAATAGTAGGGGAGTGTTGTACAGCGGAGGGATCGAGTACAGATGCACAGTTCTTTGAACAATGTAAAGAGAGTGGTAAAGAAGGCCTTTGGTACATTCTGAAGAAGGGTCTCGCTCCGAAATATCACCCATTCCTTCTCTCCAGAGATGATGTCTGGCCCGCTGAGTTACTCCAGTTGTTTGTGTCTATCTTTGGTACATTGTTCAATTTTGATCACCCTACCATAGGTGCCACTTTTTTTTACATGAAACTACTGTACATTAGCCATTCCTCAGGCCACTTGCCCAACTGATCAAGAGTCTGCTGTCATTTTTGTTAATCATCTTCACTCTATAATGTCACCTACTTCAGTGTCACGTGTAAACTCACCAATCATATCGAATACATTTTCATCCATATAGCTGATGTTGCCAGGACTAGTGAGGTTGGACAGTCGAGGACTTTATTCCTTGGAGCGTAGAAGGCTGAGGGGGAGATATCATAGAGCTGTATAAAATTATGAGGGGAATAGATAGGGTGAATGCACAGTCTTTTTGCCCAGAGTAGGGCAATCAAAAAGCAAGAGACCACAGGTTTAAGTGCGAGGTGCAAGATTTGATAGGAATCTGAGGGGCAACTTTTTCACTCAGAGGGTGGTATATGGAACAAGCTAGTTGAGGCTGGTACTATAACAACATTAAAGGACACTTGGTCTGGTACAAGGATAGGAAAGGTTTGGGCTAGGACTAAGGTTAGGACTAAGGTAGATGGGGCATCTTGACTGGCAAGGTGAGTTGAGCCCAAGAGCCTGATCCCGAGCTGCTTGACTATGCCTAAACCAGATTGCCTTCAATGCAACTCACCAGTGAGTGTTAGTCCTGTTGCCACCAATCCAGTTCAGCTTAGAGATGTGCATTGTAACTGCTCCTCACGGGAGAATTGTTCCCCGCATTTACACGTGATCTTGGTGCATTGAATGCAACAGTTGAAGCTTCTCCAATGCACCCAATCAATGCTTGACCGTGACCCAGAATGTCCAATGAAGCTCAGATGGTCTGCCACCATTGCACCTGCAGTGCAGCTGAGGGCAGACTGGTACAATGTGACTTCATCATCAGTTCTACCATTGGACCTCAATCCAATGTGCAGCTCACAGTGCTACCAATGCAGCCCACTGAGCAATGTAGCTCCCTCACTCCAACGCAGCTAAATGTACTTTATTCAACGCAGCTAAATCACTTTGGGTGCCAATTAAATTATGTGGCAGATGTCATTTGATATCATAGTCAGATAACCATATAACCATAATAACCATATAACAATTACAGCACGGAAACAGGCCCTCTCGGCCCTTCCAGTCCGTGCCGACCATTTATTGTCCCCTAGTCCCATCTACCTGCACTCAGACCATACCCCTCCATTCCCTTCCCGTCCATATACCTATCCACTTTACTTTTAAAGTTATAGGCATAAAGATGATAGACATAGAGTGATGCAGTGTGGAAACAGGCCCTTCGGCCCAACTTACCCACACTAGTCCTACCTGCCTGCTTTTGGTCCTTATCCCTCCAAACCTGTCCTGTCCATGTACCTGTCTAACCGTTTCTTAACCTTTGGGATAGTTCCAGCCTCAACTACCTGTTCTGGCAGCTTGTTCCATGCACCCACTACTCTTTGTGTGAAAAGATTATCCCTCAGATTCCTATTAAATTGTTTCCCCTTCATCGTAAACCGATGTCCTCTGGTTCTTGAATCACCTACCCTGGCAAGAGACCCTGTGCATCTACCCGATCTATTCCTTTCATGATCTTATACACTTCAATAAGATCGCCCATCATCCATCCCGCGCTCCAGGGAACTGAGCCTCAGCCTACTCAACCTCTCCCTATAGCTCAGACCCTCTAGTTCTGGCACCATCCTCGTAAATCTTTTCTCTACCCATTCCAGCTTGACAACATCTTTCCTATAATATGGTGCCCAGAAATGAACACAATATTCTAAATGCTGTCTCACGAACATCTTACACAACTGCAACAAGACCTCCCAACTTCTATATGCAATACTCTGACTGATGAAGGCCAATGTACAAAAAGCCTTTTTGACCACCTTATCTACCTGCAATTTGACCTTCAAGGAACCATGCACCTGTACCCCTAGATCCCTCTGCTCTACAACTCTCCCCAGAGCCCTACCATTCACTTTGTAGGGCAATCCCATTTTAAATTTACCAAAATGCAACACCTCACATTTCTCTGCATTAAATTCCATCAACCATTCCGCACCTTACCTGGCCTATCTGTAAAACCACCCACTTTTGTATCATCAACAAATTGCACCCCATCTAAACCCTTCACACTATGATTTTCCCAGCCTAAATTGGGAAAGTTAAATCCCCTACTCAACAACCTTATTTGCCCTGCAGCTGTCTGCAATCTCTTGGCATATATTTTCTTCTAATTCCCGTTGATAACTCGGGGGTCTGTAGTACACCCCCACAAGGTGATCATCCCTTTCTTGTTCCTCAGCTCCACCCATATAGCCTCACTAGATGAACTGTCCGTAATGGCCCCTCTGACCACTGCCGTGACATCCTCCTTAACCAATAATGCCACCCCCCTCCTCTTTTACCCTCACGCCTGTCTCTCCTGAAGCTCCTGTACCCCGGAATATTGAGCTGCCAGTCCTGCCCTCTCTTGACTAGGTTTCAATGAAGCTAGAACATCCCCGTCACACGTACCTATCCATTGCCCTTACCCGTGCATTACCCATCAGGCCTCTTTGCATGAAAATACATGCAGTTTAAACAAACCTTCCGTCCTCGTTACACATAATCCAATAGTGTCTCAACAACACAACTCAGTGCACTTCTTCTGATGCATGCTAGTTGTAATGTGTTTACTACAGCCCAGTCTCACCACTGCAGTTCAGTGGCAGTTTTTCCAGTAAATTGGACTCTTATATACTGTATCAGCATAGTCCATGCAGCCCAGCCCCAGAGCAGAGCTGTCGCACCAATGCAGCCCACCCCCAGAGCAGAGCTGTCGCACCAATGCAGCCAGCCCCAGAGCAGAGCTGTCGCACCAATGCAGCCCACCCCCAGAGCAGAGCTGTCGCACCAATGCAGCCCACCCCCAGAGCAGAGCTGTCGCACCAATGCAGCCCACCCCCAGAACAGAGCTGTCGCACCAATGCAGCCCAGCCCCCAGTACAGAGCTGTCGCACCAATGCAGCCCATCCCCAGAGCAGAGCTGTCGCACCAATGCAGCCCACCCCCAGAGCAGAGCTGTCGCACCAATGCAGCCCATCCCCAGAGCAGAGCTGTCGCACCAATGCAGCCCACCCCCAGAGCAGAGCTGTCGCACCAATGCAGCTCATTAGCGGTCCACTTACGCGGCGCTCTATCTACAATCCAACTCGGTTGCAGCATTCAATCGTGCTGAACTGGTGGCTTTACTGCAGAAAATTCACACCAATGCAGTACATAGCACAGTCCTCCAATTCATTTCAGTTGCAGCAAGTTCAATTGTGCTGTCTTTTTTTAACCACAATAAATAAATGTATTCAATTATTTATAATAATAATATTTACAAAACAATCAATACCATCACACCCACCAGCAATTAGCACACCATTGGAGGGACAGTGTGGGGGAGCACGGCACTACGGGAGGGGCAGTGATGAGAGACCACCGCATTGCATGTAGGGCAGTGAGGAGGGAGTCACACGGTGGAAGGGGCAGTTTATTTCTACAATGCTGAGGAATAGTAAGATTGAACGAGAACTTACCAGTTCGAAGGTTGATCATTATTTCATGAGGAGTCGAAGTGAGGGATTTCGTGAAGAGCCCGCCGGCGCGCATGCTCGACATACTTCAAAGTAGCGGCGTGGAATCACAGAAACCAACAAAAGAAATGACTTCGGATAGTAAGATTGAAGTGACTAAGATTACCAGATGAAGGTGATTGAGGGTGGGCGAGGAGGGCACGAAATCCCTCACTTCGACTCATGAAATAATGATCAACCTTCGAACTGGTAAGTTCTCGTTCAATCTTACTATTTCATTTCGGAGTCACGTGAGTGACTTCGTGAAGACTTCAAAGCTTCTGTGATTACACGCCCTGGACCACGTCCATGCAGACACACCACTACCAGGGATGGATGGGAGGAACAAACTTGCTCAAATAGATCATACTGCAAAACAAGAGCATATTTGTTAATAACAAATCAAATCCCCTCATGCGGGGACATCTCCGCGTTCTTGACCTGCATTCAGCACGGCTTCTGCGAACTGTAGAGGAGCAGCAACAGGCTTGTTATAAAATCGCTGACACACAGCTTCATTAGCCCATCCTGCTATGGCGAGGATCTGGCCCATAGGCACCTTCATAATCCTTGCCATTGATGTCAATGCAGCCCTGGTGGAGTAAAACTTGAACACATTAGTGTCGATACCTGACTTACCCAAGACGACTCGAAGCCACCTGGATATCGTCTGGACTGTCACTTGATGATGAGACAAGCCGGTATCTCTCCATTCCTCTGATGCGTGCCGTCACCTTGACATAGTGACGAATACGTGAGGCTGAACACAGCCTAGCATCTGCGGGGTATGCCGGGAACTTCAGCTGCAGCCCTGTGCACACAGGTCTATGCTGCTTTAGTAGCTCATCAACGACGAAGACTACTTCCATAGGGGTAGATATCATCCTGTCAACACATCGTTTGTGTAGTGTTTGTACCCTCTGCTGAAGTCAGCGCTAGTAACATCACCAGTTTCATGATGAGTTTGTCCAGTTGGATCCCTTCCATGGGAGACCACGGCCTGAGCAGGTTTAATACGTCCCTGACATCCCAGGTGATATCATAGCGTGGTGTAGGCGGATTCATATTGAATATACCCCGCATGAGTCTGGACACTAGCCTGTTGGATCCTACCTCAATCTTGAGATAGAATGATAGCGCGCTCCTGGCGCTGTTGATGGCACTGTAACTTAAGTGTTGATCATGGTACAACCCTGCGAGGAATTCCAGGACATCAGTTATTGTCACGTCATCGTACGTGATGCGAGAGCGGCTGCAGTAGGCTCCCACTTCTTAATCTGCGAGCGGTATCTTCGCCTTGTTGACTCTCGACATGACGCCCTGATGGTATCCAATGGTCCGAGTTGAGAGGCCGTATTGGACTAACGGCCTGTTCAGAACCTGCAAGCCAACAAATTAAATAGCCATGGCAGGGATGCGGCTCCCCTGAGACAGGGTGAGTAACCAATTCTGGGCAACCCTTCAAAAGGACCCAAGGTTCGATTGAGCATGTCAAAGACCACCGGACACCAAGGCCGTGTAGGCCAGTCGGGTATAATAAGGATGCCCTTGGCAGCATCTGCCTGAATCTTTCGCAGTACCCGACTGATGAGGCAAAACGAGGGGAATGCATAGAAAAACCAATTCCCCCAGTCCAGCGAGAATGCATCTAGCGCTATTGCCCCAGGATCTGGTTCCCATGAAACGTATGTTGATACCTGATGGTTCAACCGTGACGCAAAAGGTCAATGGCCGGTTTACCAAATTTGGCTGTGACTTTAGCAAAAATTTCAGGATGCAACATCCATTCAATATTGTCATTGAATTTGCGTGACCTGGTGTCCGCCACAGTATTAAGCTCACCTGGCAAATAGGTAGCTGAAATCCAAAATCTCTTTGAATACACCAGAGCCAAATTGAGTTAGCCAATTTGTCACATGAAACTGACCTGGTACCACCCATATGGTTTAAATATGCCACAGCTGTGATGTTGTCTATTTGGAAACGGACGTGTGCTCCAACAAGCTTGGAACAATACACACGAAGTCCGTGGAATGCTGCCAGCAACTCCAAATAGTTAAACCCTTGAGTCAAGAACATCGTTGACTCAAGGGTGTCCCATCTGCCCCCACAACGAGAGCAATTATCTGTAGCTCCCAAGCCATTGGAGCTTGCATCAGTCTGCAAATATACCACCGGATTAGCCTCCCTGATGGGCTTGAATGAGCTGCTAATGTGACACACCCACCATTGCAACTCATTTATTGCTTTGGACGGCAGCTGCATTGATCGATCATAATGACCAGCGTTCCATTTTAACGCAGTAATTTTAGCTCTTTGCAAATTCTGATAATGCAAAGGTCCATATCGTGCTGCCGGAAACAAAGCCACTAGCTTGCCAATTACTGTGGCTGTATGCCGAATCGATGGTATATTGGTGCCAATTACATCTCTGCACACCTGAGTGACCTCCTCAATTTTGTTAATTGGTATGGTTTCCCTCATGCTCATTGAGTTCACCGTGAACCCTAGGTAATTACCTGGGCAGGGCAGAACTTCGATTTCTCTGGATGGACAATGAATCCCAATTGTTGAAATATATTGACAGCAGCTGCAACACCCTGTTCAGCCAATTCCAGGGTGTGGCCCACAATAAAGATATCATCTAAATAGGCCATTACTATATGATGTCGTTGTCTCAAATAAGCCATGATTGGCTTCACCAATTTAGTGAACAATCTAGGGGCTGTAGTGAGCCCATTAGGCAAAGCCTTATACTGCCAAAGTTGCCCCATCCAGATAAATTTCAAAAACCTTCTATCATATTTCTGGATGGATACTGAATAATATGCATCCCTCAAATCGATGCATGCCATAAAGCAACCATGAGAAACCAATGATTTGGCTGTTTCAAACGTATCCATTTTAAAATGAGTATATGTTACAAACGTATTCAAACGGGTTAGATCAATAATAACACGACAGCCTCCATCCTCCTTAGGTCTAGTGAATATCTTCGAAACAAATTCAACTGGCTCATGCACCATTTTCTCAATCCTTAAAATTTCCTTGTAACCTGCTACCTGTTCTGCAGCATATAATTTAAACATTCGACCGGGCATGTGCTGGGATGGAGGAATGTCGCCATTAATAAACTCAATTTTATGCCCCTGAATATTCTGCAACACACACTCGTCACCAGTAAATTTACCCATGCACCCAAAAACAACCGAAGGCGACCACCAACATGTGAAGTTAAACAAAGAGAAAAGAGAAAACCAGACCCCCTCACCTCCGTGGTTACCGGCGGTCCTTGACATGTGTGGGTGGCCGTGGAGGTGCTGGGTTGGCTTGAGGGCGCGGCGTCTTCGTTTCCCACCAAGGTCTCTGCCGACCCTGTCCTAAAAAAGACCCTTGGTGCTGGTCTGGTGTTGTTGTCGTTGTGGAGCTAGAGGGTGGGTCCTCCTCGAGGTACTGGCAAACCCTCATGAGCGAATGTATGTTGAGCATGCGCGCCGGCGGGCTCTTCACGAAGTCACTCACGTGACTCCGAAATGAAATTATATTCTGCACTCTGGTATATTTCTCTTTGCTCCAGGTTTTGTACGTGTTGTGTTTGGCTTGATTGCATTCAAGTATATTATCATTTGACATGATTGACAGCATCCTAACAATTGTTTTTCATTCTACCTTGTTACATGAGACAATAATAATAAACCTAAGCCTCCTTCCCGATGGAAGCAGTGGGAAGAGAGCATGGCCCAGATGGTGGGAATGCTTGATGATAGATGCCGCCTCCTTGAGGCAGACATTAGAGGTTGGTGTTTAGTAACAGCTCTGCCCAAGACCATTAAAAAAACATGCAGAGCGTTGTGAACATAGCCCAGTCCCTCACACTAGACAAGTCAACCCCACATCGATTCCATGGGGATACATGATGCTGCCCAAGTCCTTCTGCAGAGCCATGGTTTCCTCGACACTACCTGCACCTCCACCTATCTTTGTATCATCCACAAACCTGGCCACAAAGCTTTAAATTCCCTTATCCAAATCATTGATGTACAACATGAGGAGTAGCAGCCCCAACAATGACCCTGGTGAAACACCATTATTCATCAGCAGCCAACCAGAAATTGCTCCCTTTATTCCCACTCTTTGCACTCTGCCATTCAGCCACCCTTCTATCCATGCTAGTATCTTCCTTCTGATACCATGTCATATTTTTCAGCAGCCTCATGTGCAGCATCTTATCAAAGGCCTTCTGACAATCCAGGTAAACAACATCCAACAACTCTCCTTTGTTTATCTTGCTATTTATTTCCTCAAAGAATTACAACGGATTAGTGATCTCCCTATCACAAAACCATGCTGACTTTGGCCAAATTTATCATGTGCTTCTAAATACTCGGAAACCTCATCCTTAAAGAAATAAAACCTTAGCAACCATTGAAGGCAGGCTAACCGGCCGACAGCATCCCCTCTTCTCCTTTGTTCCCATCTTGAACAGCAGAGTCACATTTGCAATTTTCCAATCCTCTGACCACCCCTGACTCTAGTGACTCTTGAAAGATCACCACTACTTCCACAATCTCTAAGGATACATTCAAAACCCCAAGGTGTAGTCCATCTGGTCTATGTGACTTGTCCAACAGACGTTTCAGCTTCCCAAGCACATTCTCCTTTAGTAACAGCAACTGCACTCACTTCTGCTCCCTGATACTCATGAATTTTAAGCACATTGTTGGTGTCTTCTCTGTGAAGACTGATGCAAAAAAACATCCATCTGACATTTCTATATTCCCATTACTCCTTCTCCAGGATCATTTTTCACTGGTACAATGTCCACTCTTGCCTCTCCTTTACTCATTAATAGTAAGATTAAATGAGAACTTACCAGTTTGAAGTTTGATCTTTATTTTACGAGGAGTTACGATGAGGGATTACGTGAAGACCCCGCCAGCACGCATGCGCGACATTCTTCAAAGCAGTGGTGTGAAATCACAGATACCAGAGTTGACTAACATAGTAAGATAAGAGAACTAGCATACCAATTGACCTTTATAATAGAGGGTTTGGGAGCGGAGGGCACGTAATCCCTCATCGTAACTCCTCATAAAATAAAGATCAAACTTCAAACTGGTAAGTTCTCATTTAATCTTACTATTTTACTTCGGAGTCACGTGAGTGACTACGTGAAGACCCCGCCAGCACGCATGCGCGACATATCGTCGTTCGCATGCGGAAGCGACAGTCGGGAGGAGCGGGGCTCCTCCAGCGTAACTTACGAACGGTAAGACTCACCGGAGTGGTGAGCGCGGCGAGAGTAGCGGCAAGAGCTGCTGCTATAGAGAGCAGCCAGCAGCGTGCCGTTTTTTCTCCGAGCTGCAGGTGCTACCTGCAGCTCCCGACTTCCGCCCGGGAAGGCCGCTGGTTCGCCACGGACAGGCGGTAAATCCACCCGTTTTTTCTCCGAGCTACAGGTGTGACCTGCAGCACCCGACTTCCGCCCGGGAGGGCCGCTGGTTCGCCACGGACAGGCGGTAAATCCACCCGTTTTTTCTCCGAGCTACAGGTGCGACCTGCAGCTCCCGACTTCCGCCCGGGAGGGCCGCTGGTTCGCCACGGACAGGCGGTAAATCCACCCGGAAGCCGATCGGGACTGCCGACTCAGCTGGGTCCAGTCCCGAGGACACCCCGTTCGCTGCTAGCGACGGAGGTCGTCTTACCCGCATGGAGCGGATGGTGGAGCAATTGCTCCAGCGTGACCTGCTTTTGCAGGGGCAGGGTCACGGTGGGTCTCTTCGCAGGCCCACGGCAGGATCCTATTATGGACTGCCTAAATGTCTCACCCTCTTCGCAGGGGAGCATTGGGGATCAGAACTGGGCTGACCCTGAAGAGGGGGAGTTGGCTGAACAAACCAACAGTGTCAGGGATGCAGTGAAGAGTTCTGGATATGGTAAGTAACATGCAGTTCCTTCTAAAAAAGGTTACCTATCCACCCTAAGCTGGCAGCTAGTTCAATTATATGACTACAAACCAGCTTCAGGAGCAAGCCATCAATGCTACAGCTGATAAGTATCTTGCTCCTGATAATTGTAACTCGCTGATTGTTCCCGCGGTGAATACCCTATTTGGGGGATCATGAGCCCTACGATTAGAGGACAAGGAGTCAAACTTCAGAGGGTCCTGAAGCTTTTGACCGCCGGAATTTCGGCAGTGCCAGTACTGCGGTGGGTATAGAGCTACCGGTAGAAACAGGATGCTCTGGCCTTACTGTGTAACACAGTTTGAGATAATAACTACAGGAAGAGCAACTCAACCCCAAATTGCGGGGTTATGCAAACCAGGTACGCTCAACCACCAAATCTGCTGTGCGGAGATAACCTCCCCAAACAGGTGAAAGACCTGGACAAAGAGGCCAAGGCCATAGGCCTGATAAGGTACCCAGTACTTCCAAAGCGCACTACCAACAGCAACAGCACCCCTACACACCCACCGGACAGAGATATCACTACAGATCGTCCGGTGGTGAAAGCTCGAAGGCCGGCCCACCTGCACAACAGCCTTTTTTAGGCCATGGCCCAGCCCGGCCTTCTTGGAAAATGCGCCACCCCTACAACGCAGCAACTCAACAGAAGAAATAACGGTGGTATTGGACACTACGCCGGCAATACCTTGGAGGTAGGTGGGTCTGCCTCCCCCAGGAACATCATATGTCTAAAATTCATCTTATGGGGGAGGCCGGTTGCACTTGTTTTATAAAGTATGGCGCACTTTTACCTCTGATCCTTACATACTCGGGAGTATTCAGGGCTATAAAATTGAATTCATTTACGAACTCCCTACCCCGGTCCAGCATTCGCCTAGCCGAAAGTTTATACTTTCACAAAGAAAGAACGGCGGGCCATGCTGAACTATTAAGACTAATTAGCAAAGGGGTAATTGAGAGAATCACAGGAGTTCGTATCTAATATATTTACCAAAAATAAAAAGATGGCAGATGCCGCATAATCATAGACCTGACCGAACTGAATACTTCTGTTCAGTATGTTCATTTCAAAATGGACACTTTCGACACAGCAGACAGCTAATAGCTAATGGGTACTACATGGCATGCATTGACCTCAAAGATGCATACTATTCAGTACCAATACACAAGGATCATAGGAAATACCTTAAATTTATCTGGATGGGACAATTATGGCAATATATAGCCTTACCCAATGGGTTATCATCAGCACCCAGGCTGTTCACCAAATTATTGGAACCAGCTTTGGCCTATTTAAGGAAACAAAATCATACTGTTATGGCCTATCTTGATGATATCCTCATTGTCGGGGAGAATTTGGAAACGGCTACATTGGCAGTTCTAGCCAAAAAACATCTCTTTCAAAAGCTGGGGTTCATCATACATCCAGATAAATCAAAGTTGGAACCCTCTACTACCATGGATTACTTGGGGTTCACCATTGACTCGGTGCAAATGTCTACCACCTTACCACCGAACAAGGTGGTGGACTTGATAGAAGCTTGCAGAAGCCTTACTGGCATCAGGGATCCATCCATACGGTAGGTGGCCATGGTAATTGGGAAGATAGTGGCTGCTTTTCCCGCAGCGCAATTCGGACCACTACATTATCAAAACCTACAAAGAGCTAAAATTATAGCTCTCAAAAGTCATACCATTTCGACAGGCCTATGAAGTTATTAGAAAAGGCAAGAGTTGAATTAAATTGGTGGATGGGAAATGCTCAATTCTGTTCCAAATCCATCACTATCATAAATCCCTCGGTTACATTACAGACTGATGCCAGTGTTAAAGGTGGGGAGCAGCTAATACCACCACTGTTTGTGGTGGCAGATGGAATGCACAAGATTTAACCCTGTTGGGAGCACTAGGGATTAATTATCTAGAAATACTGGAAGCATTCATGGACCCCGGGCCTACTGCTTAGATATGCACCAGTTGCATGTATGGTTACAAATTATAATACCACAGTGGTGGCCTATATTAATCTTTTGTGTGGAATAAAATCGATATCATGTGATGAATTGCCTTTTTACAACTGGCACTGGTGTCTGGATAGAGAGATTTGGATCTCAGCCACTTACCTTTCAGGTAAACTAAATACGGTGGCGAACACCAGGTCACGCAATTCAACGACAACATTGAATGGATGTTGGATCGGGACCCGGGGCCAGCAGCGATGGATGTTTCTCGCTGCATTGGGGGGATTGTTTGCTATGCATTTCCCCCCTTCTGCCTCATCAGTCGGGTCTTACAAAAATTTAATAGACTCCGCAACGGGTATTTCGGGTTTCCCGACTGGCCTACCCAACCATGGTCCCCAGCAGTACAAAGATGGCCGCAGAACACTGCTTTCGGATCCTCAAACGGCCGGGCCTGTTGGCACACCCTGTGACGGGTAAGTCATCCGTGCCATGATCGCATTAACCTATTGATGCTGTTTCTGAACAGGCCATTTCTGGACTTCGGATACTCCGACAGGACGATCAATGTCATCACTTCGTCGTGCAGGGAGTCCACCAGGGACAGCACTGACATATGTCAGCAGATGGGAGTGTTTCTTCTTCAGAACAAACACTTCATATGACTCGGCCACCATCACTGGATTGCAGGAGTTCTGGCCACCCTTCTTTCCATGAAGGTTTGAGCTACAGTGCCATTAAATTTGCAAGGAGTGCCCTACCTACCAACCTGGACCGAGGGGGTGATCACCTGCGTATAGGATCACACCCTCTGGTATCAATCTGATGAGGGGTATTAATTCTTTTTCCCCTAGGCCAGATACACCCATACATGGGACTTAGGCATAGAATTTACTATGCTTCGAGGATGGACACCAATATCGGGGCTCTCTCTGGATAACTACATATAATATGGTTATGTTTATGGCACTTGTAACAGCACAACGGGTCCAGTCTTATAAAGCTAAGGCTGCATCCACGTCAGCGGCTAGGATGATGGGAGTTCCTATGGACCACGTCCTTGCTACAGCGGGTTGGAGCAGTGAACGGACTTTTCAGCACTTCTTTTATAAACCCGTGGCCGCTCCTGAGACGTTTGCAGGGGAATATGTTAAGTTTCTGTTACATGATTTCCCCAATGTGGGGCATATCATTTTAGGTATGATTAAATACCTTCTTTGTTTTTCAGCCAGTGTTATGTCTGAATTACGTTCATCCTCCTATCCCAGCATAGCGGTGTGTGAGCATGGAGTTTTCCAGGGCATGAAATCACAGAGCTTTGAAATCTTCACGTAGTCACTCACGTGACACCGAAGTAAAATAGTAAGATTAAACGAGAACTTACCAGTTTGTAGTTTGATCTTTATTTTATGAGGAGTTACGATGAGGGATTACGTGCCCTCCGCTCCCAACCCTCTACTATAAAGATCACCTGGTATGAAAGTTCTCTCTTATCTTACTATATTAGTCATTGTGACTGTCTGTGATTTCACACCACTGCTTTGAAGAATGTCGCGCATGCGTGCTGGCGGGGTCTTCCGTAATCCCTCATCGTAACTCCTCATAAAATAAAGATCAAACTTCAAACTGGTAAGTTCTCGTTTAATCTTACTATTTTACTTCGGAGTCACGTGAGTGACTATGCGAAGATTTCAAAGCTCTGTGATTTCATGCCCTGGAACGAATCCATGCTCACACACTGCCATTATGAGAAATGGAGGAAGTATGTTAACGTATTTCAGACATGAAACTGTGCTGAAAAACAAAAAGGTATTTATTTCACAAAACCAAATAATAATACCCCTACATCGGGGAAATTATAAAACAGAACTTAATATTTTTCCCGCATATGTCTCAGGTGTGGCCATGGGTTTATTGTAAAACTGCTGAAAGGTTTTTTTCATTTGTCCAACCCACTGTTGCAAGGATGTGGTCCATTGGAACTTCCATCATCCTAGCCGCCAATGTGGATACAGCCCTGGTAGAGTGAGTTTTAAATACGTTAGTATCCACCCCCGCTGCACCCAATACCACCCTTAACCATCTTGAAATGGTTTGCACGGTGACTCTATGATGAGGGCGTTTTTTGCTTATGAGCAAAGCCCTCTCTGTGCCCCTGAGACTCTTGGTGACCTCTATGTAGCGTAAAATGTGGGTCACAATACATAGACAGCTGTCTACGGGATAGGCCAGGAAATCCAACTTTTGGCCAGATGATCCAGGCCTGTCTTGCTTGAGTAACCCCTGTATAAAGAAAGTTACCTTGCTGTTGGTTATGACCACGGCGTCCATACTTAACTTAAGTAGGGACTGGACCCGTTGCGCCGTTACGAGTGCCATCAGCATGACCATTTTGTAGGTCAATTTGTCCATTGAAAGAGACATTATTGGTGCCCACCCTCGGAACATGGTTAGTACTATGCTGATATCCTAAGTCTGGGAATATCTAGTCCTGGGGGGATTTTAATTAAATATTCCCCTCATTAATTTTGACACCAAAGGGTGAGATCCCACTGTAAGGTGATCGCACTCTCGCCCGAGACAGTTGGATAGGGCACTCCTGGCACAGTTGATGGCACTGTAGCTCAAACCTTCATCGAAATGAAGGCTTGCCAGGAACTCCAGCACTTCCGTGATGGTGGCTGTGTCATATGTGGTGTTCCTTTTTGAGCAAAACACCTCCCATTTCTTCACGTAAGTGAGGTACTGTCTTCTGGTGGACTCCCTGCACGATGCTGTGATGACATTGATTGTTCGGTCCGAGAGTCCATAATCCAGAAGTGGCCTTTTCAGATCCTGCAAACCAACAGGTTTATCCGGCCATGGCACAGGTAACTCTCCCCTGTTACAGGATGTACCAATAAACTCGGACATTTATTTCTTGGGATGCATGTGGTCATGTCCTGTACCACAGGAAACCATGGTTGAGTAGGCCATTCGGGCACAACCAGAATACCCGATGCGGAGTCTTGTTTAATTTTTTGCAAGACCCGACTGATGAGGCAGAAGGGGGGAAATTCATGGAAAAACAAATCCCCCCAGTGTAGCGAGAAAGCGTCAATCGCTACTACCCCAGGGTCTGGTTCCCATGCAACATATGTTGATATTTGGTGATTGAGTCCCTGGTAATTGCATTGGCCTGTCAAAATGGCCTGCATGGTGCTTGAGTGCTGCTATTTTTGCCCTTTGTAGATTTTGGTAATGTAGTGGGCCAAATTGTGTGGCTGGAAAAGCAGCCACTAGCTTCCCAATCACTCTGGCTACTTGCCGAATAGATGGTTTCCTGATGCCAGTAAGGCTGGTGCATGCTTCTATCAAGTCTGACGCTTTGTTCGGTGGCAAAGTGACAGACATATGAACAGAATCAATTGTGAAACCCAAATAGTCCATAGTAGTAGAAGGCATCAATGAATGACAAATCCCAGCTTTTGAAATAGGTGCTCGGTGGCTGAGACGGCCAGTTTGGCCAACTCCAAATTTTTACCCACGATTAAAATATCATCGAGGTAAGCCATAACAATATGTTTTTGTTTCCTGAGACATACTAAAGCTGGTTTTAATAATTTGGTAAACAGTCTGGGCACTGATGACAATCCATTAGGTAGTGCTTTGTACTGCCAGAGCTGCCCCATCCAGACAAATTTCAAATATCTGCGATGATCCTTGTCTATTGGTACTGAATAGTATGCATCCTTTAGATCGATGCAAGCCATGAAGTACCTATTGGAAATTAGTTGTTTGGCCGCGATAAAAGTTTCCATTTTGAAATGGACATACTGCACGAAAGTATTCAGTTCAGTCAAATCTGTGATGATGCAGCATCCGCCGTCTTTTTTATTTTTAGTGAAAATATTCGATACAAACTCATGAGACTCTCTTTTGGTTTTATCAAAAACTTTTGAATTTAGTCTTAAGAGTTTTTAAGAGTTCAGCATGACCTTCTGTCTTTTCTTTCTGTGAAAGTATAAACTTCCGACTAGGTGTATGCTGAACAGGTTACCGGCGGTGCTGTGTTGGTTGCCTCTGTCCTTGTTTCTTGTGGTGTGGAGGCGCTGTGGTGTGGGGTTGGCGCATCTTCCAAGGCTGTGCTGGGCCATGGTCTAAAAAAGACCGTTGAGCAGGTTGTACGGCCTTCGAGCTTTCACCAGCAGGTGGTCTATCGCCGTAGCGTTGTCTGCTGGTGGATGCATAGCGGTGCTGCCGCCGCTGGTATGAGGACTTGGTGGCAGCCGGCACCTTAATCATGCCTATTGCCTTTGCCTCCTCGTCAAGGTCTTTGACCTGTTTAGGCAGGTTGTCCCCAAATAGCAATGTTGGCGGCTGTGCACTGCTGGGTCTGCACAACCCCGCAAACTTGGGGTTGAGTGCAGGCCGGATGACGCTCTTCCTGTAACTGTTGATCTCATATTGAGTGTTACATAGGAGAGCTAGCGTGTCCTGCAGCTCCTCCGGCATTTCAACTCCGTCCACTGTCCTGGCAACGGCCGTAATCCCAGCAGCCAGTTGTTTGAGGATCTTCTGGAGTTTGACTTCTTGGCTCCTTATCCCAGGGCTCATGTTACCCCAAATGGGGTTGTTAACAGCAGGCACGTGTAGGGAGACGCAATTCTCCGGAGCTAGGTACTTTGCTGCCGTGTCATTGATGGCTTGCTCTTGTAGTTGGTTTGTTGCCATGTAATTTATCCTGGCTGCCAACTTTGGATGTAATGGCAGCCCTTTTTGGATAGACAATGCAATCTTCATGACCATACCCAATACCTCCTCTTTTGGCACCCCTAGCATTGTCGTATCTTCAGCCATGCCCCCTTCTTCAGAGTCAGCCCAGTTCTGACTCCTAATGCTCCCCTGCAAGGAGGGGAGACATTTGGCAGTCCTGTAAAGGATGCTGCCGTGGGTCTGCGAGGAGACCCACTGTGACCATACCCCTGCTACAGCAGGTCACGTTGGAGCAATTGCTCCACCATCCGCTCCATGCGGGATAGTCGACCGCCGTCGCTGCTCGCGAGCGGGGTGTCCTCCGGTCCGGACTCAGACGAGTCAGCGGACCTGCCCGAGTTCCGGGTGGTTTTGCCGCCAGTCCCAGGAGCACCTGCGGGCTGTAGCGGCGTGAAGTCGGGGGCTGCGGATTGAACCAGCAGCACAGGGGAACTCAACCGCTGCTGGCTGCCTCCTTCGCGGTCCTCAGCAGCAACTTGGGCAGCTGCTCTTTTTGACTTTGTCCTGGACTCCATGGTGTGCCTGAAACACAACAACACACAGAGCCGAAAAACGACCTAAGACTGGTAAGTCCTTACCTGCGGGTCATTTTTAAACTTACACTGAAGGAGCGGGGTCCTCCTGCCTGTCGCTTCGCAATGCGTTCGACAATATGTCGCGCATGCGTGCTGGCGGGGTCTTCACATAGTCACTCACGTGACTCTGAAGTAAAATTATAAATAAAAACAATATAATTACCAATAATGATGGATGCAAAAGAGACACTGGAGACCAGCAACAGGAATGGGGGTGACAAAGATTTATCTTCAGTCTGATTCCTGATGCACGATATTTTGGGAGACAACACCTCTGAGAAGTGAAGCCAGAGTGGGTATCAACTGCCGTCCCAGGCCTCTGCAGCCCACTTCCCATGCATCTCACCTCTTCCCATCCAATACCAATATGAGAAATATGGAGCAAAATGTAATTTTACTGATTAGAAAGAAGTGTTGCAATATTGTCAGCATATGGTTAACGGTGAGGCTAAAAGGAAATATGTTGTCAGTGTTAACATTGTGAATACTCAGGGTTCTGAGAATTTGGCTGCTGAAGACAACACAGCATTCGTCTAACCAAGACCTACATGGATATGATATCTGAAAAACAACTGCTCAATTCACTCATCAAACCTGTTGCTTACTGATCTGCCTGTGCCAGTGACAGACAATCATTTAAACATTCTCATCAGTGTTTTGGATTCCCCTCCCTCACCCTCCATCCCCTCATCCCTTCACCTCAGGTTGTGCTGCTGCCTCACAGCTCCAGCTACTGGGGTTCAATCCTGACCACAGTACTGCCTGGGTAGAGATTGCACATTTTGCTTGGCTGCTTTAAGTTTTGTGTGTTGATCAGGAGGAGAACATAAAGATGCTGGAAAGGCTCAGAGGGCCAGGCAGCATTAATGCAAAGAGAATGAGAACAGGTTTCAGATCAAAAGCTGAACTGGGAAAGTGGGAAACAAGGTTGTTAGGTTGCATAGAGGCTGGGGAAGGAAATATCACCCATAGGATATGGAGATAAACGGTACAGAGAAATGTGTTTACTAAACGACACAACCACTGAAAAGCTTCACTTATCAACAGGTTGGAGCCCTTTTCCCTACATCTTGTCATTTCTCAACCTTAGAAAGTCTTTAAAATGATCAAGCAGGTGGCTGTAGAGGACGTTTCTATTTGCAGGAGAAACCACATCAGGGCCATCGATACATCACTGATAAATCTTGGTAATTCATGAGTCATACATACTGGCAATGGAACAATTAAGATTCTTACTTGCTGGGGCTTTACAGCCCCATTAAAGGAATAACACAGCATCTAAACACACAATAATTAATAATACATAATTAATAACCTCGTTACCACAGCAAAAGCGGAAAACCAAAGTCCATAGTCCAACAAAAACAAAGTCCACACAGTATATCCTCACCTCCTGAAGTCATAGTTGGGATTGTGCTGTATTCAAGTGCCTTTTATGCTTGTTCAGGAGATGGTTCACAACACAAATACACAAACCCACCTGCTCGGAAAGCCCATTCTCCATGCCACCAGTTACCTGGCCATGAGGGGAGGAGGGGTGTGTAGTCACTCTGATATCCAACAATTTGCTTTGCTGAATTACAACTCAGTGGAATGTTGCCTTGAACCTTTCGCAGGATGGGAATCAGCAAAGCAAAGTGTTTGATATCAAAGTACAGAGCAGCCCCCACCAACCTCCCTCTGTGCTCACCAACAGGGCAGTGGTTCATCGCGTTTGCTCTGTGCCCAGAACCAGTGCGATGGTGGACGGCTACTTGATGTTGTTGAGACTGAGCTGGAAAAGAGAAACATGACAATGTAAATGTCTGGTTTCCGTGTTGATAAATGATTCTCTCATGCAATCAAACTAAACTTGTCCTTGTTCGGACCCTGTACCAAGACAAAGAGAGAGATACCAACAATGCCCTGCAATCTGCCCACACAAACCTTTCACCCCGCATTGATAGAATTATAATCACCAAGCCAACCATGTCCATGTCAGTATAGAAATCATTACCCAGTCAAATGCCACCTTCTTGTCCTTCCCCTGTACTCCCACAGCCCACAGATCTGGAGGAACATGTGCAGATGCTGTTTACCGCATCGATCAACCCCATCATTTGCAGCATCTCAATTCATTCTGTGCCCAATCTTCCAGTTCCAAAGAGAACATTCACAGCTTGTCGCGTGTGGGAAAGAACTGCAGATGCTGGTTTAAATCGAAGATAGACACAAAATGTTGGTGTAATTCAGCGGGACAGGCAGCATCTCTGAGAGAAGGAATGGGTGACGTTTTGGGTTGAGACCCTTCTTTAGACTGAAAAGCTTGTCACGTTTTCCCTCAAAGCTAAGCTTTTCCAGTTCTGGCAACATTCTAATAGACCTAACTCTTTCCTTAGTTATCCTCTTCCTCGGAATGTACTTAAAAATATATGTATATTTGCCCCTCATTCAATGCACTGCCATTATTATTTCACTGTCTTTTTGTGCTTTCCTAACTTGCATCTAATTTCACCGTGACACTACATTCCTTCAGTTTTCCTGCAGTACTGAGATCTCAGTGCCTGAGATCTTCCATCTGTAGTCTCTCTCCCTGCATACACTTTGACAACCATGGAGGGCCTCCTGTTTGTTTTTGGGAACATTTCTTCAGCCAGGGGATTGCAACATGTCCACATTCTCACAATTCCCCCCCTTGGTTCTTCTAACAATCAGGAATAAATTTCATATGGGCTTGAAGATTCATCTGTGTCCAAATATTGTAAACCCTTTAATACCCACCTCTTACAAGTTTAAGGGTCTCGACCTGAAACGTCGCCTATCTCCTTCGCTCCTTAGATGCTGCTGCACCCGCTGAGTTTCTCCAGCTTTTTGTGTAACCCCCTATCCTTTTACAATGTTTCTCTATGGCGCCACTTGGTGGTTAGGCCACCTACTGAGCGAACCCTTGGAACCAAAGTTCCTCTGGTATCTTTGCTTGGAACTAGGACTGGCTGGGTCACTGTGACTGTGTTTGGTGGGAAGAGGTTATCACATGGTTGAGCGGTGTGCCCTGGTATATAGTCAGAACTCTGGGAGAATACAGAGACCAGCATGTGCTGTTCTCTGTTTTACTTAATAAAGATCGCACGCTGCAGCACTGGTGAGTAAGGCAAGGCAGCGCCTTTACCACCTCAGGCAATTGAGGAAATTCAGAGTGTCTCCGAGGATCCTCCAGTGCTTCTACTCTGCGGCTGTGGAAAGCATCTTGTCCGGAAACATTACAATCTGGTTTGGGAATTGCTCTGCCCAGGACAAGAAGGCTCTGCAGAGAGTAGTGCGTTCGACCGAACGCACTATGGGAACTACTCTCGCCCCTCTGCGGGAACTATACATCAGGAGGTGCAACTCAAGAGCCAATAAGATAATGGGAGACCCCTTCCGCCCCTGCAACGCACTGTTCCAGCTCTTACGGTCAGGCAAACGCCTCCGTTGCCATGCTGTGAGAACGGAGAGGATGAGAAAGAGTTTCTTCCCAGAGGCCATTCGGCCCGTAAGCTCCTATCTCACCAGGGACTAACTCTACTAACTTACTGTACCACAATACCGCCCACAATATTTAATATGAAAAAGAACATGTGATTCTGTTTGTAGTTTGTTGGTTGTTTGTTTGTTTTTTGCACAAAGTCCGCAGGCACGGCCACTTTTCATTTCACTGCACATCTCGCATGCGTATGTGACAAATAAACTTGACTTGACTTTTGAGTCACAGCGCGTTGCTCGCTATAGTGGTGATCCCGACAATCCAAAACGGTTATTTTGGATTTGCATAATGGACGCAGCGAAACGATCTACCCCAGGAACATAAAATCGCTGTTGATGCAGCCCAGCAGAATCTCTTAAGCTGCCCGTGTTTTGGACATCGAAGCCCCACGTGTGGTTTCAGCAGGCCAAGGCCCAGTTCCACATTAGACGCATCACGGCTGATGACACTAAGAACCATCATGTTTCAGAAAGAACTGCAGATGCTGGAATAATTGAAGGTAGAGAAAAAGCTGGAGAAACTCAGCGGGTGAGGCGGCATCTATGGAGCGAAGGAATCAGTGACATTTCGGGGTGAGACCCTTCTTCAGACTGAAGATGGGGGAGGGGAAGAAAAAAGGAAGAGATGGAGACAGTAGGCTGTGGGAGAGCTGGGAAGGGGAGGGGAAGGAGGGAGAAAGCAAGGACTACCTGAAATTGGAGAACAATGATCATACCGCTGGGATGTAAACTACCCAAGCGAAATATGAGGTGCTGCTCCTCTAATTTGCGGTGGGACTCACTCTGGCCATGGAGGAGACCCAGGACAGAAATGTCAGATTCGTAATGGGAGGAGGAGTTGAAGTTCTGAGCCACCAGGAGAACAGGTTGGCTAACTGAGCGCAGGTGTTGGGCGAAGCAATCTCCATGCCTGCGCTTGGTCTCACAGATGTAGAGCAGTTAACACCTAGAGCTGTGGATGCAATAGATGAGGTTGGAGCTGGTGCAGGTGGTTCTGCCTCACCTGGAACAACTGCTTAGGTCCTTGGATGGAATCGAGGGGGGTGGTAAAGCGACAAGTGTAGCATTTGCTGCGGTTGCAAGGGAAAATACCAGGGGAGGGGGTGGTTTGGGTGGGAAGGGACAAATTGACCAGGGAGTTACGGAGGGAGCGGTCTCTGCGGAAAGCCGACAGGGGAGGAGATGGGAAGATGTGGCCAGTGGTGGGATCCCGTTGGAGGTGGCAAAAATGTCGGAGGATTATCTGTTGTATGTGATGGCTGGTAGGGTGGAAGGTGAGGACGAGGGGGACTCTGCCCTTGTTATGAGTGGGGGGGGTTGGCAGTGAGAGCAGAGCTACGGGATAGAAGAGACCCTGCTGAGAGCCTCATCTATAGTAGAAGAGTGGAACCCCCATGCCCTAAAGAATGAGGACATCTCCGATGCCCTGGTTTGGAACACCTCATCCTGGGTGCAGATAGAAAATAGGTGCAGGAGGAGGCGATTCGGCCCTTTGAGCGAGCACCGCCATTCATTATGATCATGGCAGATCGTCCCCCATCAATAACCCGTGACTGCCTTTTCCTCATATTCCTTGATTCCACTAGCCCCTAGAGCTCTATCTAACTCTCTCTTAAATCCGTCCAGTGATTTGGCCTCCACTGCCCTCTGTGGCAGGGAATTCCACAAATTCACAACACTCTGCGTAAAAAAGTTTTTGCTCACCTCAGTCTTAAATGACCTCCCCTTTATTCTAAGACTGCGGCCCCTGGTTCTGGACTCGCCCAACATTGTGAACATTTTTCCTGCATCTGGCTTGTCCAGTCCTTTTATAATTTTATATGTTCTATAAGATATCCCCTCATCCTTCTAAACTCCAGTGAATACAAGCCTAGTCTTTTCAATCTTTCCTCATATGACAATCCCGCCATCCCAGGGATCAATCTTGTGAACCTACGCTGCACTGCCTCAATCACAAGGATGTCCCTCCTCAAATTTGGAGACCAAAATTGGACGCAATACTCCAGATGTTGTCTCACCAGAGCCCTATACAACTGCAGAAGAACCTCTTTACTCCTATACTGAAATTCTCTTGTTATGAAGGCCAACATTCCATTAGCTTTCTTCACTGCCTGCTGTACCTGCACGCCAACTTTCGGTGACTGGTGTACAAGGACGCCCAGGTCTTGCTGCACCTCCCCCTTGCCTAACCTAACCCCATTGAGATAATAATCTGCCCCCTTGTTTTTGCCACCAAAGTGGATAACCTCACATTTATCTATATTATACTGCATCTGCCACGCATCTGCCCACTCACTCAACCTGTCCAGGTCACCCTGCAACCTCCTAACATCCTCTTCACAGTTCACACTGCCACCCAGCTTTGTGTCATCCACAAACTTGCTAGTGTTGCTCCTAATTCCCTCTTCCAAATCATTAATATATATGGTAAACAGTTGCGCCACTGCCTGCAAGTCTGAAAAGAACCCATTCACTCCTACTCGTTGTGCTTCCTGTCTGCCAACCAATTTTCTATCCATGTCAACACCCTACCCCCAATACCATGTGCTCTCATTTTAGTCACCATTCCCGAGTGCGGGACCTTATCAAAAGCTTTCTGAAAGTCCAGATACACTACATTTACTGGCTCCCCCTCATCCATTTTACTTGTCACATCCTCAAAAAATTCCAGAAGATTAGTCAAGCATGATTTTCCTTTCATAAATCCATGTTGACTTGGACTAATCCTTTTACTGCTATCCAAATGCTCCATTATTACCTCTTAATAATTGACTCCAGTATCTTTCCCACCACCAAAGTCAGGCTAACTGGTCTGTAATTCCCCGTTTTCTCTCTCGCTCCTTTCTTGAAAAGTGGGATAACGTTAGCTATCCTCCAATCCACAGGAACTGATCCTGAATCTATTGAACATTGGTAAATGATCACCAATACGTCCACTATTTCTTGAGCCACCTCCCTGAGGACCCTGCTACTCGGAAACAAAAACCTGGTGAGTCACTTGATGATTTTTTACAATAACTTCAAAGACTTAGTAAAGACTGTGCCTTCAAAGCAGCTACGGCTGATCAATATCGACAGGAAGTTATTCGAGACTATTTTACCAATGGTTTGGCATCGCCTTTAATACGACAGCGACTATTAGAACACAAAACCTTGGATTTACAGTCAGCTTACAATCAAGTTTACTCTTTAGACTTGGCTCAGAAAAATGCAGATGCTTATGGCCCATCTAATGTCTGTTCTGCTGCAACTACTACAAATGAATTTCACCCAAGTACAAATATGGAGAAAACTGAAACAATTTCTACTGATAACGGTGCCCTTGCTGCAGCATATAATTATTAAAAAAGGAACTGTTACCTTTGTGGGGGTAATATTCATAAGAAAGAGATATGCCCTGCTCGAGAGGCAACTTGTAATAGTTGTGGCAAGAAGGGACATTATTCTAGAGTATGCAAGTCCAAAGCAACTACATGAATGGTGACTGCTGCCATGTATACACCTTCTTTATGTGCAATTACAGCTGCATTTCCTCAGAGCTTGTCTCATGCAGCTACAATGGTATCCATCAATGGCCATACACTTAATTTACTACTTGATTCTGGCAGTTCAGAAAGTCTTATAAGTGAACAAGTTGTGTCTCGACTAAATCTAGCTATAATTCCTTCAAATAAGGAAATCTCAATGGCTCTGACAACTCTCAATACTCAAATTATAGGATCTTGTATTATAGACTTTATTCTGAACAAAACTAGCTATAAATCTGTATGTCTAGGTATTTTGAAAAATCTGTGTAGCGATATAATTCTAGGTCAGGATTTCCCGAAACTGCACAGATCACTTCAAATAATGTATGAAGGATCTATGCCTGATCTTGTATTGTCAAAGCCACCAGTATTGTGTGGTGTTTCTGCTGCATCTGTTGAATGTCCTTCATTATTCACTAATGTATCCTCTAAGAGCAAGCCAATTGCTACAAAATCAAGACACTTTAGTAAAGATGATAGGAACTTTATCAACACAGAAGTAACTAATCTTTTACAAGAAGGTATCATAGACCCCAGCTCTTCCCCTTGGAGGGCACAAGTTGTCGTGGTTAAGGACCCCTTGAAGAAACATAGAAAAAGACTCTGCATTGATTACTCTCAAACTATAAACTAGTTCACGGAGCTTGATGCATATCCACTACCTCGAATAGAAGAGATTATCAATACATTAGCTAAGTATAAGATATTCTCCACTTTTAACTTAAAAAGTGCTTACTACCAAATTCCTTTGAAGGAATCAGAGAAGAAATACACTGCGTTTGAAGCAAATGGGAAATTATACCACTACTGCAGAGTTCCTTTTGGTGTAACTAATGGCTTGGCTGTTTTTCAGAGAGAGATGGACAAACTTGTTGAACTGGAAAACCTTAAAGATACTTTCCCTTATCTTGATAATATAACTATTGCAGGAAAAGACCAAGCTGAACATGATGAAAATGTACAACGTTTTTTAGATGTCGTACATTCTAAAAACCTAACATTAAATGAGGCGAAGTCAATAACATCAGTGTCATCAATTAATATTCTTGGTTATTGGGTTGGAAATGATATAATCAAGCCTGATCCAGAAAGACTCCGCCCACTCCAAGAGCTACCTGTTCCAGTTACATTAAACTCTCTACGAAGGGTCCTTGGGATGTTTGCATATTATGCTAAATGGATACCAAATATTTCTGACAAAATTCAGCCTTTGGTTGGAGCAAAATCCTTCCCCCTTGACTCTACAGCAATTGCTGCCTTTACTCCTTTAAAGAAACAGTTGGAATCTGCGACATTACATGCCATCGACGAGGATCTCCCCTTTGTTGTTGAATGTGATGCCTCTGATTTAGCAGTATCAGCAACATTAAATCAGGAAGGACGACCAGTGGCTTTCATGTCTCGTACTCTCCAAGGTAGCGAATTGTACTACCCACCCGTCGAAAAGGAAGTTACAGCAATTATTGAAGCAGTGAGAAAATGGAGTCATTTCCTTGCTCGCCAGCACTTCACTTTGATAACAGATCAGCGTTCAGTAGCTTTTATGCTGGATAATTGGAAACGAACGAAGATTAAAAACAGTACAATTCATGAATGGAGGATTGAATTATCTGCATATAGTTATTCAATAGAGTACCGCCCTGGTAAGGATAATGTTGCTCCGGATACTTTAACTCGAGCATTTTGTGCCTCTGTTCATTCTTCTGCTCTCACTGATCTTCACAATGGGCTGTGTCATCCTGGAGTCACTCGTTTGTTACACTATGTTCGTTCCAAAAACTTACCTTTCTCTGCAGAAGATGTGAAGATGACGTGTGCTTCATGTAGAATCTGTGCTGAATTAAAACCAAGGTTCTTCCGTCCTGAAGAAGGAAGATTGATCAAAGCTACTCAACCTATGGAACGTTTGAGTATTGACTTCAAAGGGCCTTTACCATCCTCCTCTCAAAATGTTTATATATTTACCTTAGTTGACGAATATTCGAGGTTCCCATTTGCTTTTCCTTGTCCAAATATGTCAGCTGCTATGGTTATCAAATGTTTAGATCAACTGTTTTCATTCTGTGGATTTCCAAGTCACATACATTCTGATAGGGGCACCTAATTCATGTTGAAAGATTTGAAGGACTACCTCTCTAAGAGAGGAATTGCAACAAGTAAAACAACACCGTATCATCCTATTGGAAATGGTCAGGTTGAGAGGTATAACGGAATCATTTGGAAAGCAGTGAAACTGGCTTTAAAGTCAAATGACATACCAGATCAGCATTGGGAATGTGTTCTACCAGATGCATTACACTCCATCAGATCTCTACTGTCAACTGCTACCAATACTACTCCACACGATCGGTTCTTAAACGGCGTTCTTCTCTGCCATCATGGTTGACTAGCCCTGGGACCGTGTTGCTTCGTCGTTATGTCCGATTAAATAAGAACAAGCCTTTTGTTGATGAAGTTGAACTGACTGATGTCAACCCTTCTTATGCAACTATCAAGTATCAGGATGGACGTCAGTTAACTGTCTCACTTCGTGACCTTGCACCATGTCCATCTTCTCCATCAGCTCCGTCACTTCTTGATAACACTAATCGAGAACTTCCTCCAACACTTCCAGCATCTCCTATGGAAACTTCTATAAGAAATTCTAAAATTGTAAATCTAAATGACAATATGAGTGAAGTTGATGACCAAGCAATATATGTACCACCAGCTATTGAAATGCCATTACCTCCTGAAGCTCCAGTGCTGCGACGCTCATCAAGATGTATTAAACCTCCTGACCATCTCAACTTATAAATAGGAGGGGAGAATGAAGTGGGCGCATGTGCGCATGTGCGGGGCTCTTCTACAGTGTGCGCATGCGCATGCGCAGGACATTTCCGGAGTGTGCGCATGTGCAAAGTATTTCGGGCGGGAAAGGCTTGCGGAATCAGCCATGTTTGCCAGACGTTTCTGAGTTTATGTACTAAAGAAATAAGTTGCTTAAAGCTTAAATAAAGTTAAGTAAATTAAGTAGTGAAAGTCTCATTTACCTCACAACAGCCAGTGAGGCAAAATTACTAGGGGCCCGAGATCCAGTGGGAGGGAGGTACTGAAGGGAATCCACATTAGTCAGGAAATGGTGTTAGGTAAACTGTTGGGAATGAAGGCAAATAAATCCGCAGGGCCTGATGGCCTGCATCCCAGAGTACTCAAGGATGTAGGCCATCAAGGAGGTGGCCCTGGAAATTGTGGATGCATTGGTGATCATTTTCCAATGTTCTCTCGACTCTGGATCAGTTCCTGTGGTCTGGAATGTAACCAATGTAACCCCATTTTTTAAGAAAGGAGGGAGAGGGAAAATAGGGAATTATAGACTAGCCTTACATCGGTAGTGGGGAAGATGCTGGAGTCGAGTTTTAAAGATGTTATCGCAGCGTATTTGGAGGATCGTTCAAAGTCAGCATGGATTTATGAAGGGGAAATCATCTTTGATGCCTTCTGGAATTTATTGAGGATTTAACAAGTAGAATGGATAAGGGGAGCCAGTGGATGTGGTGTATCTGGACTTTCAAAAACAATAGACAATAGACAATAGGTACAGGAGTAGGCCATTCAGCCCTTCGAGCCAGCACCACCATTCAATGTGATCATGGCTGATCATCCCCAATCAGTACCCCGTTCCTGCATTCTCCCCATATCCCCTGACTCCGCTATTTTTAAGAGCCCTATCTAGCTCTATCTTGAAAGCATCCAGAGAACCTGTCTCCATTGCCCCTGGTTCTGGACTCCCCCAACATCGGGAACATGTTTCCTGCACATCGGGAACATGTTTCCTGCACATCAGGACCATTGGCAAGGTCCCACACAAGAGATTAGTGTGCAAAATTAATGCACATGGTATTGGGAGTAGGGTATTGACATGGTTAGAGAACAGGAAATAAAGAGTAGGAATTAACAGGTCCTTTTCGGAATGGCAGGCAGTGACTAGTAAAGTGCTGCAATTTACAATATACAGTATATTAATATTTATTAACAATATCCAGTATATTAACGATTTAGACAAGGGAATTAAATGTAGCATCTCCAAGTTTGCGGATGACACAAAGCTGGGTAGCAGTGTGAGCTGCGATGAGGATGCTATGAGGCTGCAGGGTGAGTTGGATGGGTGAGTGGGCAGTTGCAGTATAATGTGGATAAATGTGAGGTTAGCTACTTTGGTGGCAAGAACAAATTACTATATTGAATAGTGTCAGATTAGGAAAAGGGGAGGCACAACGAATCCCGTGTGTCCTTGTACCTCAGTCACTGAAACTAAGCATAATATAGCCGTCAGTGAAGAAAGCTAATGGCATGTTGGCCTTCAATGCAAGATTTGAGTTTAGGAGCAAGGAGGTCACCTGGAGTACTGTGTGCAATTTTGGTCTCCTAATTTGAGGAAGGACATTATTGATATTTAGGGAGTGCAGCGTAGGTTCACCAGGATCCCCAAGGTTGTGTCCTCAGCCCCCTATTGTACTCCCTGTACACACATTACTGTGTGGCCAGGTTCAGCTCCAACTCCATAATCAAGTTTGCTGATGACCCTGTGGTGGTGGGCCTGATCTCAGACAACGATGAGAAGGCCTACCGGGAGGAGGTGGCTGATCTGGCACTCTGGTGTCAGGACAACAGCCTCCTCTTGAATGTCATAAAAACTAAGGAGCTGATTGTGGACTTTAGAAGGGCACAACATCCGAGGACGTACACGCCCCTAGAGATAAACGGGACTACTGTGGATAGGGTGAGCTGCTTTAAATACCTGGGAGTCCACATCACAGAGGATCTGACATGGACAACACACACTGCTGCACTGGTGAGTAAGGCAAGGCAGCGCCTTTACCACCTCAGGCAGCTGAGGAAATTCAGTCTCTCTGAGGATCCTCAGTGCTTCTACTCTGGGGCTGTAGAAAGCATCTTGTCCGGAAACATCACAATCTGGTTTGGGAACTGCTCTACCCAGGAATGCGCTGCAGAGAGTAGTGCGTTCGGCCGAACGCAGCATGGGAACTACACTCGCCCCCCTGCAGGACCTATACACCAGGCGGTGCAGATCCAGAGCCAGCAACATTATGGGGGACCCCAACCACCCCAGCAACGGACTGTTCCAGCTGCTACAGTCAGGCAAACGCCTCCGCTGTCATGCTGTGTAAACAGAGGATGAGACAGAGTTTCTTCCCACAGGCTATCAGGACTGTAAACTCTTAGCTCACCAGGGACTAATTTACTGTTGTGTGTCTTTTTAAAATGTTTTTTTTTCTAACATGTAAATACTGGTTCTGTTATGTTCTGCTTTGTTGTTTTTGCACAGCCTGCAGGCATTGCCACTTTCATTTCACTGCACATCTTGTATGTGTATGTGACAAATAAAGTTGACTTGACTTGAATTCCTGGGATGAATTATGATGAATTAATTAGTCAAATGGGCTTGTATTCACTGGAATTTAGAAAGATGAGAGGGGAATATAAAACTCTTAAAGGATTGGACAGGCATGTGAAAAAATTTCCAATGTTGGGAGAATCCCAAACCAAGGGTCACAGTTTAAGCATTTAGCACGAGATGAGGAAAAACATCACCCAGAGGGAGTGGAGACTGGATGCTTTTAAGTGATTTAGATCCTAGGGCTAAAGGAATCAAGGGATATGGGGGAAAAGCAAGAAATGGGTACTCATGAAACCACATTTAGAATACTGTGGGTAGTTCCGGGCACCATGTAATAGGAAAGATATTGTCAAGCTTGAAAGGATTCAGAGAAGATTTATGAGGATGTTGGCAAGACTACGGGTCTGAGCTATTGGGAGAGGTTGTATAGGCTGAGTCTCTATTCCTTGCAGCGCAGGACGTTGAGGGGTGATCTTATAGAGGTGTATAAAATCACGAGATGTTGCCCAGAGTAGGGGTATCGAGGATCAGACGATATAGGTGCAAGGTGAAGGGGAAAAGATCTAAAAGAATCTGAGGGGTAACTTTTGCGCATAAAGGGTGGAGGGTGTATGGTAACAACCCACCATCAGCGTTAGCGACGGGCCACCACCAGACAGGTACATGGATAGGACAATCTTGGAGGGTTATTGACCAGGCTCAAGCAATTGGAACTAGTGTAGCTGGGACATTGTTGGAAGTTGGTCCGAAGAGCCTGTTTCCACACTGTATCACTCTATGAGAAGGGGTCATCACTGGGTGGTAACCCTACTTCCCTTAGAAAAAGGCGCAGAGGCGGAGGCGACGGAAGAAAAGCTCTACGGACCCGGATCTCGTTGAGGTGGGAGTGGAGGGGAATGAAGATGAGGCCTCTGCTGAGGACAGACCGTTCCGTATTGGAATGGGGGAGGTCACGGGGGAGGATGGTGAAGACACGACAATGGTGAGGGTTGGGGTCGGGGACATAGGTTGAGGCTAAGTTTTGTGGGGGGATTCACAAAATGCAGGAGAAACTCAGCGGGTGCAGCAGCATCTATGGTGTGAGAAAAGGGGTTAACAGACATGGTTGATTTAAACTAGGAATAGAAAAAATGTAGCTTAGAAAGAAATAAGGTTTCAACAAAGCCAGACTGTTAGTGGGATAGAAAGTCACGACAGATAGAACAGAGAGAACTTTGAGAGAAAAAGTAGCAGATAGAAACTTCAGAATAAGCCTTTGACGTCAGGAGATGTTCCGAGGCGTTCCTGGACTTTCTCGTGGGAATGTGGGCTTTATGTTATAATTAAAAAGAGGCAAAATGGTGAGAAAAGAGGGTGTGGCTATAATGTAATGAAATGTATAAAGATAGAATACATCCCGACCCTCGGTGTGCCTCTAGGGGACAGCAAAGGAGAGGCACCTATTCTGCAAAATATTATCTTAATAAAAGCTTCTTTGCTGACTTTGTCTCAAACAGCATTTGTGATTTTTTTATATCTCACAATTTGGGGGCTCGGTTCCGGATTTAATTACTCCAGGCCAGCTGACGGGAGTACACGGACAAAGAGAAGGTGCACCCCGCTGAGTTCAGCGGTCTCAGACTCCTTGCTTACCGTCAGAAGGTTTGAGCGAGTGATGCCCGGACCAAACAGAGACTCAGCAAAGAAGTGAAGGTGGTTGGAGATTGGTTGGAAATCGCGAAAATCGAGTAATTCTGTGTACAGACCCCGGTAAGAAACTTTGACTATTATAGTATTACCTGGGCGATTTGATAAAAGATCGGAGAGGAATTCCGATCAAGAGAATGGGAAATGTAAGTGAAAAACCCATCCCAGCATTCTGCCTAATAGTCCGTTGGGGGCGAATGCTGAACCACTGGGGGGCAAGAAATACCCAGGGGTCGGAGAAGACAACAATGATAAGGTATTGTTATTTTGAATGGCCAAAACACCCGATAAAGGAGCTTCGGTCTGGTGGCCAGAGGATGAGTCAGATGAGGATTGGGTACAACAGGCATTGAATGAATATGTGAAAAATAAACCCAATCCAATAATAGAAGAGATCAAGTATGCCGCAGTATGGGAAGCGGGATATAATTATTAAAGGAGAGAGAGGCAGTTTAACTCCTTGTGGATACCACCCTGAGAGGTCAGGGGTCTGTTGGACGGGAATAGTCCGATAAGACAATGAAGGCAGTTTAACTCCTCGTGGATACCACCCTGAGAGGTCAGGGTTCTGTCGGACGGGAATAGTCCGATAAGACAATGAAGGCAGTTTAACTCCTCGTGGATACCACCCTGAGAGGTCAGGGTTCTGTCGGACGGGAATAGTCCGATAAGACAATGGATAACCGGAACGGGAAAAGTAAGAGTCCGGGGGGAAAAAAAAAAGGCTCAAAGGTGAAGAGCCGCACATTCTGCCTGATAGTCCGTTGGGGCGAATGTGGTAATCTTGGGGAGAAGGAAGCCCCGGGGGTAAAGATAAGGAGACTATGATTAAGTTCTGTTATTTTGATTAACCAAAGGAACCAATAATGAGGATTGGGCACTTTGGATGCTGTACAGAATATTCAGAGTATCACTCAAACATTGCAAAAATCTAAGGAAAATCACAGTGCCAAATGTTTTGAGTACGAAAAGTTAAAAAGGAAGGAGCAACACAGAAATAAATAGAAAAGGGAACTGTCACATCTAAAAAAAAGGCTACAGAAACCTATAAATTATATGTGGAAAAACAGATTTTGAACAAAAATTGACAGAAACCTCAAAGAAATTTCAGGAAATTGAAGAAGCTCATCTTAAGCACTTGAAAGAAATATTGTTGTTGTGAGTTGTTTCACAAAATCTATAGAAGGAACTCATATACAGATTGGTCAGGTACATGAGGAGTTAGTGCAAAATATTGTAGAATAGCAGAAAGTAGAATTGCAATAAGAATAATGTAATATAGTGACTACGAGGACAGAGGAGGTGTAAGGACTGCGTTTCTTGACTGTGGAGATAAAATTGCTGCATTCTCTCTGCTGAGAGATCGACAAATGAGTTTATTTGTTTGGAGATTAATGGGAGTGGGGTGTGGTCAGATGTTGAGTGACTAGGACTTTGAATGGTTGTGATCTTAGTGGGGTGTGGTTAGAATTTGAGTGACGGTGAGTCTGACTAATCACGATGTGAACCACTATCCAATCACAACGCTCAGGAACCTGATTGATGGGGGATTAGACCATCCTACTTTAACTTAAAAGGGGAGATAAGAATTATATAAATGTTAATTTTGAAACTTGAATCTGTGTAGAAAATTGCATCATTTCTTTGAAGTAAAAATGGAATGAATGTGATTTGTGTGTAAAAACCGGTTTTGAATGAATGAGAAAGTTCATATATGTGATCTTTTGTTTGTTGTAGGCCACATGCTGTGTGTGTTCCTTTAAGAAATTGTAAGCAATGAGGAAGGTTACGAACAGCTGTAAGGTAACAACAACGCATCGCAACTTAAAAGGGGAAAGTTGGAAAATGGAGGTTGCTTGGTTTTGCTTATGTTTCTATAGATTTATTTTCAGTAAAGTTAATTTGGAAAATTACAAATTATATGTCACAGATAAGTTGGAAAGGTGGGAAAAGGGGAGAGGAAAGGAATTAGATATACTTAAGCAGTTTAGAGAGGAAAGGAGAGAGAGGCAGTGAGGAGGTAACAGAAGGAGGAAACGACAGGTGTGAACGTAATAAATCAGGAGGAGTCAGTGGAAGATTTAAAAACAAAGGTGAATACATTTGCAAAGGAGGGTAAACTATCTGAGAAGTAAGAAATTGAGTTTAGAATGAGAAAGAAGGCATATCAGAAAGGATTAAAGTGGGGTACAAAGGGATAAATTGATGAGACTGCTTTAAAAAGATAAGAGCAGCCACAGAACAGATGGTAGAAATGAAGTCACTAATACCTTTAAGGGGACAAGAGGAAAAGATACCTATCTTTAGTGAGAAAGAGCAGGAACACATGCGAGAAATGGGGGCTCAACGTACTTCAAATGGGAAATGGTGGACACCAGATGGAAAGCAGCTATTGAACAACGAAATAATGAGAGAATTATTAGGGAGGTTGCATGGACAAAGCCATTGAGGAACACAAGCCCTCTGTGACACCCACGACAACTGCCACCTCACAGGCGGTAGCCAAGATATTACTAGAACAAATTATACCCAGATATGGGATTGTGGAAACAATCGACAGATAGAGGGACCCATTTTGCCTCCAAAACACATAAAATGATATGTGAAGCACTGGGAATAGAATGGAAATTGCATACACCATGACATCCCCAGAGCTCAGGAAAGGTGGAAAGAATGAATTGCACCTTGACGACCCAAATCACCAAGTTGATAGAGGAAACAAGACTCCCCTGGACTAAGTGCCTCCCGATAGCCCTGTTAAGAATCCGAACGACACCTCGAAAAGACATAGGGATATCACCATATGAGATCTTATTTGGGCTCCCATACTTAGGGAAGATAGAAGGAGTTCCAACAATGCGAGGGCAGTGATGTATTCTTAAGGAACTATTTACTGGCAGTGTCCCAATCTCTTGCAGAACTAAAAATTAAAGGATTGCTGGCCCAGAGCCCACCACTGGACTTCCCGATTCACTCAGTCAAGGCTGGAGACTGCGTATAAATAAAAAACATGGAAAGAAGAAAAGCTGCAACCTGGTGTTACTAATCACCGAGACAGCAGTACGAACAAGAGAGAAAAGATGGACACACGCAAGGGTCCTGTGGAGGCCCCACCAGACAATATCAGCCCATGGACTGTGCGCAAAGGAGAGGAATCATTGACTTTTATATTTACCAGGAACACGCAGGAAAAATGAAGATTTCATGTTGGTGGGTCGTGTGTTGGGAAATCACCCAACTTGTAAGTAATGTAACATGCATAAAAACCACAATACCACAGAATAGAAGGTCCACCACCATCCCATTTGATGAATGTAAAGGAAAATGGTGGTGCGGCTATAGAATGTATGTATGCACCCATCCCTGTAAAGATTGGCACGCGGTGTTCACTTCATCAAAATATGGGGGGCATCGGACCACCTATCAAACTGATAGGTGGAAAGTGTATCAAAACCCGAACGAGAAATTACCAGGACGCGTATATGTGAGCATACAGAGTGTTCAAATGCAGGAAAGTGGTAGATATTGGATATGTGCAGATAGAACAGGGAAGGATGCATGTCTGAAGTTTGAGATAGAAGTGAAGTGGGATGGAGAGATGGTAAGATATGAGGAGAAGGGAGAGGTGGTCAAGATAGATGACAGTCAGAATAGGGATCCCGGGGCAACACCAGCACCACCAGCAGTCAGCAATGTAAATAGGGAAAATGAGCCTAAGGATCTGAAGATAATGATAGTAGCAGGAGAAACATGATTAAGGCAGTTATATGAGAAGGGAATACCAACAGGGGGAACAGGAGCCAACACCTGGCTAGCCTGGATGATGTACACAGCTAGAAGTATACAATGAACCAATTGTTACGCCTGCGCCGGAGCCAGGCCTCAGCTGGTCCCAGTACCATTTCCCCTGAATTGGGATAGAACACCTGGGGCTATGTCATGTATACTACAGCTATTCACGAATCCCCTCTTACCAAAGAATGTGATATGCCAGAGTTATCATTACCTATTTCCGACCAGCAACAACAATACGAAGGGCCGAAGGGAAGACCCTAGACCTCCTCCATTTACCATTCCTCTTGGGGAGGAGGGATTTGAGTGCCATACAAGAGATAACCCAGAGGGACAGGACATGGGGAAGGTGCTCAACTGCAATCAGACGTATAACATAACGGCTGAGGAACAGGGGCCACTGTTCAATAGCTCCTGGCTGAGAAAGCAGATAGTCAGTAGAGCTGATGTCTGGTGGTGGTGCGGGGAGAATACCCTGTGGCCCCGGTTACAGGGTCATGGACGGGAACCTGTACCCTCATACAACTGATGATGCCCTTTACCATAGCAGTAGAACATGCTGTAGAATTCAAGGAAGGAAACCGACGACAAAAGAGAAAGGTGAAAGGATCATTCGACACACACATCTATATAGATGCGATAGGAGTGCCAAGAGGGGTACCTGATGAATTCAAAGCCAGAAACCAGATAGCTGCGGGCTTTGAGTCCATGCTCTTCTGGTGGCCCACAATTAATAAAAATGTGGACTGGATCAACTACTTATATTACAATCAACAACGCTTTATAAATTACCCCCGAGATGCAGTTGAAGGATTAGCGGAACAACTGACAACTACCAGCCAAATGACCTGGCAAAATCGCATGGCCTTGGACATGCTACTGGCTGAGAAGGGAGGGGTGTGTGTAATGTTTGGCGAACAATGTTGCACATTCATCCCCAACAACACTGCTCCGGATGGGTCAGTGTCAAGAGCCCTAGCAGGTCTCACCTCTCTGTCTATCGAATTGGCTGAGAACTCTGGAGTAGACACCTCCTGGACTGGGTTTCTAGAATTCTGGTTTGGGAAATGGAAGCACATCTTTACATCAACCCTAACATCAGTGGTAGTCATGGTGGGGTTACTGTGTTTGTTTGGATGCTGTATCAATCCCTGCGTACGGGGGTTGGCCCAGCGATTGATAGAAACAGCCCTGACAAAGAACAGCGCTGCCACCATAATGGCTTTCAGAACACAGTATGACCAACGAGAGGGGGATATGGAGGCGAAGAATCTGTTGATAGCATTAGAAAAGGAGGATGTAGTGTAAATCAAAAGTTGCGTGGCAAAAAGAAAATGATGGATTGTGAGAAAAGGGGTTAACAGACATGGTTGATTTAAACTAGGAATAGAAAAAATGTAGCTTAGAAAGAAATAAGGTTTCAACAAAGCCAGACTGTTAGTGGGATAGAAAGTCACGACAGATAGAGAGAACTTTGAGATAGAAAGTAACGACAGATAGAACAGAGCACAGAGAGAACTGTAGCAAAAGTAGCAGATAGAAACTTCAGTATAAGCCTTTAACGTCAGGAGATGTTCCGAGGCGTTCCTGGACTTTCTCGTGGGAATGTGGGCTTTATGTTATAATTAAAAAGAGGCAAAATTGTGAGAAGAGGGTGTGGCTATAATGTAATGAAATGTATAAAGATAGAATACATCCCGACCCTCGGTGTGCCTCTAGGGGAGAGCAAAGGAGAGGCACCTATTCTGCAGAATATTATCTTAATAAAAGCTTCTTTGCTGACTTTGTCTCAAACAGCGTTTGTGATTTTTTTATATCTCACATATGGAGCTAAAGATTTCGGGCTGAAACCCTTCTTCAGACTGATCGGGGGTGGAGGGAGAACGGGGGGGGGGGGGGGGGGGGAGAAAGGAAAAAGGAGGAGCCCGAGGGCTGAGGGAGAGGTAGGAAGGGGAGGAGACAGCAAGGGTTAACAGTATTGAGATAATTCAATGGGGATGATGGATGATGGAGGACGGGAGCGTGAGGACTATTGTATGGGTGGGGAGTGGTCGGGGGAACCTGGTTAAAAGAGGGGGAAGGGGAAGACTCATCACTACTGAGCTTCCCTGTTGGAGGAGGGGGTGCCATAGGGCCCAGGTCCTCCTTCTCCAGAGATGCTGCTCTCCAGCACTTTGTGTCCGTCTGCCGCTGGGGGTGGGGCCTGCAGTGCGGGGGCGGGGCCTGCCGCTGGGGGCGGGGCCTGCAATGAGGGGGTGGGGCCTGCAGTGCGGGGGGCGGGGCCTGCAGTGCGCGGGCGGGGCTTATCACTGGGGGCGGGGGCTGCAGTGCGGGGGCGGGGCCTGTCGCTGGGGGAGGGGCCTGAAGTGCGGGGGCGGAGCCTGCCGCTGGGGGCGGGGCCTGCAGTGCGGGGGCGGGGAGGGGCTTGGCGGCGGCCCGGGCCCCGTCACCCCGGCAACCGGCCGGCCTGCGGGGGAGGGGCTTGCCGCTGGGGGAGGGGCTTGTCGCTGGGGCAGGGGCCGAGCTGGGGAGGGGCTTGTCGCTGGGGAGGGGCTTGTCGCTGGGGGAGGATCTTGCCGCGGGGGGAGGGGCTTGTCGCTGGGGGAGGGGCTTATCGCGTGGGGGAGGGGCTTGTCGCTGGGGGAGGGGCTTGCCGCTGGGGGAGGGGCTTTCCACTGGGGGAGGGGCTTGCCGCTGGGGGGAGGGGCTTGCGCGGCGCCGCTGGCCGGCCGGCCGGTTGCCAGGGTGACGGGGCCCGGGCCGCCGCCATGCCGCTGCCATGTCCCCAGGAGGAGGCACCGGCGCCGCTGCCCGACAACCCGCTGGCGCTAGAGCCGCCCTCACGCGGGGACGGCCTGGTGGAGGAGAGCGAGCGCGGCCGCCAGAGGCTCACACAGGTGGGCGGCGTCGCTCTCCCCCTGACCCCCGAACCTCCTCCTACACCCCCTGACCCCCGAACCCCCCTCACCCCCTGACCCCCGAACCTCCTCCTACACCCCCTGACCCCCGAACCTCCCTCACCCCCTGACCCCCGAACCCCCTCCTACACCCCCTGACCCCCCCACACCCCCTGACCCCCGAACCCCCTCCCACACCCCCTGACCCATGAGCCCCCTTCCACACCCCTTGACCCATGAACCCTCTTCCACACCCCCTGACCCATGAACCACCTTCCACACCCCCTGACCCATGAACCCCCTTCCACACCCCCTGACCCACGAACCCCGTTCCACACCCCCTGACCCATGAACCCCCTTCCACACCCCCTGACCCCCGAACCTCCCACACCCCCTGACCCGTGAACCCCCGCCCTCATCCTCGGACCCATGTACCCCTTCCAACAACCTCTGACCCGTGACCCACCTCCAACAACCTCTGACCCGTGACCCACCTCCAACAACCTCTGACCCGGGAACCCCTGCCCTCAACCTCTGACCCCCAAACCCCCTTCCAAACCCTCTGACCCGTGAACCCCCTCCAACACCCTCTGATCCGTGAACCCCCTTCCACACCCTCTGACCCGGGAACCCCCGCCCTCAACCTCTGACCCCCAAACCCCCTTCCAAACCCTCTGACCCGTGAACCCCCTCCAACAACCTCTGACCCGTGAACCCCCTTCCACACCCTCTGACCCGGGAACCCCCGCCCTCAACCTCTGACCCGTGAACCCCCTCCCACACCCTCTGACCCGTGAACCCCCTGACACCCGAACCCCCTCCTACACCCTCTGACCCGTGAACCCCCTCCTACAACCTCTGACCCCTGAACCCACACTCTCTAAAGCCCTGAGCTCCCCTGACCACCCCCCAGACTCCCCAAACACCCTGATACCCCCTAAAACATTTGATGCCCTCAAAGGCCCTGACCACTTCAGACTCAACGCAAACCCTGATACACCAAACCCCTAATCCTCTTGAGACCCGAAACCCGACCACCACAGGACCTTAAGTTCCTGACACCCCCCCCCCCCGGCCCCCCGCTTGATTCCTGACTCCTCCATACCCCAACCCCTCGTAATCCTGACACAACAAACCCCACAAACAAAAATTCCCGTAAACTCTGACTACTTCCCAAACCCTGACCCCTCACCCCCTCAAATACCTGAACCCCCGCCCCATCCCGATACCTGCCCCACTCCGACACCTGCCCCATCCCGATACCTGCCCCACTCCTACACCTGACCCATCCCGATACCTGCCCCACTCCTACACCTGACCCATCCCGATACCTGCCCCACTCCGACACCTGCCCCATCCCGATACCTGCCCCACTCCGACACCTGACCCATCCCGATACCTGCCCCACTCCTACACCTGCCCTACCCCAGATCCTCCTGGGGCCACCATCTCCTCGAGCCCCACCGCACGGATGTGGCAGGAGGGACGAGTCGCTCCCCTAACACTCTGTGTTTGTGAGCAGATCCCGTACCAGGTGTACCTGGGCCACACCAGCCAGGTCAGCTGCTGCAACTTTTGTTTCGGCGACACCAGGTTCATCACCAGCTCCTTCGACGAATCCGTAATCCTCTGGGTAAGAACCTTCCATCCATCTATTGTCCATTTTGTAATGTCCTGTGGTTGCTGAGGAGTTTGGGCCCCAGCTGCGCTGTGGGAGAGGGTGGTCTCACCAAAACCGGCTGATTCCCCTGTCTCTAACAGCACGGCAGGGTCACGGCAGGGCGAGGAAGGGGAATGTGGGATGATTGGCCGTCTGTCTCAGGGATTTGACTTGGTGTTCCTTCTAAGGCAGGGTTCGGCAACCTACTGCCCACGGGCCGCATGCGGCCTGTAACCCAAAACATCCGGCCCGCAGGCAATTTTTTTTCCTGAGGACTTCCGTCATCTAGCCCACGTGTATGTGTGTGTGTTTATATATGTGTGCGTCTGAGGAATCTGGTATTGGGAGCTGAGTCAGCGCCTCCGACAGTGGTTGCGCTGCCCACTGGGGGTCGGGCCCCATGTGAGTGTTGGGGAGATCCTCCACAAGCCCGTACGAAGCTTTTCAAAAAGGGGGGTGGTATGACAGGATTACAAAAAATGTTTGTGAAATAATGTGCGCACAGCACACATCACGAGCACGAAGTCCCTCGCGGCCGGGGTCCAGGGCCCTTAAGCTCCGGGGTTTTAGATGCTCTCTGGTGCATTCTGAGCCCTATTCTGGAGCATTTCTGCACCAAATTTATAACTAATATTTCAGAAATTGACAGGAATCTGAGAGGTAGCTTTTTCACACAAAGGGTATACGGAACGAGCTGCCAGAGGAGGTAGTTAAGGCTGGGATTATCCTAATGTTTAAGAGACATTTGGACACGTACATGGATAGGACAGGTTTAGATGACTATGGGCCAAACGCGTGTGAGTGGGACTAAGGTAGATGGGACATGTTGGTCGGTGTGGGCAATTTGGGCTGAAGGGCCTGTTTCCACACTGCATCACTCTATGACGAAATTAAGAAGAAAAATGCATGTAGATAAGTAGAGCAGATTTGAAAGAGGAGTAAAGGCAGAGAGAGAGGTTTATAGGTGGAAAGGAACATAGAAAAGGAGGGGGGAGGGTGGGCTTGGGCAGATGGGTGAAGGGAAAATAGACACAAAGTGCTGGAGTAACTCAATGGGTCAGGCAGCATCTGTGGAGAACATGGATAGGTGACATTTCACAGAGTGCTGGAGTAACTCAGTGGGTCAGGCAGCATCTGTGGGGAACATGGATAGGTGACATTTCACAGTGCTGGAGTAACTCAGCGGGTCAGGCAGCATCTCTGGAGAAAAGGTATAGACGATATTTCGGGTCAAGAACCTCCTTCTGTAATAATCATGATGTGATATGTATGAAAGTTATCCAAACCATTGTGTAGCAATGTTACAAAATTTTGAGATTTTAAAAATCAATTTATCCCATCAGATAAAGCATAAAAAGAAGTTTAATTTGACACCTAATTCACTTTCATATCTTCAGTATTAAGAAAGTTATGACCATTTTCATACTCGGAAATTAGCATCTTGTTCCCCATTGCCTTTCAATTGACTTAACTCAAAAGCTGTGATCTAGAACTGTTAAAAGCCCATAACTTTCTTAAAAATTAAGAGAACTCAATGAAATTTTCAGTTATTATAGATTGAAGCATGCTGAAACAAATATGAAACAATCTTACTTGGATTACACAAATCTGGTTGGCAAGGACCCTGCAGAGCACGCTCTGGCCACGTATCTTTTCCGCCAGGGCCGTTGCCTTGAAGGGGGTTCGCGGGAATCAGTCGACCAGCCACACGGGATCTGCCCAGCTTCTACCATGATGTCTTCAGAGTTAGGAATCTCAGGGGGAGGGGGGTGTTGTAACAGCGAGGGTGGCCAGTCATCATCCTGTCATGGTGGGTGTCGAGGAGAGGCGTGATCTCAGAACAATTCCGACCGAGCTTACCTCCACTCTGTAGGAATTGCTCACTGGGCCCAGGCACCGGGAGCTGGCCCCACACAACATGAGCCGTCTTTTCGGGATGTCCAGCATGCCGTTCCATGGCACGGAGAGGCGTTTACTGTACAGGTTGCTCGCGCACACTCAATACGTTCTCGCCCTCGTCTACCGTCCTGGCGGTCCGTGTTACCACCTGACGAGGGAAGCGGTCCCCAGTGGAGGTCTCTCTACAAGGGAGTCCTCCCCATTCACATCGGGGCCTGGGGTGGAGAGTGATGCACAGAGCTATAACCATATAACCATATAACAATTACAGCACGGAAACAGGCCATCTCGGCCCTTCAAGTCCGTGCCGAACAACTTTTTTCCCTTAGTCCCACCTGCCTGCACTCATACCATAACCCTCCATACCCTGCTCATCCATATGCCTATCCAATTTATTTTTAAATGATACCAACGAACCTGCCGCCACCACTTCCACTGGAAGCTCATTCCACACCGCTACCACTCTCTGAGTAAAGAAGTTCCCCCTCATGTTACCCCTAAACCTCTGTCCCTTAATTCTAAAGTCATGTCCTCGTGTTTGAATCTTCCCTATTCTCAAAGGGAAAAGCTTGTCCACATTAACTCTGTCTATCCCTCTCATCATTTTAAAGACCTCTATCAAGTCCCCCCTTAACCTTCTGCGCTCCAGAGAATAAAGACCTAACTTATTTAACCTATCTCTGTAACTTAGCTGTTGAACTTAGCTGTTAGCTGCGTTGTGTAATAAATATTTAAGACCGTTCATGGACTCGCCAGCCGCCTGTGGCGAGGAAGAGACCGTGTTCCACGTCTATACCGAGTGTGAGAGGTTGCAGCCCCAGTGCGAGTATCTGAAGGGACTGCCCCTCAAGTTTGGTTGCATTTTGGTCCCACAATTCTAGTATTTGGGCACAAGGCAGGGACTGGGAAGGGTCGATCGGGAGGTTGGGACCTCCCTGTTGATTTGCTCCTGGGCCTGGCCTAGATGGTCCAGGCAGCAGGTAGTGGATGGTCACACCAGAGTCGGCTGCCTACGCCCGTGCTCGCGTGGCCCTGGAGGCCTTGCGTGAACACTGGTCGCCGCGGGGGGGGGCGTCCAGTGCATTGTAGATACAGAAGACATTATTGTATTGTGATGATTGCTTGATGCAGTGTGACATTTGAATATTTTTGTACCGTCTGGAACACTGTCATATGCAATTATTGAATAAAGGAAGGGGAAAAATGCTGGGTGGCAGTGTGAGCTGTGAGGAGGATGCTAATGAGGATGCAGGATGACGGATAGATTGGGTGAGTGGGCATATGCATGGCAGATACAGTATAATGTGGATAAATGTGAGGTTATCCACTTTGCTGGCAAAATCAAGAAGGCAGATTATTATCTGAATTGTGTCAGATTAGGAAAAGGGGAGATGCAACGAGACCTGGGTGTCGTTGTACATCAGTCACTGAAGCACCTATTTACTATGTTTCTATGTGTGAGGGCTGCAGTTGAGAGAGGCGGGTCCGGGGGAGAGGCGGGACGGTTCAACAAGGCTGTGTGTGGAACGGGAGGGTGGGGGGAGGGAGGCAGGATGGTCCCCAGGGCTGTGTGTGGTGCAGGAGGGGCAGTAACTGAGCTTTCCTTGTTCACCCACTACAGGACGTGGCGACAGGAAGCCAAGTATGCGACTACAGGCTGCACTCTGCTCCCGTCACCCAGTGCTGCCTCAGTCCTGACAACCAAAGGTGATTATCCGTCTCAGCCCATCTGCCAGCTCACCCCTTCCCCACACACCCTCCGGTGCACAAGCTGCTCTGCACGGCACTGCAGGTGGCGGCCCATCCCACTGGTGGGTGCATCTGCTCACTGAAGTAGATGGGCAGGATTACACGCGCCCTCATCCACCCTGCCCCTCACCAGCCGCCCCTCACCCACCCCGCACCCACCCTTCACCAGCCGCCCCTCACCACCCGCCCCTCACCCACCCTGCACCCACCCTTCACCACCCGCCCCTCACCCACCCCGCACCCACCCTTCACCAGCCGCCCCTCACCACCCGCCCTCATCCACCCTGCCCCCGCCCCTCACCACCCGCCCCTCACCCACCCTGCACCCACCCTTCACCACCCGCCCCTCACCCACCCCGCACCCACCCTTCACCAGCCGCCCCTCACCACCCGCCCTCATCCACCCTGCCCCCGCCCCTCACCACCCGCCCTCATCCACCCTGCCCCCGCCCCTCACCACCCGCCCCTCACCCACCCCGCACCCACCCTTCACCAGCCGCCCCTCACCACCCGCCCTCATCCACCCTGCCCCCGCCCCTCACCACCCGCCCTCATCCACCCTGCCCCCACCCCTCACCACCCGCCCCTCACCCACCCCGCACCCACCCTTCACCAGCCGCCCCTCACCACCCGCCCTCATCCACCCTGCCCCCGCCCCTCACCACCTGCCCCTCACCCACCCCGCACCCACCCTTCACCAGCCGCCCCTCACCACCCCGCTCCTCACCCACCCGCCCCTCACCACCCCGCACCCACCCTTCACCAGCCGCCCCTCACCACCCCGCCCCTCACCCACCCCGCACCCGCCCCGCACCCGCCCCTCACCATCCGCCCCTCACCCACCCTGCCCTTCACCACCCGCCCCTCACCCACCCCACACCCACCCTTCACCAGCCGTCCCTCACCACCCGCCCTTCACCAGCCGCCCCTCACCACCCCGCCCCTCTCACCCACCCTGCCTTCGCCCTTCACCACCCGCCCCTCACCCACCCTGCCCCCGCCCTTCACCACCCGCCCTTCACCACCCGCCCCTCACCCACCCCGCACCCACCCTTCACCAGCCGCCCCTCACCACCCGCCCTCATCCACCCTGCCCCCGCCCCTCACCACCCGCCCTCATCCACCCTGCCCCCGCCCCTCACCACCCGCCCCTCACCCACCCCGCACCCACCCTTCACCAGCCGCCCCTCACCACCCGCCCTCATCCACCCTGCCCCCGCCCCTCACCACCTGCCCCTCACCCACCCCCCACCCACCCTTCACCAGCCGCTCCTCACCACCCTGCTCCTCACCCACCCGCCCCTCACCACCCCGCACCCGCCCCTCACCACCCGCCCCTCACCCACCCTGCCCTTCACCACCCGCCCCTCACCACCCCGCACCCACCCTTCACCAGCCGCCCCTCACCAGCCGCCCTTCACCAGCCGCGCCTCACCACCCCGCCCCTCTCACCCACCCTGCCTTCGCCCTTCACCACCCGCCCCTCACCCACCCTGCCCCCGCCCTTCACCACCCGCCCCTCACCACCCGCCCCTCACCCACCATGTCCCCACCCTTCACCAGCCACCCCTCACCACCCCGCACCCAACCTTCACCACCCGCCCCTCACCCACCCTGCCCCCGCCCTTCACCACCCGCCCTTCACCACCCACCCCTCACCACCCCACCCCGCACCCACCCTTCACCAGCCGCCCCTCACCACCCCGCCCTTCACCACCCGCCCCTCACCCACCCTTCACCACCCTTGCAGCTTACTGGCATTCTTCCCACAGCAAGCAAGGTAACAAAAGCTAAACATTTGGTTGCGATGTGGGAGGAAACCAGGGGAAACCCCTGCTGTCCCTGGGGAAACGTGCGAATGCCACACATACAGCGCCAGAGGCCAGTGTCAGCACTGGATCACGGGAGCTGTTTCATCAGCTTTTGGCTTAAGAACCAGCCGCCCCTCACCACCCCGCCCTTCACCAGCCGCCCCTCACCACCCCGCCCTTCATCAGCCGCCCCTCACCACCCACCCCTCACCACCCCACCCCTCACCACCCCGCACCCACCTTTCCCCAGCCACCCCTCACCACCCCGCACCCACCCTTCACCAGCCGCCCCTCACCACCCCGCCCTTCACCAGCTGCCCCTTACAACCCTGCCCCCGCCCTTCACCAGCCGCCCCTCACCACCCGCCCCTCACCACCCCGCCCATCACCACCCCGCCCATCACCAGCCGCCCCTCACCACCCGCCCCTCACCACCCCGCACCTCACCCACCCTGCCCCCGCCCTTCACCACCCCGCCCCTCACCACCCCGCCCCTCACCCACCCTGCCTTCGCCCTTCACCAGCCACCCCTCACCACCCGCCTCTCACCCACCCTGCACCCGCCCTTCACCACCCCGCCCATCACCACCCCGCCCTTCACCACCCCGCCCTTCACCAGCCGCCCCTCACCACCCGCCCCTCACCACCCCGCACCTCACCCACCCTGCCCCCGCCCTTCACCACCCCGCCCCTCACCACCCGCCCTTCACCCACCTGCACCCGCCCTTAACCACCCCGCCCCTCACCACCCGCCCCTCACCCCACCCCGCACCCACCCTTCACCACCCTTGCAGCTTTCTGGCATTCTTCCCGCAGCAAGCAAGGTAACAAAAGCTAAACATTTGGTTGCGATGTGGGAGAAAACCAGGGGAAACCCCTGCCGTCCCTGGGGAAACGTGCGAATGCCACACATACAGCGCCAGAGGCCAGTGTCAGCACTGGATCACGGGAGCTGTTTCATCAGCTTTTGGCTTAAGAACCAGCCTGAGTCAAATAACCATATACCAATTACAGCACGGAAACAGGCCTTCTTGGCCCTTCCAGTCCGTGCCGACCATTTATTGTCCCCCAGTCCCATCTACCTGCACTCAGACCATACCCCTCCATTCCCTTCCCATCCATATACCTATAATTAGGCGACCAAAATTGTACACCATACTCCAGAATTGGTCTCACCAATGCCTTGTACAATTTTAACATTACTTCCCTACTCCTATATTCAATGCTCTGATTTATAAAGGCCAGCACACCAAAAGCTTTCTTTACCACCCTATCTACATGTGATTCCACCTTCAGGGAACTATGCACAGTTATTCCTAGATCCCTCTGTTCACAGCATTCCTCAATTCCCTACCATTTACCATGTACGTCCTATTTTGATTTGTCCTGCCAAGATGTAGTACCTCACACTTATCAGCATTAAACTCTATCTGCCATCTTTCAGCCCACTTTTCCAAATGGCCCAAATCTCTCTGTAGACTTTAAAAATGTACTTCATTATCCACAGCACCCCCTATCTTAGTATCATCTGCATACTTACTTATCCAATTTTCCACCCCATCATCTGCTTTTGTGTTCCAACCGCAGACTGTTCACCTCCTCCTGGGACAAATCGCTGAAGGCATGGGATGTTGAAACGGGCAAAGTTCTGGTAGGTGTTTGTTCTGAATTCTTCACACCCACCGTAGAACAGTTACAACTCCCATTACACATGCACACACCTATTTTATCAACTCTCAGCAATCTCAAATCTAATACTGAGACGCATCTCCTCACTTGGGCCAGAAATAAAATACCGTAGATAGTGAACATCTGAAATAATGCTGTAAATAACCAGTGGGGCAGCTTTAGATCAGATTAGTTTATGGTCACATATTCCGGGGTGTCATGAAACTCCTGGTTCACATCAAGCTCACAGACAGTAATGATCAACTGAGCAACAAATACATAACAGCAGGGTGATGCAAAGTTGTAGTGCTACTTGAAATAATGGTAATAAAGTAAATGACCAGCTGAGGCAGTGGTGCAGCGGGTAGAGCCACTGCCTCACAGTCTGAAGATCCAGGCCTGGGGGGAGGGATGGGTGACCGGATTGGACACATTTTCATGGGAGTGGGTGGGTGGGTGGGCAGGAGGATTGGAAGGAGATGGTTTGGCGGGACAGCAGGGGTCAGCGGGCTGAGTGGCCTCTGCCCGGCGGGGTCTGATTAAACACTTTGTCCCCCTCAGTGGGCAGTAGTGCACCACCGCCCCCTGACATGCTGCGACATCTCCTTCGACGGGCGGCACGTGGTGTGTGGGAGCGACATCAACAATGCCATCTACATCCGAGCGTCCGACTCCGGCTCCCCCATCGCCAGCCTGCAGGGTAGGAGAGGGGGGTGGAGGGAGAGGGGGGGGGCGGTGAAGGGGGCGGGGGGTGGGTGGGGGAACGAGAGGAGATGGAGAGAGGGTGGGGGGGAGGAGGAGATGATGTGGGAGAGTGAGGGGCTGGGAATGCACCAGAGGGAGGACAGAGAGCAGAGGGAAGAGGACATGTAGTAGGGTTGAGGGCTGGAGGATAGAGGTGGAGGTCGGAGGGATGGTGGCTCTGCTGGGTATGAGAAGGGGAGGGCTTGCGACTGTCCCTTATCCCTGCCCAATGACCCGCTGTCAGCCATTCTACCCTCACCATCCCTCCCCGTTCACACAGCCACAACCCACACATCCCAACCTGCCCACCCCCACCCGACCCGTGCACCACCGCCCACACCCCCACCCGTCCCATCCGCACCACCCCGTCCGCCCCCACCCGTACCGTCCACGCCCTCTCGTCCCACCCTCACCGCTCCACCCTCTGTCTGTGTGCGGTGATACCCGTGTACATGTGTAGCATCTCGGCACAGAGCAGCACGGCAGCATGGTGACCCGGTGCCGGTTCAGCCCAGACGGACAGCGCGTGGCCTCTACATCCTGTGATCGCACAGCCCGGATTTGGGACATGCTGACCCATCGCACCACCATGACCCTGCAGAGGTAGGAACGGCACGGCTGTGGAGGGGGTGGGGGCAGGGGGTGGGGGGCAGTGGGCAGTGGAGGGCAGGGGGAGTGGGAAGTGGAGGGGCAGGGGGCCAGTATGGGACAAGTTCTGTTGACACGCATGCTGCGGTTAGTATAGGGTGAGGCATTGGGCAGTGGGCAGTATGGGCAAGGTGCAGTGGGCAGTATGGGCAAGGTGCAGTGGGCACTCCACCTTACCCCATACTGACCACTGCACCCTGCCCCATACTGACCACTGCACCCTGCCCCATACTGACCACTCCACCCTGCCCCATACTGACCACTCCACCCTGCCCCATACTGACCACTGCACCCTGCCCCATACTGACCACTGCACCCTGCCCCATACTGACCACTGCCCCATACTGACCACTGCACCCTGCCCCATACTGACCACTCCACCCTGCCCCATACTGACCACTGCACCCTGCCCCATACTGACCACTGCACCCTGCCCCATACTGACCACTGCCACATACTGACCACTGCACCCTGCCCCATACTGACCACTCCACCCTGCCCCATACTGACCACTGCACCCTGCCCCATACTGACCACTGCACCCTGCCCCATACTGACCACTGCACCCTGCCCCATACTGACCACTGCACCCTGCCCCATACTGACCACTGCACCCTGCCCCATACTGACCACTGCCCCATACTGACCACTGCACCCTGCCCCATACTGACCACTGCACCCTGCCCCATACTGACCACTGCACCCTGCCCCATACTGACCACTCCACCCTGCCCCATACTGACCACTGCACCCTGCCCCATACTGACCACTGCCCATACTGACCACTGCACCCTGCCCCATACTGACCACTGCACCCTGCCCCATACTGACCACTCCACCCTGCCCCATACTGACCACTGCACCCTGCCCCATACTGACCACTCCACCCTGCCCCATACTGACCACTGCCCCATACTGACCACTGCACCCTGCCCCATACTGACCACTCCACCCTGCCCCATACTGACCACTGCACCCTGCCCCATACTGACCACTGCACCCTGCCCCATACTGACCACTGCACCCTGCCCCATACTGACCACTGCACCCTGCCCCATACTGACCACTGCAGGTTTGAGTCATTTTGCATGTTGGGCCCATTATCAGCAGCTGCTCCTTTCTGCCCCTTGGGTGCCCACCATCGGTTCGTGGGGCTGTGTTTACAGTTTAGTTTTATTGTCACATGTACTGAGGTACAATGAAAAGCTTTTGTTGCGTGCTCCCGTCAGCGGAAAAGCAAGACATGATTACAATCGAGCCATTTACAGCGTATAGATACATGTTAAGGGAATAATGTTTAGTGCAAGGTAAAGCCAGCAAAGTCCCACCAAAGTCTGAGGTCACCAATGATGTAGATAGTAGTTCAGCACTGCTCTCTGGTTGTGATAGGATGGTTCAGTTGCCTGATAACAGCTGGGTAGAAACTATCCCTTAATCTGGAGGTGAGCGTTTTCACACTTCTATAACCTTTGCCTGATGGGAGAGGGGAGAAGAGGGAGTGGTCGGGGTGCTACTCGTCCTTGATTATGCTGCTGGCCTTGCCTCGGCAGCGTGAGGTATAAATGGAGTCAATGCTGGAGAAACTCAGTGGGACAGGCAACATCTCGTGAGAGAAGGAATGGGTGATGTTTCAGGTCGAGACCCTTCTTCAGAGAGATCTAGACTAGAAAGACGAAAATGCTGGAGAAACTCAGCGAGTGAGGCAGCATCGATGGAGCGAAGGAATAGGTGAAGTTTCGGGTCAAGACCCTTCTTCAGACTGCGTGATCCTCTCTGTGTGCCTCCGTGACCCTCTCTCTGTGTGCCTCCGTGGCCCTCTCTCTGTGTGCCTCCGTGGCCCTCTCTCTGTGTGCCTCCGTGGCCCTCTCTCTGTGTGCCTCCGTGGCCCTCTCTCTGTGTGCCTCCGTGGCCCTCTCTCTGTGTGCCTCCGTGGCCCTCTCTCTCTGTGCCTCCGTGGCCCTCTGTGTGTGCCTCCGTGGCCCTCTCTCTCTCTGTGCCTCCGTGACCCTCTCTCTATGTGTCTTCGTGGCCCTCTCTGTGTGCCTCCGTGGCCCTCTCTGTGTGCCTCCGTGGCCCTCTCTCTCTGTGCCTCCGTGACCCTTTCTGTGTGCCTCCGTGGCCCTCTCTGTGTGCCTCCGTGGCCCTCTCTCTGTGCCTCCGTGGCCCTCTCTCTCTGTGCCTCCGTGACCCTCTCTGTGTGCCTCCATGGCCCTCTGTGTGTGTGTGCCTCCGTGGCCCTCTCTTTATGTGCCTCCGTGGCCCTCTCTCTGTGTGCCTCCGTGGCCCTCTCTCTCTGTGCCTCCGTGGCCCTCTCTGTGTGTGCCTCCGTGGCCCCCTCTCTGTGTGCCTCTGTGGCCCTCTCTCTGTGTGCCTCCGTGGCCCTCTCTCTGTGTGCCTCCGTGGCCCTCTCTCTGTGTGCCTCCGTGGCCCTCTCTCTGTGTGCCTCCGTGGCCCTCTCTCTGTGTGCCTCCGTGGCCCTCTCTCTGTGTGCCTCCGTGGCCCTCTCTCTGTGTGCCTCCGTGGCCCTCTCTCTGTGTGCCTCCGTGGCCCTCTCTCTGTGTGCCTCCGTGGCCCTCTCTCTGTGTGCCTCCGTGGCCCTCTCTCTGTGTGCCTCCGTGGCCCTCTCTGTGTGTGCCTCCGTGGCCCCCTCTCTGTGTGCCTCCGTGGCCCTCTCTCTGTGTGCCTCCGTGGCCCTCTCTCTGTGTGCCTCCGTGGCCCTCTCTCTGTGTGCCTCCATGACCCTCTCTGTGTGTCCCTCTCTGTCCTTGCGAACTTACCGCGGACTTCGCTCCAACTTTTACTATCCTTGGCCAGCTTCCCCTCATACTTCATCTTTTCACTCCGCATTGCCCTTTTTGTTACCTTCTGTTGTCCTTTGAAAGCTTCTTTAGGTATGTAAAGAAAAAAAGGTTAGTAACGACAAATGTGGAATCCTTAAAGGCAGAAACAGGTGAAATTATTATGGAGAACTAGGAAATGGCAGAAGAGTTGAACAGGTACTTTGGTTCTGTCTTCACTAAGGACAACACAAACAATCTACTGGATGTACTAGAGGACAGAGGATCTAGGGAGACAGAGGAACTGAAATCAATTTTGCATTAGTCGAGAAATAGTATTGAGTACACTGATGGGACTGAAGGCTGATATATCCCCAGGGCCTGATGGTCTGCATCCCAGGGTCATCAAGCAAGTAGCTCCAGAAATAGTGGACACATTGGTGATCATTTTCCAATGTTCTATAGATTCAGGATCAGTTCCCGTGGATTGGAGGGTAGCTAATGTTATCCCACTTTTCAAGAAAGGATCGAGAGAGAAAACTGAGAAATATAGACCAGTTAGCCTGACATCGGTGGTGGAGAAGATGCTGGAGTCAATTATTAAAGAAGTAATAACGGAGCATTTGGATAGTAGTAAAAGGATTGGTCCTCGTCAACATGGATTTATGAAGGGGAAATCCTGCTTGATTAATCTTCTGGAATTTTTTGAGGATGTGACAAGTAAAATGGATGAAGGAGTGCCAGTGGATGTAGTGAATCTGGATTTTCAGAAATCCTTTGAGAATTAGAGCACAGGGTATTAACACAAGTAAAAAAATTGTTGGCAGACAGGAAACAAAGAGTAGGAATAAACGGGTCTCTATCAGATTGGCAGGCAGTGGCGAGTGGAGTGCCGCAAGGCTCAGTGCTGGGGCTGCACCTGTTTACAATATATATTAATGATTTAGATGAAGGTGTAGCGGCATCTAGTGGTGGCCCTGGTAATGTCAAATCCTCGCTATTGGCTTGCGCGGTCACGTGAGCGGGGAGCGTTTTCGCGGGTTTTCTGTAAAACCATTCATTCGAGCTCCACGTGGTATGAGTGAGCATCGTTTATTTTGGCTGTCAATATCGACTCGCTTTATAATCACTTTATTTTTGTTTAAAAAATAAAGCACTTTGTTTTTGTACTCGACTGACTCGACTCGCCAAAAAGGGATTAAAAGTACCACTAGCTAATTTACAGATGACACAAAGTTGGATGGCAGATGCAGTATAATGTAGATAAATGTGAGGTTATCCACTTTGGCACAAGGAGGCAGGTTATTATCTCAATGATGTCAGATTAGGGAAAACGGAAGTGCAAAGAGACCTGGGTGTCCTTGTACACCTGTCACTGAAAGTAAACATGCAGGTACAGCAGGCAGTGAAGAAGGTAATCTTCACAACGAGAGGATTTGAGTATAGGAGTAAAGAGGTCCTTCGGTAGTTGTACAGAGCCCTGGTGAGCCCACATCAGGAGAATTGTGTGCTGTTTTAGTCTCCTAATTTGAGGAAGGGCATCCTTGCTATTGAGGCAGTGCAGCGTAGGTTCACGAGGTTAATTCCCAGATGGCGCGACTGTCATGAGGAAAGATTGGAAAGACTGGGCTTGGATTCACTGGAAGTTAGAAGAATCTTATATAAACATATCAAATGATTAAGGGACTGGACAGGCTAGATGCAGGAAAAATGTTCCCAATATTGGGGGAGTCCAGAACCAGGGGCCACAGTCTAATAATAAAGGGGAGGCCATTTAAAACTGAGATGAGAAAAAACATTTTCACCCAGAGAGTTGTGAATTTGTGGAATTCCCTGCCACAGAGAGCAGTGGAGGCCAATTCACTTGATGAATTTAAAAGAGGGTTAGATAGAACTCTAGGGGCTAGTGGAATCAAAGGATATGGGGAGAAGGCAGGCACGGGTTACTGATTGTGGATGATCAGCCATGATCACAATGAATGCTCGAAGGGCCAAATGGCCTCCTCCTGTACCTATTTTCTGTGGGATAGTCAAGGACGGAGTTAAAGGGAAAGAGAGTAAAAGGATAGTTAATGATCCCAGAAGTAACGGGAAAGTTCACAAAGGGATAGGAGAGTATGGCCAAGTGTAATAGAGATTAATGTGAAAGGTGAAATGCTTAGGGAATTAAAAGTATTGTATATGAATGCACGAAGTATAAGAAGTAAAGTAGATGAGCTTGAGGCTCAGTTAGCGGTTGGTAGATATGACATTGTGGGGATTACTGAGACGTGGCTGCAGGAGGATCGGGCCTGGGGACTTAATATTCAGGGTTATACATCCTATAGAAAGGACAGGCAGGTGGGCAGAGGAGGGGGGTAGCTCTGCTGCTGAGGGATGGAATTCAGTCCCTTGCGAGGGAAGACATAGTGACTGACGAGGTAGAGTCACTGTGGATTGAGTTGAGGAATTGTAAAGGCAAGAAGACAATAATTGGTGTTATCTACAGACCCCCAAATAGTAGCCTGGATGTAGGGTGTAAGTTGCAGCAGGAGTTAAAACTGGCATGTAACAAAGGTAATGCCACTGTGGTGATGGGGGATTTCAATATGCAGGTAGACTGGGAAAATCAGGTTGGTTCAGGACCCCAAGAAAGAGAGTTTGCAGAATGCCTCCAAGATGGATTCTTAGAGCAGCTTACATAGAAACATAGAAAATAGGTGCAGGAGGAGGCCATTCGGCCCTTCGAGCCAGCACCGCCATTCATTGTGATCATGGCTGATCGTCCCCTATCAATAACCCGTGCCTGCCTTCTCCCCATATAACTTGACTCCAATAGCCCCTAGAGCTCTATCTAACTCTCTCTTAAATCCATCCAGTGACTTGGCCTCCACTGCCCTCTGTGGCAGGGAATTCCATAAATTCACAACTCTCTGAGTGAAAACGTTTTTTCTCACCTCAGTCTTAAATGACCTTCCCTTTATTCTAAGACTGTGGTTCTGGACTCGCCCAACATTGGGAACATTTTTCCTGCATCTACCTTGTCCAGTCTATTTATAATTTTATATGTTTCTATAAGATCCCTCCTTCATCCATTTTACTTGTCACATCCTCAAAAATTCCAGAAGATTAGTCAAGCATGATTTCCCTTTCATAAATCCATATTGACTTGGACTAATCCTTTTACTGCTATCCAAATGCCCCATTTTTACCTCTTTAATAATTGACTCCAGCATCTTTCCCACACCAGTCAGGCTAACTGGTCTGTAATTCCCCGTTTTCTCTCTCGCTCCTTTCTTGAAAAGTGGGATAATCCTCCAATCCGCAGGAACTGATCCTGAATCGATCGAACATTGGAAAATGATCACCAATGCGTCCACTATTTCTAGAGCCACCTCCCTGAGGACCCTGAGATGCAGACCATCAGCCCCAGGGGATTTATCATCCTTCAGTCCCATTAGCCTACCCAATAATATTTCTCGCCCAATGAAAATTTCTTTCAGTTCCTCTACTCCCTTAGATCCTCTGTCCTCCAGTACATCTGGGAGATTGTTTGTGTCTTCCTTAGTGAAGACAGATCCGAAGTACCTATTCAACTCTTCTGCCATTTCCTTGTTACCCATAATAATTTCACCCGTGTCAACCTTCAAGGGACCCACATTTGACTTTGCTACTCTTTTTCCCTTAACATATCTAAAGAAGCTTTTACTGTCCTTCTTTATATTCCTGGCCAGCTTCCCTTCGTACTTCATCTTTTCAGCTCGTATTGCCCATTTTGTTTCCTTCTGTTGTCCCAATCCTCTGGCTTCCGGCTACTCTTTGCTGTGTTATACATCTTTTCTTTTAGTTTTATTCTATCCCTAACTTCTCTTGTCAGCCATGGTTGCCTCCTACTCCTCTTAGAATCTTTCTTCCTTTTTGGAATGAAATGATCCTGCGTCTTCAGGATTATGCCCAGAAATTCCTGCCATTGCTGTTCCACCGTCATTCCTGCTAGGATCCCTTCCAGTCTACCTTGGCCAGCTCCCCTCTCATGCCTTCATAGTCCCCTTTGTTCAACTGCATGACTGACATTTCTGATTTAACCTTCTCCTTCTCAAATTGCAGATTAAAACTAACCATATTATGATCACTACCTCCAAGCGGTTCCTTTACCTTGAGTTCTCTTATCGCATCTGGTTCATTGGACAACACTAAATCCAGTATTGCCTTTTAAACATAGAAACATAGAAAATAGGTGCAGGAGTAGGCCATTCGGCCCTTCGAGCCTGCACCGCCATTCAATGTGATCATGGCTGATCATCCAACTCAGTATCCCGTACCTGCCTTCTCTCCATACCCCCTGATCCCTTTAGCCACAAGTGCCACATCTAACGCCCTCTTAAATATAGCCAATGAACTGGCCTCAACTACCTTCTGTGGCAGAGAATTCCAGAGACTCACCACTCTCTGTGTAAAGAATGTTTTCCTCATTTCGGTCCTAAAGGAATTCCCCCTTATCCTTAGACTGTGACCCCTTGTTCTGGACTCCCCCAACATCGGGAACAATCTTCCAGCATCTAGCTTGTCCAACCCCTTAAGAATTTTGTAGGTTTCTATAAGATCCCCCCTCAATCTTCTAAATTCCATCGAGTACAAACCGAGTCTATCCAATCTTTCCTCATATGAAAGTCCTGACATCCCAGGAATAAGTCTGGTGAATCTTCTCTGTACCCCCTCTATGGCAAGGATGTCTTTTCTATGGTCGGCTCCATAATAAGGATAGAAAATTGGTTGGCAGACCGGAAGCAAAGAGTGGGAGTGAACGTGTCCTTTTCAGAATGGCAGGCAGTGGCGAGTGGAGTGCCGCAAGGCTCGGTGTTGGGGCAGCAACTGTTTACCATATATATTAATGATTTGGCGGGAATTAGGAGCAACACTAGCAAGTTTGCGGATGACACAAAGCTGGGTGGCAGTGTGAACTGTGAAGAGGATGTTAGGAGGTTGTAGGGTGACCTGGACTGGTTGAGTGAGTGGGCAGATGTGTGGCAGATACAGTATAATATAGATAAATGTGAGGTTATCCACTTTGGCGGCAAAAACAAGGGGGTAGATTATTAACTCAATGGGGTTAGGTTAGATAAGGGGGAGGTGTAGCGAGACCTGTGCATCCTTGTACACCGGTCACTGAAAGTTGGCGTGCAGGTACAGCAGGCAGTGAAGAAGGCTAATGGAATGTTGGCCTTAATAACAAGAGGATTTCAGTATAGGAGTAAAGAGATTCTGCAGTTGCATAGGGCTCTGGTGAGACCACATCTGGAGTATTGTGTACAGATTTGGTCTCCTAATTTGAGGAAGGACATCCTTGTGATTGAGGCAGTGCAGCGTAGGTTCACGAGATTGATCCCTGGGATGGCGGGACTGTCATATGAGGAAAGATTGAAAAGACTAGGCTTGTATTCACTGGAGTTTAGAAGGATGAGGGGGAATCTTATAGAAACATATAAAATTATAAAAGGTTTGGACAAGCTAGATGAAAGAAACATATCCCCAATGTCCTCCTGAGTCCAGAAACAGGGGCCACGGTCTTAGATTAAAGGGGAAGCCATTTAAGACAGAGGTGAGAAAAAACGTTTTCACCCAGAGAGTTGTGATTTTGTGGAATTCCCTGCCACAGAGGGCAGTGGAGGCCAAATCACTGGATGGATTTAAGAGGGAGTTAGATAGAGCTGGGGCTAGTGCAGTCAAGGGATATGGGGAGAAGGCAGGCACGTTTTATTGATTGGGGACGATCAGCCATGATCACAATGAATGGCGGTGCTGGCTCGAAGGGCCGAATGGCCTCCGCCTGCACCTATTTTCTATGTTTCTAATTTGCATCTGGCCTCATTCTGGCAATGGGGGAGACCTAGGACAGAAAACAGTGTGGGAATGGGAAGGGAATGAAAGTGTTTAACAACTGGGAGATCGGGTAGGTCCAGGCGAAGGCAACGAAACAATCAGCCAGTCTACGTTTGGTCTTGCCAATGTATAAGAGTCCACACCTTGAACAACGGATACAGTAGATGAGGTTGGGGGAAGTGCAGGTGAACCTTTGCCTCACCTGAAAGGACTGCCGGGGTCCTTGGACATGGTCGAGGGAGGAGGTATAGGGACAGGTGTCTCGACACCAGGACAAGAGGTTCTCTAGCTTCTAGCCTCGATTCACTCACCCATTATCTCTTGTGATTGGGAGATTTTATGATAGTTTTGTTTGTCCAGTTGATATGTAGATTAAGGAAGAGGGGTAGATTTGGCTAAGGATTCAGCGCTGCCCCTTGCCCCTCAGCCCTCACTGTTGTAACTGGAGGCCACAAACAGAGGCTAGGGTAGGTGGGATGGGGCATGAAAGTGGTGGCACCAGGCAGCTTGGTCACCCCTACAGACTGACACGGCCGTTCTGCAAAGCCTTCGCCCAATGTGCATTGTCTCGACAGTTTAGAGGCCACACCGTAAATACTGGGCACTGTACACTGGATGGGGTGCTAACTCCCAACTAATATGTTCTCTACCTCTCTCTCCTCCCCTCCCACTCTCCCCAACTTTCTTCTCCTCCCTCCACCCCCTACCTTGACCCTTTCTCCCCTTCCATCCATGCCCTTCCCCCTCTACCATGACCCCTCTCCCCCCTCACCCTTTACCCTGATCCCCTCCCGTCACCCCCTCTGCCTCTTTCTTGCCCCGTCCCCAGGCATGGGAATGTGGTTTCTGACTGCTGCTTCACGCAGCAGGGGAACACACTCTGCACATCCTCCTGGGACAGGACGCTGCTGATTTGGGACGTCTCCGTGGGTCAGTTCCGCTCCCAGGGCCCCCTGAAGCTGGCAGGTGGACACAGGGGCTGCGTCAGCTCATGTACCTTCTCCCGGGACGGTGAGTGGACGTGGCAGTACCGGGCTGGTAAAGCAGCGCCAAGACCAGCGGGCGAGAGAGGCCGACCAGTTACACACTCCCGGCACACACTTCCCACACTGAGGGAGGGAGACACACACATACACCACACACTGAGGGAGACACACACACATACACCACACACTGAGGGAGACACACACATACACCACACACTGAGGGAGACACACACACACATACACCACACACTGAGGGAGACACACACACACACACACACACACACACACACACACACACACACACACACACACACACACACACACACACACACACACACACACACACATTGAGGGAGACACACACATACACCACACACTGTCAAGTCAAACAAACTTTATTGTCATTTAGAAATACATTGATATATGCAGTTCCAAACGAAATTACGTTGCATTTGGCTCCCTGTGCAACACAATAAATTAACCGAAGGATAGGTATGTATGAAAAGGATAAATAGACAATAGTGGCAGCCCATTTACATGGCATTCAGGAGTCTGATGGCTCGTGGGAAGAAGCTGTTGCGGAACCTTGATGTTCTGCTCCTAATGCTGCGGTATCTTTTTCCCGAGGGCAGCAGAGTGAACAGTCTGTGATGGAGATGTGTGGGGTCCTTTATGATACTGCTGGCCTTAGACACACAGCGTTTGGTCGCAATATCCCCGATTGAGGGGAGATAGGTCCCGATGATTTTTTCCGCTGTCCTCACCACTCTCTGCACAGACTTCCAGTCGGAGGCTCTACAGTCCCCAAACCAGACAGAGATACAGCTGGTCAGAATACTCTCTATGGTGCCCCTGTAGAAAGTAGTGAGGATGGGATGGGGGAGATGAGCTCTTCTCATCCGGCGCAGAAAGTGCAACCGCTGCTGCGCTCTCTTAACAGTTGATGAGATGTTAGTCGACCAGGTCAGACTGTTAGTGATCTGCACCCCCAGGAACTTTGTGCTACTGACCACCTCCACATCGCTGTCATTGATGTGAAGTGGTGTGGGACTGAGGGAGACACACACGCGTGCGCGCACACACACACCAAGGGAGACACACACACTGAGGGAGGGAGACACAGACACACTGAGGGAGACACACACACACACTCCCCACACTGAGGGAGACACACACACACACTCCCCACACTGAGGGAGACACACACACACACTCCCCACACTGAGGGAGACACACACACACACTCCCCACACTGAGGGAGACACACACACACACTCCTCACACTGAGGGAGACACACACACACACTCCTCACACTGAGGGAGACACACACACTGAGGGAGACACACACACACTCCCCACACTGAGGGAGGGAGACACACGCACACACTCCAGCCACTGAGGGACACGCACTGCCAGTTTACCAGGAGGTCTCTATCTGAGGTCACTGGCAGCCCCGGGACAGGCAGCATGTGTAGAGGCAGCTGGGGCTGCCAGTGTGTGTGGCTGCAAGCTGCCAGCAGCGAGCACAGTCGGTATCCAGACACGGATCCAGAGTCCGCCTCATGAAGGATGCCTCCAATGTCAGTTCCACCGTAAACCCACAAACCTTGGGCCCGGGAACCAGCGCTCACTGATTACACGCAGGCACCCGACTGACCAGCTGAACAGCCCCCCTCTCTAAAATAGGTGGAGTGGAGTGTGATCAGGAGCGGGGACCCTGGTTGATTCCTTCTCTCCCTCACCCAGGGGAGTGGGAACTGAGATAGGATTTGTTTGTTTCTTTATTTGTTGCCTTGTGTTATTGTCCTGCAGCCAACCTGATCGTGGCGGGATCGTATGACCACTCGGTATCAATCTGGGACACGGCTGGTCTGTACATGAAGCTGGTCTTGAAGGTACTGCCCTTGGTTCAACTGCCACACAGTCAGGACGCTGATAGACATGAGGGTGGGGGGAAGCTTGGGGGGAGGGAGGTGTGGGGGTTTGTAGATGACGCATGGCACCTTGTGTCGGCTCCACCAGCAGCGACCAAGGAGCTTCTGGCACTGGGCGAGCTGCCGCACAAACACGGTGCACCGGGCAGGGTCTCAGACACAAGGCAATGAATGGCCCGGCTGGGACGTGATGAGCAGTACATGTTGTCTATGACTTTAGCAAGGGCCTTTGACGAGGTTCCCCTGTGGTTGGCAGGTCCATGTCAGATGGCAGGGGGTTGGGGGTGAGCGAGCTGATGGCAGAATGTGGCAGTGACTGCCGTGACCAGTGGCGTGCCCCGGGGATCAGCACTGTGCTCACTGCACTGGTCATTAACATGGATGACACCAGGATTAGTGGTGCGATTAACAGTGAAGGTGGTTATCCAAGATACAACAGGGTCTATCTAAATCTACAGTGGAACTGCGCCAAGGAACGGCAGGTGGAATTTAACAGACGTGTGGTTGATGCATTTTGGTCCGTTATAGCAGAGCAGGGGACACACACATTGAATGTCAATTTAGGTTAGTGTCACGTGTACCAAGGTACAGTGAAAAGCTTTTTGTGTGCGATCCAGTCAGTGGAAGGCTGTACATGATCACAATCGAGCCGTCCACATTGTACAGGTACAGGGTAAAGGGAATAATGTTAAGTGCAAGATAAAGTCTGATTAAAGGTAGTCAGAGGGTCTCCAATGACAGAATGTAGAGTACTGTGGAACAGTACACAGTTCCCCATAGAAACATAGAAAATAGGTGCAGGAGGAGGCCATTCGGCCCTTTGAGCCAGCACTGCCATTCACTATGATCATGGCTGATCGTGTCCAATCAATAGCCCGTGCCTGCCTTCTCCCCATATCCCTTGACTCCACTAGCCCCTAGAGCTCTATCTAACTCTCTCTTAAATCCATCCAGTGATTTGGACTCCACTGCCTTCTGTGGCAGGGAATTCCACAAATTCACAACTCTCTGGGTGAAAACGTTTTTTCTCACCTCATTCTAAGACTGTGGCCCCTGGTTCTGGACTCGTCCAACATTGGGAACATTTTTCCTGCATCTAGCTTGTCCAGTCCTTTTATAATTTTATATGTTACTATAAGATCCAAAGGGGTGACACGGGTAGACTGGGTGGTGAAGAAGATATATGGCACCGAAGATAGATACAACAAGCCCTGTAACTCAGCGGGTCAAACAGCATCTCTGGAGAAAAGGAATGGGCGACGTTTCGGGTCAAGACCCAAAACGTCACCCATTCCTTCTCTCCAGAGATTCTGTCCAACCCGCTGAGTTACTCCGGCATTTTGTGTCTACTTTTGGTTTAAACCAGCATCTGCAGTTCCTTCCTACACTGGTGTATTGCACACTTGTCTTCAGTCAGGGCATTGAGAACAGTAGTTGGGACGCCATGTTACATCTGTACAGCTGGTTGCTAAGAGCACACATGGAGCACTGCGTCTGGTTCTGGTCACCACACTATAGTAGGGATGTCATCAAGCTAGAGGGGGAGCACTAAAGGTTCACACGGGTGTTGGGGAGATTGGATAAAGGAAGTACAGAGGGTTAGGGGCCATCCACGGGCAAGTGGGCCCAGCTCAGAGACTGCTGGGTGAGCGCGGCCGAGTTGCATCAATGGGCCGCAGAGGGAGGTTTCACGACCCATGCATGGCCCGTACTGTTGCTACACTGCGCCAACTGGAGGACACGCGGGGAACTGCAGGTGAGCACTGACCATTGGTTCCAGCGTAGCGGGCCGTTAAAACCCGCCAAAATTGTCAATTTGTGCGCTGTAAATAATTATGGAAATCGGGATAAGCGTGAGAGACATTTAGCCTACTTCAGAATTCCAAAGGTGAGGAGAAATGACGGTAGATAGAAGCGAGAGCTTAAGGGACAACAACAGCCAGAGTGCTTGGCGAACATTGGCCGTTTGCTCACAGCATTTCATCAACTAAGGCATTATTTGTGGTTTTTCTTGATTCCTTTGGCATCTAAAAAGTTTCAGAAGTGATAAATCTGGCTGTAGAATTGTAAAATCGCCCACGGTTCTCAAGTGGGTTTTACATACAAAATGAAAATGCCTCTGAAGCAGAATTTACAGCCAGATTTATCACTTCTGAGACTTTGTAGATACCAAAGGAATCAAGAAAAACCACAAATAATGCCTGACTTGATGAAATGCAGCGAGTAAACGCGATCATTCCCAATATTGTCAATCCCGATATCTGCGCGGCCAATGTTCGCCAAGCACTGTAGCTGTTGTTGGCCCTTCAGCTCTCGCTTCTCTTTACCTTCATTTCGCTTCACTTTTGCAATTCTGAAGTTGGGTTCATGTCTCTCACACTTACCCCGACTTCCACATTTTTTACAGCAAAAAATCCAACATTGTGGCGGTTTTTAACAGGTAGGAAAGTACGGGTTTCTTGCATTAATAACATGTGCCGGAAGTTACGGATGGCCTCCAGATGGATTGAGCGGCTCCGTGCGTCAAGCCCTGTGACCCAGTGACCTGACGTGCAAACCCCTATTCCGTGTCTCGGGGTGGTTCAAGGCGGGGCATAGAGAGGGGAGGTTCAGGTCCACGCGAGGCTGGGGACAGCAGTGGACCAAGGTCTGGAGAAGGTTGGGGCCGTCATTGGGACGGTGGTCCGAGCACCGGCACAACCCCCTCGCTGTGCCCAGCCCCCTGCTCGGCACACATGGGGGGGGGGGGTCATTCCACCGGTACCGCAACCGTGCCGCGATCCCAACCATCCCAATGCTGCTCTTCGGCCCACGCGGGACACCAGGACAGTGCGGGAGACCCGGTCGCTGCGAGGAGTCCACGGCCCGCACTGGCTTCCAATTATCTCTGACAACTGCCCAGAGCAGGTTGGAGTAAAAACTCCAGCACGGGGAAGAGGGGCCGATTGGCCTGTTGGTGAGAGGTGGGTCTGGGAGCAGACATTAGGAGGTGGGATGAGGGCGGGGAGGAGCAGAGGGGGTGTGAAGGGGGCGGGGAGGGAACGCACGCCACCGCTGACCAGTTCGGGGTTGTTCCCCACACAGGACCACAATGACTGGGTGACAGACGTGGACATTTCCGCGGACAACGCCAGCGTTCTGTCCGCCTGCAAGGTAATGCCCCCCCCCCCCCCCCCCCGGTCACAATACCTCCACTCACTGCCCCAGATATACCGCACGGACACAGGTCCTTCGGCCCACACCGACCATCCATCACCCGTTCACACTGGTTTCTGCGGCTGTACCGCCGCGCCGCGAGTTGATCTGGCCTCATCCATGCTCACAAGCAACAGCGGGCCAGCGGGGTTCAGCCTCGGAGACCCGCCTCAGCGCGCCTCATTGCTGACCCCTGCTTGGGCAAGTGCCCCCCCCCCCCGCCCGCTCCACAAAACAAAGCCGGGGGGGGGGCGGCCGCGGTCTACTGGCGAAAAAAGATACAAAGTGCTGTAGTGACTGAGCGGGTCAGGCAGCATCTCTGGAGAGCAGAGTCTGAAGGAGGATCACCACCCTAAACGTTATAAGGTCACAAGTAATAGGAGTGATTAGGCCATTCTGCCCAACAGGTCTACACCGCCATTCAATCATGGCTGATCTATCTCTCCCTCCTAATTACATTCCCCTGCCATCTCACAGCCTTTGACACGTACTAATCAAGAATCTATCTAACTCAGCCTTCAAAATATCCACTGATTTTACCTCCACAGCCTTCAGTGTTAAAACATTCCACAGATTCACTACCCTCTAAATAAATTTATCATCTCTTTCCTAAAAGAACATCCTTTCATTCTGAGGCTATGACCCCGAGTCATAGACTCTCCTAGTGGAAACATTCTCTCCACATCCACTCTATCCAGGTCTTTCACTATACTGTACGTTTGATGAGGTCCCTCCCTCATTCTTCCACACTGCAGCGAGTACAGGCCCAGTGCCGACAAACGCTCATCATAGATTAACCTACTCATTCCTGGGATCATTCTTGTAAATCTCCCCTGGCTCCAGCACGCTGTGTCTTTTTTTTGTAAAGCGACACTTGCAGTTTCTTGTTTAAACCCTCCATCCCAATCCTTCCTCATCCCATATTTCGCTTCCCCTAGGATTCCACTGTGCTTTTATGGAACATCGAGCGACTGGACCAGATCCCAGCGGTGCAGTCACAACGGAAGCTGGGCGGGGAGAACGTGGTGCAGGTGGGCGGCTTGGAACCTGCGCGCTTTGTCCGGTAACCGTCCCCGGCCGGGCTACCCCCATCCCGGTCAGCCCATGCACCGTAGCTAACGGTTACAAGCTCACAAAGCTGGGACACGGGGGATCATTTGGTGTCAGAATGAGACCGAGAGATCCCATGTTCGTCCGGGCAGCTCGCTGCAGGACGGCCAGCAGGTCCGGTACCGGACGGGCCGGCGTTTGAGGTTTCCTTTATCATTGTCACATACTGTCGGAAGTACAGTGACAAGCTTGTGTTGCGTGCAGCAGTGTTTGCTGCGACGGTCCGCGGCTGGTCATGGCCCTGTTCAGAGAATGCTGTGGGGCAGATGGCGGGGGTTAACATCAGGAAGCGTGAGAGTGAACAAGAGACATCGCCTCTCGGGCAAAGGCATCGCCACACGGGAGGGATAGTTTCTTGCCCAGAGTAGGCGGACCGAGGACCAGAGGACAAAGGGTTAAGGTGAAGGGTAACATTTTCACACAAAGGGTGGTGGGTGTATGGAACAAGCTGCCAGATGAGGCTGGGACTATCCCAACATTAAACAGACAGGTACATGGATAGGACATGTTTGGAGGGATATGGACCAAACGCGGGCAGGTGACACGAGTTGGCTTTGGACATGTTGGCCGGCGTGGGCAAGTTGGGCCCAAGGGCCTGTTTCCACACTATCACACCATGATAGCCAAAAGAACCCCAAACCACCCGGTGAGGGAGGGGTGGACCGGTGTGTGACCACGAGTACTCGCCCGTGCCCAGCTCGCTCTCCGCTGACTCTCCCCTTCCTCTCCCCACAGTGCGCTGACTGCCGCAAGCCCTTCTCCATCTGCCTCGAGGACTCGAGCTTGCCGACCTGCTGCCCCTTCTGCCGGTTGTCGGCAACCGGGCCGGATCTGTCGCAGCTGCCCGGCGTCTAACCCCAGTCTCACCGTACTTCCCGGGCAACACGACCCGCTCAGCGGCTGGTTCCAGCCCGCCGCCCGGTCCACCCCCACCCCGCCTTCCCCACCCACCCACACCCCGCCTTTCCCACCCACCTTCCCACTTCACCCCACCTTCCCAACCTCCCCACCTTCCCAACCTCTCCTCCACAACCCCGGCTCCGAGCAACCGTCGCTGCTCCGACCCCTCCAGCGCACTCCTTGTACATTTACATTGAATAAAATGTGAACAATAGAGGTATGATGGCCGTGGTCGCCCCTTCCTTCACATCTTGTTTGTAATCCGGACTGCGAACGCCCGCACTCACGGGCGGCTGGATGTGGCCTCTGTAGTCAGGGTCGCTGGTCGCCAAGCAAGGAGGCGGCCCCCTGGCACAATGTTGTGGAGTACCAGCTGCTCCACCCCGCGGGGAAAGGCTGCACTGGCCCCGGGCGCCTCCAGCCAACACACACCCACTTGGCGTGGCTGACCCCGGGAGCCCAATCACCTGCAGCGTCACCCGCCCAGACGGCAGGCAGGCATGCGCCGTGAGACGCCTTTATCAAAGATGGCGGCCCTCTATTTGTCCTCACTCAATGCTCAACACACAGGCACATCCGGGGAGTAGCGACGGGACAGGCAGCCGTGAGTACGCAGGCGCATTGCGCGAAGTGCCGGCCGGCAGCCGTGAGTGCGCGTGCGCGGCGCCATGTTGCTGTCAGAGCCGTTGCCCGGGGCCGGAGACTAACGGGAGGCGGCGCGGAGACGGAGCGGTCCCCGGCATGGAGCGGAGCCAGCCCGGCGCCGAGGCCCAGCGCCCGGCCAACTCACACCCGCAATCGGCCGGGATGTAACCCAACGGCGAACGAGAAATGGCGGCGGAAGAGCGGCGGCGAGCGGCCCGGCTCCTCGGCCTCGGCCTCGGCCTGATCTTCGGCACCGGTGAGGGGGCGGCTCGGCCCGGCCCTGGGGGCAGAGTGGGCCCGGCCCTGGGGGCAGAGTGGGCCCGGCCCTGGGGGGCAGAGTGGGCCCGGCCCTGGGGGACAGAGTGGGCCCTGGGGGGCAGAGTGGGCCCGGCCCTGGGGGACAGAGTGGGCCCGGCCCTGGGGGGCAGAGTGGGCCCGGCCCTGGGGGGCAGAGTGGGCCCGGCCCTGGGGGACAGAGTGGGCCCGGCCCTGGGGGACAGAGTGGGCCCGGCCCTGGGGGACAGAGTGGGCCCGGCCCTGGGGGGCAGAGTGGGCCCGGCCCTGGGGGGCAGAGTGGGCCCGGCCCTGGGGGGCAGAGTGGGCCCTGGGGGGGGGGACAGAGTGGGCCCGGCCCTGGGGGACAGAGTGGGCCCGGCCCTGGGGGGCAGAGTGGGCCCTGGGGGAGGGGCAAAGTGGGCCCGGCCCTGGGGGGCAAAGTGGGCCCGGCCCTGGGGGGCAGAGTGGGCCCGGCCCTGGGGGGCAGAGCGGGCCCGGCCCTGGGGGGCAGAGCGGGCCCGGCCCTGGGGGGCAGAGTGGGCCCGGCCCTGGGGGGCAGAGTGGGCCCGGCCCTGGGGGGCAGAGTGGGCCCGGCCCTGGGGGGCAGAGTGGGCCCGGCCCTGGGGGGCAGAGCGGGCCCGGCCCTGGGGGGCAGCCGGCCGGGTGAATGGGGACCGGAGGGGGCGCCCCCCGAGAGCGGAGGTGTGGGCCGGAGCCGAGACTGCCCAGTGCGGTGAGGTACCGACCGGGTCAATGAAGAAGGGGCCCGAGCCGAAACCTCACCTATCCGTGTTGGCCAGAGATGCTGCCTGGCCCGCTGAGTTACTCCAGCGCTTTGTGCCTCTTTGTACAAGAGGTGTTACGTTGCCGAGGTAGGGTTGTACGAGTCGGTTCAAGAACCTGATGTTTGCAGGAAAGTAGTTGATCCTGAAGCTGGTGGTGTGGGACTTCAGGCTTCTGTACCTCCTGCCCGATTGTAGCAGTGAGATGAGGGCACGGCTCGGATGGTGGGGATCTTTGATGATAGATGCCTTCTTGAGGTGTAGATGTTTTCGATGGTGGGGAGAGCTATGCCGTGATGGATCTGCAGCCTCTTGCGTTCACGTGCGCTGGAATTGCGCCACATGCCGGGATATAACCGGGCAGGACACTTGCTATAATGCATCTGTGGAAGTTTGTTGGAGTAGTTCGTGACATACTTAGTCTCTCTAAACTTCCGAGAAAATGGAGGTAGTGGTGAGATTTATTCGTGATAACCTGTGTGTTGGACCAGGACGTGTCATCCGAGGTGATAATGTTCAAGCTGCGGTGGCAGACTAGTCCCCACCATTTTGACCTCATGGTGACCTCTTCGCCAACTCTTATCAAATTTGTGAGGTGACATTCTCGATGCACAAAGCTGTGCTGACAATACTTATTCAGTCCTTGCCATTCTGTCCATCAGAATCCCCTCACAGTACATGTCCACCCCCCCCCCCCCCCCGCGAAACATGCTCATAGTGTAGTCGACCCCCCCCCCCCGGCACTGACGCCCTCCCCCACCCGCACTGAAGCCCCTCCCGCGAACCATGCTCACAGTCAACTCCCCTACTCTCGCCCCCCACGCACTGATGTGCTCCCCACAGCAGGCATTGTTTCCTTGGCCTTGCCGCAACCCTTTAATCATCTTCGGCCTCGCTGAAGCTGTGGCGCTACCACTGACACCAGGGGTTTGTGGCGCCGCTCGAACTGCCCCTTTGGCAGAGGACGGGCAATGTTGTCTGTGGGCATTGTGGCCGGCCGGCCGGCGCTGATGCCAGGGTCTGATGTCGGAAGCCGGGCACTGTTGCCGCGGCCAGTACTGTTGCCGGGTCTCCTTCCTGCTCCAGTGGGAGTGTGGAGGGATCGTTCCCGGGCTGCTGATGTGGGGCTGGGAGTTAGGGAGGCGGTTGCTGCCCGGCATCATACCTATCCGCACCAGCTGCAGCCGGCATGTTTAAAACTCCGTGCATCGCTCCAGGCAGTGAGTGAGTGAGTGAGCCCACAGAATGGTTCCAGCACGTTAGAGGACTCTGTCTGACGACGACGCGCCCTCTCCCCCGCCCAGCAAATCATCGCCTCTCCGCTCCCTCTGAACATTACAATGAACCATTCCCATCATGTCCCAGCCACGCACCTGTTCCTTCTCTCGGTTTTACCGTCGCCTCCTTCCTCTCTACCCCCCCCCCCCCCCCCCCCCCCCCCAGGGCCAAGGAGATGGGTCCAAGGTACGCCTGCCTGTGGGAGCTCCCTGAAGCTCGACCTGTTGGGTTCCCTGGGCTTGGTGAACATTTAGTTTACTGTCACGTGTACTGAGGTACAGTGTAAAGCTTTGGTCGCGTGCTAAGCAGTCAGCGGAATGACAAACACGATTACAATCGAGCCACTCACTGTGCACAGTTACATGATGAAGGGATTGCCGCCAATAACGTTTAGTGCAAGATAAAGTCCAATAAAGTCCGATCAAAGATTGTACGAGGGGCTCCAATTAGGTCGATATTAGTTCAGGACTGCTCTCTAGTTGTTGGTAGGATGGTGTAGTTGCCAGATAACAGCTGGGAAGAAACTGTCCTTGACCGGAGGTGTGCGTTTCCACACTTCTTTTCCTGTTGCCGGGTGGGGGTGGCCAGGGTGTGACTCGTCCTTGATAATGCTGCTAACCTTGCCGAGGCAGCGTGAGGTATAAATGGAGACATGGATGGGAGGTTGGTTTGTGTGATGGTCTGGGCTGCGTCCACAATTCGCTGCAATTTCTTGCAGTCATGCATGGAGCTGTCCCCAAACCAAGCTGTGATGCATGGGATAAAATGCTTTTCATGGTGTATCTGTATAAATTGGTGAGAGTTGCAGGGGACATGCTGAACTTCCTAAGCCTTCTAATGAAATAGAGGGTGAGGCAGCATCTATGGAGCGAAGGAAATAGGCCACGATTTGGGTCGAGTCCCTTCTTCAGACTAATGAAATAAAGTTGTTGGTGTGCTTGTACATGTGTTGCTGTAGATGTGTGGGTGTAGATATATAACCATATAACAATTACAGCACGGAAACAGGCCCTCTCGGCCCATTCATTCCATTTGGCCTATAAATTCATGAAAATGTGATCTAAAAATTATGTTATATTGTGGATTATTGTGTGAATGTTATTTGGACACTTAGGCAATTTTTTAAAAGTTTATCTTTTCATAAGAAATGGATAGATGTTTAGATCTACTCATTGAATTTTGTAATTAGCTACAATTAGATAACTAACTAATTATATGCTTTAATTTCAGGTCATCCAAGTAAGATTGTTTCATATTTGTTTCAGAATGCTTCAATCTATAATAACTGAAAATTTCATTGAGTGCTCTTAATTTTTAAGAAAGTTATGGGCTTTTGACTGTCCTAGATCACAGCTTTGGAGTTACGTCAATTGAAAGGCAATGGGGAACAAGATGCTAATTTCCGAGTATGAAAATGGTCATAACGTTGTTAATACTGAAGATATGAAAGTGAATTAGGTGTCAAATTTCATTTCGGAGTCACGTGAGTGACTTCGTGAAGAACCCGCCAGCACGCATGCGCGACATATCGTCGCTCGCATTGCAGTCGACGGCTGGAGAGGAGCGCGGCTCATCACCAGCCCTTCATAAGGGCCACTCAGGTAAGTACTAACAACCTTGAGTTGGTTGTTCTGTGTGAATAATTGTGTTTTCTTCCACAGAGACATGGACAGTAGGAAAAGTAAAGGCCGTAAAACTTCTGCAAGGAGTTGTCGGCAACCCAACCCGGAGCCCCCCTCCACGGCAGGAGGACGGGCCGGGAAAAAGGCGCGCAAGCCGGGGAGCCCTGTATTCACAGGACCCGGTTTACCGACGCAGCTATGCCCTAGCGGGGTACCTGCAGAACAATCAGTCGGTACAGCGCCGGAGCAGGTGCATCCTGACTCCATCTCTCTCTCACCCACTGGGTCGTTCGCAGAGACGAGCAAGAGGGATTCGCGTGCTGATGCACGGCCCTTCTCCCTGAGCCCTCTTGAAGGAGGCAGGGATACAATTCCACTACCTAGCCCTTCGCGGGTTGAGGTCTCACCAGGAGCCACTAGGAAGTGGTCTGGTGAATCAGGCAGGCCCGAGTCCACTGGCAGACCAAGGAGGGCCAGTGTCGACTCACCACCCAGGGGGACCAGGAGGAGTCACAAGGGTGGAGCCTCGCCTAGGTCACCGCTTCCCCCGCTGGGGGCAGGTCGGGACCGTACGCCGTCTGGGTCCAGATTTAGGACAGTCGGCAAGCCCGTGCGGACGTCGGGTCACCACGCTGCGGCGTCAGGTGCCGACCTCTCCCCACCCATGCCCTTTGAGGCAGCCGGGTCCAGCTCAGCGAAGAGGAGGCGCTCGAGCAGGTCCGCGCGGGAATCGCTCAGCTTCGCCGAGGCGGCTGGTAGCGACACATCATCACAGTACCGATATTACCTCGACGAGGTACGGACTGATGATCGAAGCCTCAGGAGTTCCTTCGGGCATGAGGCCTCTTACCTCCCACACCCGCCCGATGAAGGGCGCTTGGATCGTATGGAGAGGATATTGGAGCAAGTTCTACTCAATCAGAAACAGGACACACACAGCTCCAGGGGACTCATGGATATATCCCCGTCCCCATCTATGGACAACATAAGACCAGATGAGGAGGATATCCTGGTACATGCCCCAGCAGCACCTGAGGTCCCTCAGGAAGATCTGCTGGATGTGGCAGCCAAATTCGGGTTACCCGTATCGTCAGGACTACCCCTCAACATCAAACTGGCCGCAACCATAGATTATCTTACTAACCATCAATTGCAGGAGGAGGTCCTTGCGAAGGCCATGGAGAGACACAAGGCTCCAGGGAACTGCAATTCACTCCACGTGCCGATTGTGAACATGCCAATCTGGGGTAATATCAGCCCGGGCATCAGAGCGCAGGAAGTGAAACTGCAGAGGATTTTAAAACTGCTTACGTCTGGGATCACCGCTTTTGCAAAGTCGGTAGATGGGGTTGATCTAAGCACCGAACAGGAGGATGCTCTAGCTCTACTCTGCAATACGCAGTACGAGATCAACGCTTTCCGGAAGAGCATTATCAAACCTTCCTTAAATCCCAAATTTGCGGGACTATGCAGAGCACCTCCTACCCCCCCACCTAGACAGCTGTTCGGGGAAGACCTCCCAAAGCAGGTCAAAGAGCTCGATGACCATGCGAAAACCATAGGTCTGATGAGACCACATTTTGTGGCCAGACCTTCGGCCAAGAAGACACCTTACTTCAGGCCACGAGGTCAGACCGATAGGCCAACAAGGACCTACGTTCCGGCACCTCCTCAATATCAACAGCCTCATCAGCCCAGGCCTTTTTTAGGACTAGGCCCTCAGCGGCCAGCATGGAAGATGCGGATTCCGCACCAACCACGAAACCCAGCGCCTCCACGTCCCACCAAAAATCCCAGGGACCGCCGATAACCATGAAGGTAAGGGGGTCTGGGTTCCATGCACTTGCATGTCTAACCTCACGAATTGGGGGCAGATTACGGGGATTTAAGGAGGCTTGGGAAACCATCACTTCAGATGAGTTTATCTTGCAAAGTATTCAGGGTTATGAAATTGAGTTTATTCATGGCCAATTGCCTCCACCCCAGCATATGCCGAATCGCAAATTTGCACTTTCCAAAAAAGAATTGGCAGAAGGCTATGCTGAAATCTTGAGTTTACAAGACAAAGGTGTGATAGAACGAACCACACATGAACCAGTTGAATTTGTGTCTAATATATTTACTAAAACTAAAAAAGACGGTGGATGCCGGGTCATTATAGATTTAACTCACTTGAATACCTTTGTAAAATACACCCATTTCAAAATGGACACATTTGAAACAGCCAAATCTTTGATTTCGGAGGGCTGCTTCATGGCATGCATTGATTTAAAAGATGCATACTATTCAGTATCCATTCGGAAACATCATAGGAAGTTCTTGAAGTTTACCTGGATGGATCAGCTTTGGCAATACAAAGCATTGCCCAATGGGCTTACTACAGCCCCCAGACTGTTCACCAAACTACTCAAGCCAGTGTTATCTACACTGCGGAGACAAAATCATACGGTCATGGCCTATTTGGATGACATTCTGATAATTGGGCACACTCTGGAATCCGCAGAGTTGGCGGTTTCAGCCACAGTGGAAATTTTTCAACAAATGGGGTTTATAATCCATCCAGACAAATCAAAGTTCCTCCCCGCACAGATCATGGACTACTTGGGGTTCACAATAGACTCCAATCGCATGATCACCACCATCCCAACTAACAAAATTGGTGATGTGTTTCAAGCATGCAAGAACCTGGTCTGCGCCAGTATACCGTCTATCAGATTAACTGCCAGGGTAATTGGCAAAATTGTAGCAGTATTTCCAGCTGCTCAATATGGACCTTTACACTATCAGAATTTACAAAGGTCAAAAATAACAGCATTAAAACTAAATGCTGGACATTATGATAGACCCATGCAATTGCCGGTTAAGGCAAAACTTGAGTTACTATGGTGGATTGGCAATATCCATAACTCTTTTAAACCCATCATTGTGCCTCGTCCAATGGTATACTTGCAAACAGATGCAAGCTCCCATGGCTGGGGAGCTACGGACAACAATAACAGTTGTGGAGGTAGATGGGATTCACGTGAAGCTACTTTGTTGTTAGCACAAGGGATAAACTATTTGGAGATGCTAGGAGCATTCCACGGACTAAGAGCCTATTGTTCAAACATGACTAACACTCATGTCCGTCTCCAAATAGACAATACCACTGCGGTGGCTTATCTGAATCATATGGGCGGTACCAGGTCAATTTCATGCAATGAATTGGCAAACACAATTTGGCTCTGGTGTATTCAACGGAATATTTGGATCTCAGCTACCTACTTGCCAGGTGAGCTCAATACAGTGGCGGACACCAGGTCACGGAAGTTCAATGACAACATCGAGTGGATGTTGAACCCCCAAATATTCACCAAAATTACAGCCAAATTTGGTAAACCGGATATTGACCTTTTTGCGTCACGGTTGAACCATCAGGTACCAACATACGTATCATGGGAGCCAGATCCTGGGGCAATGGCGATGGACGCATTCTCGCTAGACTGGGGGAAATGGTTCTTCTATGCCTTTCCTCCATTCTGCCTCATCAGTCGGGTATTGCGGAAAATCCAGCTCGATGCTGCCAAGGGCATCCTCATTATACCCGACTGGCCTACGCAATCATGGTATCCGGTGGTCCTTGGAATGATAAGTCAACCATGGGTCCTCTTGGAGGGTTGCCCACAATTGGTGACGAACCCTGCCACAGGGGAACCACACCCCTGCCATAGTCATTTGAATCTATTGGCTTGCAGGATCTGAACAGGCCACTACTTCAGTATGGTCTATCTTCAAGGACAATGGATACCATGGGAGCATCATGCAGGGAGTCCTCAAGACGGCAGTACTTATCGTACATCAGGAAATGGGAATCCTGTTGTGGCCGCATGGACGTTGCATATGACTCCGTCTCCATCACAGATGTGCTGGAATTTCTTGCGGGGCTACACCATGATCAACATCTCAGCTATAGTGCCATCAATAGCGCCAGGAGTGCGCTCTCGTCCTACCTCAATATTGAGGTAGGATCCAATAAATTGGTCTCCAAACTTATGCGGGGGATATTTAATTCCAACCCGCCGAGGCCCCGTTACAACGTCACATGGGATATTGGCAAAGTACTGACCCTGCTGAGAACATGGTCACCCATGACGGGGCTCGAATTGGACAAACTCACCCTGAAGGTGGTGATGTTGATGGCACTTACTTCAGCACAAAGGGTGCAAACGCTTCACAAGGCCAAGATCGACAGAATGATCTCTACCCCTGAACGGGTCACTTTCTTCATTGATGAATTGCTCAAGCAGCATAGACCTGGATTTACAGGGCTGCAGCTGGAGTTTCCAGCATACCCCGCTGATGCTAGGCTATGCATAGCCACCCATATCCGCCACTATATCAAAGTGACGAGGAAAATAAGGGGAATGGAGCAATACCTGTTCATCAGTCATAAAAAACCTCACCATAGAGTGACGGTGCAGACGATATCCCGATGGCTCAGGATCGTCTTGAACAAAGCAGGTATTGACACTGATGTTTTTAAATCCCATTCCACCAGGGCAGCATCAACATCGGCGGCAAAGGCCATGGAGGTGCCCATGGACCAGATACTTGCCACAGCGGGATGGGCCAGTGAAGCCACTTTTCAACGGTTTTACAATAAACCCGTCACCGTACCTGGAATGTTCGCAGGAGCCGTGCTGGATGCAGGCCGAGAACATACAGTTCCCCCTCAGTGAGGGGTCCTTTCTTGTTGTTATTAATAAATATTATTATTTTTCAGAGAAACAGTGACGGAAATTGATTACTGCTGTCCACCTTTTCAGTAGCGTGTGTGATAGCATGGACGTTGTCCAGGGCGTGAAATCACAGAAGCTTTGAAGTCTTCACGAAGTCACTCACGTGACTCCGAAATGAAATAGTAAGATTAAACGAGAACTTACCAGTTTGAAGTTTGATCTTTATTTTATGAGGAGTTGCGATGAGGGATTTCGTGCCCTCCGCTCCCAACCCTCGATCATAAAGTCAACTGGTAACTAGAGTCTCTTTAATCTTACTATAACAAGTCATTTCTTGGCTTGGTTTTTCTGTGATTCCACACCGCGGCTTTGAAGTATGTCGCGCATGCGTGCTGGCGGGTTCTTCACGAAATCCCTCATCGCAACTCCTCATAAAATAAAGATCAAACTTCAAACTGGTAAGTTCTCGTTTAATCTTACTATTAAACTTCTTTTTATGCTTTATTTGATGGGATAAATTGCAGACTTGATTTTTTAAATCTCAAAATTTTGTAACATTGCTAATGTGTGGGTGTGCTGTAGATGTGTGGGTGTGCTGTCGATGTGTGGGTGTGCTGTCCATGTGTGGGTGTGCTTGGCATTGGTCAATATGAGTGGTCCAGGAGAAGTCGTTGCCGTTATTTACTCCTAAGAATTTGAAGTTTTCGACAATCTCTACTTTGGCATTGTCACTTCCTGAAGTCGATCACTATCTCCTTTGTCTTGCTGACATTGAGAGAAAGGTTGTTGTCTTGACACCAGGACGATCTCCTTCCTGTACTCCGTCTCATAATTATTTGATATCTGGCCCACAATAGAGTCATAGTGTGATACAGTGTGGAAACAGGCCCTTTGGCCCAACTTGCCCACACTGTCCAACATGTCCCAGCTACACTAGTCCCACCTGGCCTGGATTGGTCCATATTCCTCCAAACCTGTCTAACTGTTTCTTAAATGTTGCGATAGTCCCTGCCTCAACTACCTCCTCTGGCAGCTTGTTCCATACACCCACCACCATTTGTGTGAAAAAAGTTACCCCTCAGTTTCCTATTAAATCTTTTCCCCTTCATCTTAAACCTATGTCCTCTGGTCCTCAATTCCCCTACTCTGGGCAAGAAACTGTGCATCTACCCAATCTATCCCTCTCATGATCTTATACACCTAAGATCACCCATCATCCGCCTGCGCTCCAAGGAATAGTCCCAGCCTACTCAACCTCTCCCTATAGCTCAGAACATCTAGCCCTGGAACATCCTTGTAAATCTTTTCTGTACCCTTTCCATCTGTTCTATAACACGGTGCCCAGAACTGAACACAACATTCTAATGCGGTCTGACCAACGTCGACATGACCTCCCAACTTCTATACTCAATACTCTGGCTGATGAAGGCCAATGCACTAAAAGCCTTTTTGACCACCTTATCTACCTGAGAGTCGACCTTCAAAGAACCATGCACCTGCACTCCTAGATCCCTCTACAACACTCCCCAGAGCTCTACAATTCACTGTGTAGGACCTGCCCATGTTAGACTTCCTAAAATGCAACACCTCACATTTGTCTGTATTAAATTCCATCAACCATTCCTCAACCACCCTTGCCAATCAATCAAGATCACAATGGTGGTGTCGTCTGCGAATTTGTAAATCAAATTATATTTGTACATGGCTGCACAGTCGATACGGTGTACAAGGACTAAAGGGAGGCTGAGAAGATGATTTGAGGATGATTTGTCCCCTATCTTCACTTATTGTGGGAAGTTGAGGATCCAGTTACTGAGATGAGTGCTGACTCCAAGTACCGCAAGTTTGGTGATAAGCTTGGATGGTACGGTGGTATTAAAGGCAGAGCTCTGGTCTATGAATAAGTGCCTGACTTAAAACCATCATCCCTTCCAAGCTGGTTACCAAGCTCACGGAACTGGGTCTCTGCGCACACTTCTGCAATTGGATCCTCGACTTCCTCATCCACAGACCAGTCTGATCGAATTTGAGGAACCACTTCATCCTCAGTAACAATTAGTACGGAAGCACCTCAAGGCTAAAGGCATTACTCACTCTATACCCATGACTGTGTAGCCAGACATGGTGCGAACTCCATCATGAAGTTTGCCGATTACACCACTGTGGTTGGATGAATCAGAGTATAGAAGTGAGATCGACCGACTGACCAAATGGTGCCAGCACAACAACCTGGCTCTCAACATCAGTAAGACCAAGGAACTGATTGTGGACTTTAGTAGGGGAAGTATGAGGACCCACAATCCTGTTTTTATCAATGGGACGATGGTGGAGAGGGACAATAACTTCCAATTCCTGGGCGTGCATATATCAGAAGATCTTTCCTGGACCCAGCACACCGATGCAATTGTAAAGCGACTCTACTTCCTGAGAAGATTACGGAGATTCAGTATGTCGAAGAGGATTCTCCTAAACTTCTACAGGTGCATGGTAGAGAGCATTCTGACTGGTTGCATCGAGGCCTGGTTCGGCAACTTAAACGTCCAGGAGCAAAAAAGACTACAAAAAGTTGTGACCACTGCCCAGTCCATCACCGGCTTTGACCTCCCCTCCATCGAAGGGATCTATCGTAGTCGCTGCCTCAAAAAGGCAGCCAAAATCATCAAGGACACACACCATCCTGGACACACTTTTTTCACCACAGCTATCAGGAAGAAGGTACAGGAGCCTGAAGACTGTAACGTCCAGGTTCAGGAACAGCTTCTTCCCTACAGCCATCAGGCTTTTAAACACAATGAATAAGCTATGAGCTCTGAATGGCAAAAGACTATTATTATTTGTTATTTATTGAATTTTTTCTTTTTTTCCTGTTATATACAATATTTACATATTCACATATTCTGTTGTGCTGCAGTAAGTAAAAAATTAATTGTCCCGTCCGGGACATATGACAATAAAACACTCTTGACTTGACTACCTCACGGTGCATCCATGGTTTTGGTTGCGAAACACTCGGATTGACTTAGTAGGCACACAATATTCCAAGCACTTGCTGATAAAGTCAGTTACGACAGTGGTGTACTCATTTAGGTTAGCTGCAGAATCCCTGAATATGGACCAGTCCACTGACTCAAATCAGTCACGTAGGATTTCATCTGTGTCGTGACAACTCTCTGTACCGAATCCCGCTTCAATGTTTGCTTGTGGGCAGCGAGCAGAAGCACAGCTGGGTGATCAGATTTCCTGAAATGTGGCTGATGGGCAGAGCGGTAGGCATTTTTTATTGATGTATAGCAGTGATGGAGAGTGTTCTGGCCCCCGGTGCAACAAGAGACATGCTGGTAGTACTTTGACAGTAAGCCCCTGAGGCTGGCTTGATTGAAGTTTCCTGCTACAACGACCAGGGCTTCGGGGTGCTTTGTCTCGCTGTTATTAATAATGGAGTAGGTACAGTTGGTTCAGAGCAACCTTGACGTCTGCGTGAGGGCAGATGTAGGCGGTGGTGAATTCCCTCGGCAGGTACTAGGGACGGACGCACGGTACTGCACAGTCTGTACCCCTGATGGTGACAGCCACTCGCCGGCACTGGGCTCCCACTGCTTCACCTTTTTGTTTTATTATACAAATACTTTGATTCAAAAAATAAAAAGTACCATACCAGAGTATTAACACAATCAAAGACTGCCTATGTTGTCAGTTTACAAACAAACGATCATCAAATTAATATAACGCCAACTTTATCAACAAAACACTCAACCTCCCGCCCGACCAGCATTCACGGACGGCCTCCAGAGTCCCCGTGGACACCGCGTGTTCCCTCCCCAGGGACACGTGGGCACGGATATAGGCCCGGAAAAGGGGCAGGCAGCCAACCCCAGTGTGGCTGTCGACTACCCGCTGTCTGGACCCCCCAATGGCCATCTTGGCCAGGCCCAGGAGCAGACCGACAGGGAGACCCCCTCCTCCCTCCCGACCCACCCCCCTCTGTACAGGGTGCCCAAATATCAGGAGTGTGGGGCTAAAATGTAGCCAATATTTGAGGAGCAGCCCTTTCAGATAGTCGAACAGGGGCTGCAACCTCTCACACTGCACGTACACGTGGAACCGCAGAAGTGACGGGCGGCTGGCGAGTCCGTGAACCGGCTCAAGTACCTGTTACAGGCCACAGCCATGTGCAACAGTCTCCACCCCACGTCCCCGATGTTAAGGGGGAGGACTCCATTTTAGAGAGACCTCCACTGCGGACTGCTCCCGCCGTCAGGTTGTGACGCGGACTGCCAGGGTGTGGCCGGACGGAGGACAAGGGCGAGGAAGTGTAGAGTGTGCAGGAGCCCAGCGTGCCGGATGATTTCGGGTTACGGGCCGGATCCGGTTTCCGATTTCCACCGTGCACAAGCAAATGAGGCCAAGGCACGTAACCCCACCACCGATACAATGGACAGGCAGCATCTGGGTGAAAGCCTGGTTCTCAGTGCCCAGATGCTGCTGTTTCCAGCATTTGATGCTGTATCGTTACTTCCAGCCATTCTCTGTTTAGTTAAGAGACGCAGCTTGAAAACAGGCCCTTCGGCCCACGCCAACTATTAATCATCTGTTCACACTAGTTCTATGTTATCCCACTTTCTCCATCCATTCCCTACACAATAGGGGCAATTTACAGAGGGTAATTAACCCACAAACCTGCACGTCTTTAGGATATGGGGGGAAGCCAGAGCACGTGGAGAAAAGCCACACAATCACTGGGAAAACGTATAAACTCCATGCGTTTAGTTCAACAGCACCCAAAATCAGGATGGAATCCGGATTCCTGATGCTGTGGGGCAGCAGTTCTACTTGCTGTGCCACCCTGTTCTGCAGTAATCAATCTGTGACAGAAGGTCATAAATGCAGTGTTGTAATGCAGATTCCAACATCTGCAGTCTCTTGCGTCCAGAGCTGAACATCACTGTAAAACAGCAGTATCTAGTGCTCTTTATTTAAATGCCTGTGGCATTTGCTAACATGATAGAGGATGTGGCAGTACAGGCAGCAATGACCGTGATGCTCATTGTTCCACCTTGTGCCATGTTCCGATAGCACTGGCCAGAGAGGCACATGGTGGTTGTGGAGGAAACCGTCAGAGCCCTGCGGGGCAGGGTGCTGGGGCAGGGTGCTGGGGCAGGGTGCTGGGTGACGAGGGGCAGGGTGCTGGGTGACGTGGGGCAGGGTGCTGGGTGACACGGGGCAGGGTGCTGGGTCGTGGGGCAGGGTGCTGGGTGACGTGGGGCAGGGTGCTGGGTGACGTGGGGCAGGGTGCTGGGTCATGGAGCAGGGTGCTGGGTCATGGAGCAGGGTGCTGGGTCATGGAGCAGGGTGCTGGGTGACGTGGGGCAGGGTGCTGGGTGACGTGGGGCAGGGTGCTGGGTGACGTGGGGCAGGGTGCTGGGTGACGTGGGGCAGGGTGCTGGGTGACGTGGGGCAGGGTGCTGGGTGACGTGGGGCAGGGTGCTGGGTGACGTGGGGCAGGGTGCTGGGTGACGTGGGGCAGGGTGCTGGGTGACGTGGGGCAGGGTGCTGGGTGACGTGGGGCAGGGTGCTGGGTGACGTGGGGCAGGGTGCTGGGTGACGTGGGGCAGGGTGGTGGGTGACGTGGGGCAGGGTGCTGGGTGACGTGGGGCAGGGTGCTGGGTGACGTGGGGCAGGGTGCTGGGTCATGGTGCTGGGTGATGTGGGGCAGGGTGCTGGGTGACACGGGGCAGGGTGCTGGGTGTCACGGGGAAGGGTGCTGCGTGTCACGGGGCAGGGTGCTGGGTGTCACGGGGCAGGGTGCTGGGTGTCACGGGGCAGGGTGCTGGGTGTCACGGGGCAGGGTGCTGGGTGTCACGGGGCAGGGTGCTGGGTGTCACGGGGCAGGGTGCTGGGTGACGTGGGGCAGGGTGCTGGGTGTCACGGGGCAGGGTGCTGGGTGACGTGGGGCAGGGTGCTGGGTGTCACGGGGCAGAATGCTGGGTGTCACGGGGATGGGTGCTGGGTGACGTGGGGCTGGATGACGTGGGGCAGGGTGCTGGGTGACGTGGGGCTGGGTGACGTGGGGCAGGGTGCTGGGTGACGGGCAGGGTGCTGGGTGACGTGGGGCAGGGTGCTGGGTGACGTGGGGCAGGGTGCTGGGTGACGTGGGGCAGGGTGCTGGGTGACGTGGGGCAGGGTGCTGGGTGACGGGCAGGGTGCTGGGTGACGTGGGGCAGGGTGCTGGGTGACGTGGGGCAGGGTGCTGGGTGTCGCGGGGCTGGGTGATGTGGGGCAGGGTGCTGGGTGTCACGCGGCAGGGTGCTGGGTGTCACGGGGCAGGGTGCTGGGTGTCACGGGGCAGGGTGCTGGGTGTCACGGGGCAGGGTGCTGGGTGATGTGTGGCAGGGTGCTGAGTGTCACGGGGCAGGTGGCTAGGTATAACGGTGCTGGGTGTCATGGGGCAGGGTGCTGGGTGTCACGGGGCAGGGTGCTGGGTCTCACGGGGCAGGGTGCTGGGTGTCACGGGGCAGGGTGCTGGGTGTCGTGGGGCAGGGTGCTGGGTGACGTGGGGCAGGGTGCTGGGTGACGTGGGGCAGGGTGCTGGCTGTCACGGGGCACGGTGCTGGGTGTCACGGGGCAGGGTGCTGGGTGTCATGGGGGAGGGTGCTGGGTGTCATGGGGCAGGGTGCTGGGTGATGTGGGGCAGGGTGCTGGGTGTCATGGGTCAGGGTGCAGGGTCATGGGGCAGGGTGCTGGGTCATGGGGCAGGGTGCTGGGTGACGTGGGGCAGGGTGCTGGGTGACGTGGGGCAGGGTGCTGGGTGACGTGGGGCAGGGTGCTGGATGACACGGTGCTGGGTCGTGGGGCAGGGTGCTGGGTGACGTGGGGCAGGGTGCAGGGTGACATGGGGCAGGGTGCTGTGTGACGTGGGGCAGGGTGCTGGGTGACGTGGGGCAGGGTGCTGGGTGACGTGGGGCAGGGTGCTGGGTGGCGTGGGGCAGGGTGCTGGGTGACGTGGGGCAGGGTGCTGGGTGACGTGGGGCAGGGTGCTGGGTGACGTGGGGCAGGGTGGTGGGTGACGTGGGGCAGGGTGCTGGGTGACGTGGGGCAGGGTGCTGGGTGACGTGGGGCAGGGTGCTGGGTGACGTGGGGCAGGGTGCTGGGTCATGGTGCTGGGTGATGTGGGGCAGGGTGCTGGGTGACGTGGGGCAGGGTGCTGGGTGACACCGGGCAGGGTGCTGGGTGACACGGGTGCTGGGTGTCACGGGGCAGGGTGCTGGGTGTCACGGGGCAGGGTGCTGGGTGTCACGGGGCAGGGTGCTGGGTGTCACGGGGCAGGGTGCTGGGTGTCACGGGGCAGGGTGCTGGGTGTCACGGGGCAGGGTGCTGGGTGATGTGTGGCAGGGTGCTGAGTGTCACGGGGCAGGTGGCTAGGTATAACGGTGCTGGGTGTCATGGGGCAGGGTGCTGGGTGTCACAGGGCAGGGTGCTGGGTGTCACGGGGCAGGGTGCTGGGTGTCACGGGGCAGGGTGCTGGGTGTCACGGGGCAGGGTGCTGGGTGTCACGGGGCAGGGTGCTGGGTGTCGTGGGGCAGGGTGCTGGGTGACGTGGGGCAGGGTGCTGGGTGACGTGGGGCAGGGTGCTGGGTGATGTGGGGCAGGGTGCTGGGTGTCGCGGGGCAGGGTGCTGGGTGTCACGGGGCAGGGTGCTGGGTGTCACGGGGCAGGGTGCTGGGTGATGTGTGGCAGGGTGCTGAGTGTCACGGGGCAGGTGGCTAGGTATAACGGTGCTGGGTGTCATGGGGCAGGGTGCTGGGTGTCACGGGGCAGAGTGCTGGGTGTCACGGGGCAGGGTGCTGGGTGACGTGGGGCAGGGTGCTGGGTGTCACGGGGCAGGGTGCTGGGTGACGTGGGGCAGGGTGCTGGGTGTTGTGGGGCAGGGTGCTGGGTGACGGGCAGGGTGCTGGATGACGTGGAGGTGGGTGACGTGGGGCTGGTTGCTGGGTGACGTGGGGCAGGGTGCTGGGTGTCGTGGGGCAGGGTGCTGGGTGTCGTGGGGCAGGGTGCTGGGTGATGCTGGACAGGCGGGGGGGTCTACAGGGGAGGGGGTGCAGAGGCGGGGGAGGGAGAGGAGCGTGGTGAGGGGATGGGGGAGCGTGGATGGGGAGGGGGAGGGCCGTGCTTGGGAGCTGTGCTGTGGAATTAACTGGATGTTCCCACTAACTCAGTGGTTGGTATTTGGGCTGACATGCTCCTGCTGCTGTGTACCTGGTGTGGACAAGTAACGGACTTGATTCTCTCTCCTTTGCAGCTGGTTCATTCTTCCTGAGTGGAGCTGAATGTTCCGGAATGGGTGAGTGTTTTTCCTCAATAAACTGAAAGGTGGAAACGCGTGAGTGAGTGAGTGAGTGAGTGAGTGGTGTGTTGATGGTGTGTTCCGTGATGCTGCCTGCCCGCTCGCAGCAGACACCGGTACTGTACAAACCGTGCACTGGTGATCTATCCCATGGCACACACGCGCACACTCACGCACACACTCACACACACACACACACTCACACACTCACAGACACACGCACGCACACACATACACACACTCACAGACGCACACACACACTCACACACACGCTCACACTCACACGCACACGCACACACACTCACACACGCACGCACACGCACACACATACACACACTCACAGACACATGCACACACTCACTCGCACACGCTCACGCACACGCACACACACACACACACGCACGCACATTCACACACAAAAACACTCACACACGCACACTCACACACATGGACACACACACGCGCACACACACATGCACACAACCACACACACGCACGGACGCGCACACCCACACATGTACACACGCACACACACACAAACACATGGACACGCACACACCCACGCGCACGCATACGCACATGCGCGTGCACATACGCACAGCTGGCAGTGCTGGGGAGAGGTGGCACAGCAGAGGGGATTGTGGGTGCCAGTGGGGTGTTTAACCCTGTGTGTGTCTGACTCTGATAGCTGCCTGCCAGGGGAAACTGGAGCCTCACAAAGAGCAGCGTGGAGTCATCTACAGCCCGTCGTGGCCCAACAACTACCCCGCGTCCACCAACTGCAGCTGGTACATCCAAGGCAACTATGGAGATGTCATCACCATCAGGTGCAGGTCTAACCCACCTCTAACCCCCGCCACACGACCCCTCTGCGTTGCACGTCCCTATGCATCTTGCAGCCCCCCCCCCCCCCCCCCCGCCCGCCCCTGTGCACCCGGCCCACGCTGACCCTGTGCCTCTCGTAGTTTCCAGGACTTTGAGCTGGAGGGGTCGGGCGGCTGCGCGCTGGACTGGCTGATGATCGGGCCCACGCTGGAGCACCACGACCGCCGCCTGTGCGGCTCCACCCTCCCCCCGCCCTTCATCTCCACCCGCGACCACGCCTGGATCTTCTTCCATTCCGACCGCGACAGCTCCGGCCGTGCCCGCGGCTTCCGTCTCTCCTACATCCGAGGTACACCCCCCCCGGGACTGCGTGTGTATATGTGTGTGGGGGTAGGGGTGGGGGTGAGTGTGTGTGTGTGGGGGGGGGGGGGGGGTGTGTATGTGTGTGGGTGGGTGTGTGTGTGGGGGTGTGGGGTGTGTATGGGGGTGGGGGGTGTGTATGGGGGTGTATGTGGG
>OY740797.1:53131143-53340890 GCA_963514005.1 Raja brachyura | reverse complement strand
GTGTGTGTGTGTGAGTCACTGTCCCTGTGTGTGTGTGTGTGTGTGTGTGTGAGTGAGAGTCACTGTCCCTGTGTGTGTGTGTGTGTGTGTCAGTCACTGTCCCTGTGTGTGTGTGTGTGTGTGTGTGTGTGTGAGTGTGTGAGAGTCACTGTCCCCTGTGTGTGTGTCTCTGTGTGTGGCAGTCACTGTCCCTGTATGTGTGAGTCACTGTCCCCTGTGTGTGTTAGTCACTGCCCCTGTGTGTGTGAGAGTCACTGTCCCCTGTGTGTGTGTGTGTGTGTGTGTCAGTCACTGCCCCTGTGTGTGTGAGACTCACTGTCCCCTGTGTGTGTCAGTCACTGTCCCTGTGTGTGTGAGAGTCACTGTCCCCTGTGTGTGTCAGTCACTGCCCCTGTGTGTGTGAGAGTCACTGTCCCCTGTGTGTGTCAGTCACTGCCCCTGTGTGTGTGAGAGTCACTGTCCCCTGTGTGTGTGTGTGTGTGTGTGTGTGAGTCACTGTCCCCTGTGTGTGTCAGTCACTGTCCCTGTGTGTGTGTGAGTCACTGTCCCCTGTGGGTGTCAGTCACTGTCCCTGTGTGTGTGTGTGTGTGTGTGAGTCACTGTCCCCTGTGTGTGTGTGTGCGCGTGTGTGTCAGTCACTGTCCCGTGTGTGTGTGTGTGTGTGTGTGTGTGTGTGTGAGAGAGTCACTGTCCCCTGTGTGTGTGTGTGTGACAGTCGCTGTCTGCTGTGTCTGTGTGTGTGTGTGTGTGTCAGTCACTGTCCCCTGTGTGTGTGTGTGCGTGTGTGTCAGTCACTGTCCCCTGTGTGTGTGTGCGTGTGCGTGTGTGTCAGTCACTGCCCCCTGTGTGTGTGTGTGACAGTCGCTGTCTCCTGTATGTCTGTGTGTGTGTGTGTGTGTCAGTCACTGTCCCTGTGTGTGTGTGTGTGTGTGTCAGTCAGTCACTGTCCCTGTGTGTGTGTGCGTGTGAGTCACTGTCCCTGTGTGTGTGTGTGTGTGTGTGTGCGTGTGTCGCTGTGTGTGTGTGTGTGTGTGTGTGTGTGTGTGTGTGTGTGTGTGTGTGTGTGTGTGTGTGTGTGTGTGTGTGTGTGTGCGTCACTGTCCCTGTGTGTGTGTGTGTGTGTCGCTGTCCGTGTGTGTGTGTGTGTGACACCCACCTGTGCCGCCCTCAGTGAGTGCCGCTGTCTGCCCGCCCCTGTGCTGGTCATCGATGAGCTGCAACAACCCCATTTCTCCCCCTCTCCCTCTTCGCCTGTCGCCATGCTCGCCCGCTGAGTTCCACTGCAGGCTCTGTTGTCAGGAGATGCAAAGTAAACTGAGCCCCTGGTGACCGGGGAAGGCGCAGACTAACTCGGCAGTGAATGGCGCGCTGATGTTGTATCGAGGTCGGTGTTCCATCCTGCGAGCTGAGCTGATGATGCAATGATAACATTCACACCACGCACCGGGGTGTGTTTGTCCCAATGTGCAGGGACGAACAGCGACCCGGCCCGGCCTTCTAGTGCCGTCACTGCAATGTACCGGGGAGCGATCAGTGAGACACATTGCCAACTCCAGTACCGGAGGGGACGAGTCTGTCGCTGTATAACACATATTTTATGTACGTGATGACAATGTTGCTATTTTGAATTAGGAAAGTGCCAAAAATGAAGTTGCCCCAAAAAATCAATGTTATTTTGGGGGGGGGGGGTTAATAAATTATTAATTATTTCAAGTACACCTTGTGTGTGGAGCTGGGGTTCTGCTGGCGGGACCCACTCTCTTGAGATCATCTCCACATGTTGATTCCCCGCTGGACTGTGCGACCTCTCAGTGCCTACATTCACCCCTCCCTCCCCCACCCCCCCCCCCCCCCCCCCCCCAGTCGGTATCACGGCGCCATCACCAGCGCCAGCGCACCCCCGCTGGGAATTCTCCGCGGGAATCAACACCAGGAGCCGACAACATCTGGATTCAATGATCTTTAATGGTCAAACAAACGAGGACTTCCTGAAGTTTGTGCAGGGCCCGCCACACCGAGCGGCAACGACATGCCGCTCCTGGCTCTGCTGGAGGTCAGACTGTCCCTGGGTGGGGGTCAGGGGTCCCGGCGGCCGGCCGGCCAAGGGGCACTGGCATTGGATCAGAGGTCACACTGTCCCAGTGGCCGGGGTTACACTGACTGGGTCAGAGGTAAGTGTGCCAGTGCATGGGGGGTCAGGGGTCGTACTGGTCCAATGACCGGGAGTGAGGCAGGGGTCAAGGGTCACTGACATCGGGTCAGAGGTCAGTGCCCGGGGGGGGGGGGGGGAGGGTGGTGGAGGCTACACTACCAGTGACTGGGTCAGGCACCCTAGTGGCCAGGTCCCCTGATGGTAGCTGGAGCCGCCCTGACCTGCGGCGCCGTAAACTCTACAATCAACCGATCCCTGGGCAGGAATCCCCGCACTGGTCCCCATTGCCAGCCTCCGCGCCAGCTACTTGCCGCTCTGGTTTGGGGTCGGTGGTCGCCCGTTCTGCTCCGGGATTTCCTCTTGTGGGTAAAGGACGAAACACAATTTCTGTCCGATCACCGTGGCCGATTCTGAAAGCAAAATCATCGCTGGCAGCAGGTGGAGAAAAGCGAGCGCAGCCACAATGTCCATGCGGGCGAATGCGGAGCCCAGGGGTTATACCGTTCGATGTTCTCCCAATCTCAGTGGCTGAAGGTCAGGGTGGGATGGGAGAGGGGTTCCGTGGATGAGCCACAGCCCCCTCTAACCGCCCACGGTGGGTGACCTCCACCACCCCCCCCCCCCAAGAGTGTGAACCCCCCCCCGGTCCTGGCCCAGTGTGTGACCCTCAACCCCCCCCCCCCCCAGTGTGTGACCTCCACCCCCCCCAGTGTGACCTTCACCCCCCCGTGTGTGACCTCCACCCCCCCCAGTGTGTGACCTTCACCCCCCCAGTGTGTGACCTTCACCCCCCCCAGTGTGTGACCTTCACCCCCCCAGTGTGTGACCTTCACCCCCCCAGTGTGTGACCTTCACCCCCCCAGTGTGTGACCTTCACCCCCCCCCCAGTGTGTGACCTTCACCCCCCCCCCCCCCCCAGTGTGTGATCTTCACCCCCCCCCTCCCAGAGTGTGGACCCCCGGGCCTGCCCCAGACCCCCCGCGCACTCACCGATGGCCGCATAGAACCAGCCGGGCTTGTGGTCCCAGTGGATCCCGAGCAGGTAGACGGGAACGCCGGCCAGGATGATGACCAGGGCCGTGCCGCAAACCAGCGGCTCCGTGTAGAAGCTGAAGAGCAGCAGGAACGCCCAGAACACCAGATAGGCCACCGGGAAGAGCAGGTTCACCTGCGGGGAGAGGGAGAGGGGTGACGGGGAGAGTCGCGGGGTGACGGGGAGAGGTTGACGGGGAGAGTCGCGGGGTGACGGACGAGCCCCTGGCCGCCGGAGCCGGGCGTGTTGGGGTGGGGGCCAGGTGGGCTCCACACCCGGGCGGGATGAGCACCAACCATTGAGGCCGCGGCCAGTGGCAAAGATCCTGCTGGATTGGCCGCTCCGCCCAAGACCACACTCCCCACATCACCTCCATCTACTCGTCATGCTGCCCCAGTGAAGCAGCCAGAACCACCCCTCGTCTCCCTTCTCCCGTCGGGCAGCAGATAACAGCTTGAACGCGCCACCACCAGAGTCAGAAACATCTTCTACCCCGCTGTCACCAAACGCACCAGAAACCGAGGATGTGTCACTAATCTCCCACCCACTTGTTGTGACCCTCACACTTTTCTTTCTCTACATTATCACCGTAGTAACACTTGTGGGAGGTTTCCTGACGCGCTGATTACAGTGTGACTGGGCTGGACGGCGCGCAGAGCCTCTCACTGCCGTTCGGCACATGTGACAATATTAAACACACACATCCCGTTGGGGGATTTATACAGAGATGGGGAGAGCGGGGCGGTGATGGGGGAGAGATGGGGGGGAGGATAGTGAGTTAGGGAGGGTGGGAGTGAGTTGGGGGACGGAGTTACCTTGATGGGCCGGTGGATGCAGGGCTGTGTCCAGCGTAGGGCGATGAGGGCGAAGACGGTGACTCCGTAGCACAGGTAGTTGATGAAGACCACGTAGTTGATGAGCGTGTAGATGTCCGCGATGATCAGCATCAGCAGCGACGTGACGCACTGAGGGGGGGGGGGAAGTGGAGCAGCTGTCAGCTCAGTCACCCCCTTCCCCCACCTCTCGTGACAACGCGCAACCCCCACCCCCTCCCCGCGACATCCCCATGCGTGGGGTGGGGGTGGGGGGATGGGGTGGGTGTAGGATGGGATGGGGATGGGATGGCGTGGGGATGGGGGTGGGGTAGGGGTGGGGGGATGGGTTGGGGGTGGGGTGGAATGGAGGGGGTGGGATGGGTTGGGGGTGGGGATGGGGTGTGGGTGGGATGGGTTGGGGGTGGGGGGGGGTGGGAGGGATGGGGTGGGGGGGATGGGGTGCGGGGGATGGGGGTGGGTTGGGGTGGGGGTGGGGTCCTTACGGAGCAGAGGAGCGCGGGGATGGGGGTGCATCGCTTCATGTGGATCATGGCCAACAGTCGAGGCAGGTGCCCTCCCCGCGCCCCCGCGTAGCACAACCTGTGGGTAGAGCAGGGGGGGAGAGTCAGGTGTGTGGTAGATGTTACCCCCTCCCCTCCGACTCCCCCCACCCCATCCCCACCCACCCACCCCAAACACCCACCCCACCCGCCCCTCCTCCACCTCCCCCTCCCCCACCTCCCCCTACCCCTCCCCTCCCCCACAACCCCTCCCCACCCACCTCTCCCCCACATACCACTCACCACTCTCTCGCTTACCCTTCTCTGACCTCCCCCCCCCCCCCGTGCCGTGAGTAGGGTCGGTGCCCACCTGGATGAGGTGAACAGGTATCCGTTGATGCCCCCGAAGGTGGACAGGACCACGGAGAGGGGCATGATCCAGGGCACCGCGCCCAGCACCTTCTCCCCGAACGTCTGGGGAACGAGGAAGACAATAGACAATAGGTGCAGGAGGAGGCCATTCGGCCCTTCGGCCCTTCGAGCTAGCATCGCCATTCAATGTGATCATGGCTGATCATCCACAATCAGTACCCCGTCCTTGCCTTCTCTCCATATCCCCTGACTCCGCTATCCCTCTGAACTCTATCTAGCTCTCTCTAGAAACCATCCAGAGAACCGGCCTCCACCGCCCTCTGAGGCAGAGAGTTCCACACACTCACAACTCTGTGGCAAAAAGTGTTTCATCATCTCCGTTCTAAATGGCTTACTACTGTGGCCCCTGGTTCTGGACTCCCCCAACATCGGGAACATGTTTCCTGCCTCTAGCGTGTCCAAACCCTTAATAATCGTATATGTTTCAATAAGATCCCTTCTAAAGATCTCCTCCCAATAAGACAAGGAGTGCATTCATGCAGCGCCTGTCTCCACCTCGCCCATCCCCTTTGGCCAACGCTGCGTTGATAATGACAGGAGCGCTGAGCAGATGTGGAAGACGAGAGTCGGCCCTTCAGCCCGGTGGGCAGCCTGTCTGTGGGAGTGGACGGGCAGCCAGTCGCATTTGGAGCCCTTGAATCGGGACCAGACCCGAAACATCACCAGTCTATTCCCTCCACAGATGCTGCCCTACCTGCTGACTTCCTCCGGCACTTTGTTTCTTGCTCAAGGTTCCAATATCTGCACTTTATTCTCTCTATTATTTTCACAACCTTGGTAATGGCAGCAGCTCCCCCTCCCTAACCCCCCCCCCCACCCCCACACACACCCCCCACCCCCACACAGCAGCCCCCCCACACACACACCCCACCCCCCCACCCCCCCCCCCCCCCCACAGCACCCCCATAGACATCACACCACCTCCATCATAACAATTCACCCCACAACCCCAGCCCCCCCCCCCCCAGTCCCCCCCGTGTCCCCGGGTCACTCACAACGGCCACAGCCTGCCCCCCCCCCCCCCCGCCGGTCACTCACCACGGCCACGGCGCCAGAGTCCAGCAGCTCCTGGGGACTCATGGCCGTCACGTAGGCGACGTTGGAGAAGACGTAGACGAAGGTGACGAGCGGGATAGAGATGGCGATGGCCCGCGGGATGTTCCTGGGGAGAGGGAGGTAAAGGACACATTCCCGGCGGCCGAAGCCCTGCCCACCGCGCCTGGACACCCCCCCCCACACACACACACAACCCCGCCCGGAGCGTCCAGCCCCCACCCACCCGTCCACTCATATTCGCCTCCCTCACCCCCCTCAATGTCTGCCTGTGCCCGGGGCGAACTCTCCCCTCCCGCCCAGTCACCACCAGCACCGGAGTTTGGGCGAAGCGGACAAGGAATCTTGGATCAGCCGGGATCCTATGGAGGGGCCGAACAGCCTGTTTGCTCCCCTGCCGCGGGCTACACATCCGCAACTACACAACCACAGGCTGTGTCACCCCTCTCTCCCCGAGGCCTCACCTCCGAGCGTCCACCAACTCCTCCGTCACGTAGTTGAGAAAGTTCCAGCCGCTGTATGAGAAGGATCCCTGGAGGAAGGCCATCGCGATGTGGCCCACGCCGGGGCTGCTGGAGCCCGCGAACGCCGCGCTGGGGGTCAGCGCTTCGTAGTGACCTGTGGACGGGCACCGTGAGTCGGGTACAGCCAGGGAACACCGTCTGCTCCGGGAATACTCCTGGATTGGCCTGGGACCCACACTAGGACCACACCCAGAGTACACTGGGACCACCCCTCTGTCCAAACCAACGACTCACATAATGAGGGTCCAGAAATAAGTGTGTGGACCTATCCAGGGCTGCCAACATTGGGTGAGAGTTGAGAGTGAGAAATTGCGAGGGGGCGTAGCGACCGAGGGGGGGGGGTTGGTAGGGAGCTTTTGCATTTTTCAGCTTGAAATTGTGCAATCTGGTGCATACTGTAGCGAGTCTTTTAACTTACACTTGAATGCAACATTTATGCTTCAAATTGGATTAGGTATGAATAAGGTTAGGCTAAATTACATTCCTAACTACATTCCACAGTGGAGCCAGGCTCTGATCAACAGGTGCAGCACATGAATGACCTTAGTATATTTATGTATGGAAATCAGATTATGATTCATGCTGTTATGCATATATATAGAGAAACAAAAACCTAGAAACAAGGCAAGAGGCGTTGGACTTCCATCACTGTTCTGCACAAATAAAGCAATCAACCTTACCCTTTGACTTACCCATTGAGTATAAGAAGTAAAGTAGATGAGCTTGAGGTTCAGTTAGAGGTTGGTAGATATGACATTGTGGGGATTACTGAGACGTGGCTGCAAGAGGATCGGGCCTGGGAACTTAATATTCAGGGTTATACATCCTATAGAAAGGACAGGCAGGTGGGCAGAGGAGGGGGGTAGCTCTGCTGGTGAGGGATGGAATTCAGTCCCTTGCGAGACTGACGAGGTAGAGTCACTGTGGATTGAGTTGAGGAATTGTAAAGGCAAGAAGACACTAATTGGTGTTACTTACAGACCCCCAAATAGTAGCCCGGATGTAGGGTGTAAGTTGCAGCAGGAGTTAAAACTGGCATGTAACAAAGGTAATGCCACTGTGGTGATGGGGGATTTCAATATGCAGGTAGACTGGGAAAATCAGGTTGGTTCAGGACCCCAAGAAAGAGAGTTTGTACAATGCCTCCAAGATGGATTCTTAGAGCAGCTTGTGGAGCCGACCAGAGAAAGGGCAATTCTGGATTCAGTGTTGTCCAATGAACCAGATATGATAAGAGAACTCGAGGTAAAGGAACCGCTTGGAGGTAGTGATCATAATGTGATTAGTTTTAATCTGCAATTTGAGAAGGAGAACGTTAAATCGGAAGTGGCAGTGATGCAGTTGAACAAAGGGGACTATGAAGGCATGAGAGGGGAGCTGGCCAAAGTAGACTGGAAAGAGATCCTAGCAGGAATGACGGTGGAACTGCAATGGCAGGAATTTCTGGGCATAATCCGGAAGTCGCAGGATCATTTCATTCCAAAAAGGAAGAAAGATTCTAAGGGGAGTAGGAGGCAACCGTGGCTGACAAGAGAAGTTAGGGATAGAATATAGTACAACATAGGACAACAGAAGGAAACAAAACGGGCAATACGGGCTGAAAAGATGAAGTATGAGGGGAAGCTGGCCAAGAATATGAAGAAGGACAGTAAAAGCTTCTTTAGATATGTTAAGGGAAAAAGAGTAGCAAAGTCAAATGTGGGTCCCTTGAAGGCAGACACGGGTGAAATTATTAATGGCAACAAGGAAATGGCAGAAGAGTTGAATAGGTACTTCGGATCTGTCTTCACTAAGGAGGACACAAACAATCTCCCAGATCTACTGGAGGACAGAGGATCTAAGGGGATAGAGGAACTTAAAGAAATTTTCATTAGGCGAGAAATAGTATTGGGTAGGCTAATGGGACTGAAAGATAATAAATCCCCTGGGCCTGATGGTCTGCATCTCAGTGTCCTCAGGGAGGTGGCTCTAGAAATAGTGGACGCATTGGTGATCATTTTCCAATGTTCAATAGATTCAGGATCAGTTCCTGTGGATGGGAGGATAGCTAATGTTATCCCACTTTTCAAGAAAGGAGCGAGAGAGAAAACGAGGAATTACAGACCAGTTAGCCTGACATCGGTGGTGGGAAAGATGCTGGAGTCAATTATTAAAGAGGTAATAATGGGGCATTTGGATAGCAGTAAAAGGATTAGTCCAAGTCAACATGGATTTATGAAAGGGAAATCGTGCTTGACTAATCTTTTGGAATTTTTTGAGGATGTGACAAGTAAAATGGATGAAGGGGAGCCAGTGGATGTGGTGTATCTAGACTTTCAGAAAGCCTTTGGTAAGGTCCCGCACGGGAGACTGGTGACTAAAATTAGAGCACATGGTATTGGGGGTAGGGTGTTGACATGGATAGAAAATTGGTTGGCAGACCGGAAGCAAAGAGTAGGAGTGAACAGGTCCTTTTCAGAATGGCAGGCAGTGGTGAGTGGAGAGTTGTGAATTTATGGAATTCCCTGCCACAGAGGGCAGTGGAGGCCAAATCACTGGATGGATTTAAGAGCGAGTTGGATAGAGCTCTAGGGGCTAGTGGAGTCAAGAGATATGGGGAGAAGGCAGACACGGGTTATTGATAGGGGACGATCAGCTATGATCACAATGAATGGCGGTGCTGGCTCGAAGGGCTGAATGGCCTCCTCCTGCACCTAATTTCTATGTTTCTATGACTATAGAAACAAGACGAAAATAATGCCACATATTCAACCGTATATGGTTCAATGAAATTAAGATATATATGTAAAACATATATTTGGAAACAGGCCCTTCGGCCCACCAAGTCCACACTGACCAGCAATCTACCTTACACCAGTTGTATCCTACACGCCACGGACAATTTACAGAAACCTGCACTTCTTTCGGATGTGGGAGAAACTGGATTATCCAGAGAAAACCACGTGGTCGTAAGGAGAATGTACAAATACTGTGCAGACAGCACCCGTAGTCAGGATCAAATCTGGGTCTGTGGTGCTGCAAGACAGCAACTCTACCGCTGTGCCACCCCATTAAATTATTTTTTCTGTAACATATTTATTATGGTGTCACGTCAATAAAGATGAACACATGATTATAATTTCTGCCCTTAGTTGGATAACACACATCTCCAGTCATTGTGTGTTGTGGCTGGTTTTCAACCACTTCAGTCTGAAGGTCTCGACCCGAAACATCACCTATTCTTTCTCTCCAGAGAAGCCGCATGTCCTCCTGAGTTATTCCAGCTTTTAGTGTCTATCTTCAGTTTAAACCACCATCTGCAGTTCCTTCTTACGCTCTTTGTTAAGCGAAACATGTCCTATTCTCATATTATTAATCACCTCAACTAAATCTTTTCTTCACCTCCGTTGCTACAGAGAATACAATCCCAGTTGTCAAATCTTTTGAGCGTCAGAACTTCTGTCCTCAGCGTAGAAGTTCCTCAAATGCGTTAGTCTCACGCTCAATGCGTGAGAGTTGGCAGCCCTGCCTATCCAGCTGTCAAATGACACATAGAGATCAGCTACAGAAATGGCAGGTGGAGATTCATCCGAGCAAGTTTAAGATGTTACACTTTGGGTCGAATAAAAGGGGAAAGATACAGTTAATGGCAAAACCTTTAACAGCATTGATATACAGAGGGAACTCTCTGAAACTGGTAACACGAGTAGAAAGTGTTAAGAAGGTGTCCAATGTGCTTGCCGTCATCGGTCAGGTCCGCAAGTCGTGATGCAGTTCATGTCGTCCTATTACAGGGAGGATGTGGAGGCTTCGGAAAGGGTTTCGAGAAGGTTTACCAGGATGATACCTGGAGGGGGGTCAGCTACAGGGAGAGGGTGGGCGGTTCTGCACGGAGCGGTGGTTGAGGGGATAGCGATGGAAGTGCGTAGGGGTCTGAGAGGCATGGATAGAGTTTGGCATCAAGTGCCCGCTACCTTTGCAGATCTGCACCAGTCCCACCACGATGATGAGTCCGAGGGCCAGCAGCTTCCCGGCCGTGAACAGGTCCTGTACGCGGGTCACCCACCGCACGCTGGAACAGTTCACCCACGTCAGTAGCGCTGCGAGAGAGGGGAGACCAGAGGGTCAGGCACCGGCCAGCAACACCGGGGTCATCAGAGGGTCACGAAGTCCACAATCACTCTCTCACAATGAATCCGACACACGTGCAGAGGGAGTTTCACTCCGTGTCTCACCCCGGGAGTCATGGGACGGTGCAGATGGTGGGTGCAGTTACCAGGGACCTCTCCCCGGGGCCCAGTCTCGCTGCCGGCTCCCCAGCCCCTTAGGGCAAGCAGTTATACTCACAGAGGCAGAGGGCGGCGAGGAAGCGGGAGGCGATGTAGGGCGGCACGCAGGCGGGGAACACGGGCTGGAGCACGTAGCTGGCAAAGGTCAAGGCCATGACGGCCTGAGTGGTCGGGTAGATGACCAGCAGAGCGCTCCAGAGCACCAGGAACCTGCGGGGGAGAGAGGCGTCAGCGGCAGTACAGCTCACCCCTGTCCAGCCATGGATCTGACCAGTGTCCGGTGATGGGTGTGACCAGTGTCCAGTGATGGGTGTGACCAGTGTCCAGCCATGGGTCTGACCAGTGTCCAGTGATGGGTGTGACCAGTGTCCAGCCATGGGTCTGACCAGTGTCCAGTGATGGGTCTGACCAGTGTCCAGTGATGGGTGTGACCAGTGTCCAGCCATGGGTCTGACCAGTGTCCAGTGATGGGTCTGACCAGTGTCCAGTGATGGGTGTGACCAGTGTCCAGTGACGGGTCTGACCAGTGTCCAGCCATGGGTTTGACCAGTGTCCAGTGATGGGTCTGACCAGTGTCCAGTGATGGGTCTGACCAGTGTCCAGCCATGGGTCTAACCAGTGTCCGGTGATGGGTCTGACCAGTGTCCGGTGATGGGTCTGACCAGTGTCCAATGACGGGTCTAACCAGTGTCCAGCCATGGGTCTGACCAGTGTCCAGTGATGGGTCTGACCAGTGTCCAGCCATGGGTCTGACCAGTGTCCAGTGATGGGTCTGACCAGTGTCCAGTGATGGGTCTGACCAGTGTCCAGTGATGGGTGTGACCAGTGTCCAGTGACGGGTCTGACCAGTGATGAGTCTGACCAGTGTCCTGTGATGAGTCTGACCAGTGTCCAGTGATGGGTCTGACCAGTGTCCAGTGATGGGTCTGACCAGTGTCCAGTGACGGGTCTGACCAGTGATGAGTCTGACCAGTGTCCAGTGATGGGTCTGACCAGTGTCCAGTGACGGGTCCGACCAGTGTCCAGTGATGGGTGTGACCAGTGTCCAGTGACGGGTGTGACCAGTGTCCAGTGATGGGTGTGACCAGTGTCCAGTGATGGATGTGACCAGTGTCCAGTGATGGGTCTGACCAGTGTCCAGTGACGGGTCTGACCAGTGTCCAGTGATGGGTCGGTCTAGTGTCCAGTGATGGGTCTGACCAGTGATGGGTATGACCAGTGTCCAGTGATGGGTGTGACCAGTGTCCAGTGACGGGTCTGACCAGTGTCCAGTGATGGGCCGGTCTAGTGTCCAGTGATGGGTCTGACCAGTGATGGGTATGACCAGTGTCCAGTGATGGGTCTGACCAGTGTCCAGTGATGGGTCTGACCAGTGTCCAGTGATGGGTCTGACCAGTGTCCAGTGATGAGTCTGACCGGTGTCACTGTTCACCCCCCGCCCTCCACCCCCACATACCCGGGCAAGCCCCCGAACACCTCCTTGACGTAGGCGTAGTCGCCGCCGGACTGCGGGATGGTGACGCCGAGCTCGGCGTAGCACAGGGCGCCGACAGCAGTGACCAGCCCGGCCAGAGCCCAGACCAGCAGCGCCAGGCCCACGCTGCCCACCTGCTCCAACACGCCCTTGGGTGAGATGAAGATCCCGGATCCAATGATGTTCCCTGTGGAAGAACGGCCACCGTCACTGATGTAGTCCGCGCGCGCGGCCACTCGGCCCAGCACCCTGTGCTAGCCCTTTATTGGCGATGTGCGCTGTTGCCGGGAGCTGCAGCAGAATGGCGGCAGGGAGTCAGCGGCTTGAGCGCGGCCCTGAATACTAATGGAGTTGGCAGCGACGGCCGGAGGCTGGAACCCGTCCCACTTGCCCGCTCGCCTTCCGCCCGTTAACCCCCTCCTCACCGGCCCCTTAACCCCCTCCCCACCGGCCCCTTAACCCCCCCCCCCACCGGCCCGTTAACCCCATCCCCACCGGCCCCTTAACCCCCTCCCCACCGGCCCCTTAACCCCCTCCCCACCGGCCCCTTAACCCCCCCCCCCCCCCCACCGGCCCGTTAACCCCATCCCCACCGGCCCCTTAACCCCCCCCCCCCCACCGGCCCGTTAACCCCATCCCCACCGGCCCCTTAACCCCCTCCCCACCGGCCCCTTAAACCCCCCCCCCCACCGGCCCGTTAACCCCCCACCCCACCGGCCCGTTAACCCCCTCCCCACCGGCCCCTTAACCCCCCCCACCGGCCCCTTAACCCCCTCCCCACCGGCCCCTTAACCCCCTCCCCACCGGCCCCTTAACCCCCTCCCCACCGGCCCCTTAACCCCCCCCCCACCGGCCCGTTAACCCCCTCCCCCCCGGCCCCTTAACCCCCTCCCCACCGGCCCCTTAACCCCCTCCCCCCCCCCACCGGCCCCTTAACCCCCTCCCCCCCCCGGCCCCTTAACCCCCTCCCCACCGGCCCCTTAACCCCTTCCCCACCGGCACAAACACACCGCTCAGCCCAGGCGATTCAGCGCAACCCAACCCTGCTGACACCACGGACAGGAGGCCATTCAGCCCCTTCAGCCTATTCCAAGATGACGAAACTGTAAACACCTCACCAGCCCCGGGCCAACCCCAGCTCATTGTAACCTTGACCGACCCCTACGGTCAAATGGTGGGGTCTATGTGTGGTAGGGGGGGGGGGTCTGTGGAGTGGGGGGCAGTGGGGGCGGGGGGGTCTGTGGAGTGGGGGCGGGGGGGTCTGTGGGGGCGGGGGGGTCTGTGGGGGCGGGGGGGTCTGTGGGGGCGGGGGGGGTCTGTGGGGGCGGGGGGGTCTGTGGGGGCGGGGGGGCAGTGGGGGCGGGTGGGCAGTGGAGTGGGGGCGGGGGGGTCTGTGGGGGCGGGGGGTCTGTGGGGGCGGGGGGGTCTGTGGGGGCGGGGGGGTCTGTGGGGGCGGGGGGGGGGGTCTGTGGGGGCGGGGGGGTCTGTGGAGTGGGGGGGTCTGTGGGGGCGGGGGGGTCTGTGGAGTGGGGGGGTCTGTGGGGGCGGGGGGGGTCTGTGGGGGCGGGGGGTCTGTGGGGGCGAGGAGTCTGTGGGGGCGGGGGGGTCTGTGGGGGCGGGGGGGTCTGTGGGGGCTGGGGGGTCTGTGGGGGCGGGGGGCTGTGGAGTGGGGGGGTCTGTGGGGGCTGGGGGGTCTGTGGGGGCGGGGGGGTCTGTGGAGTGGGGGGGTCTGTGGGGGCGGGGGGTCTGTGGGGGCGGGGGGGTCTGTGGGGGCTGGGGGGTCTGTGGGGGCGGGGGGGTCTGTGGGGGCGGGGGGGTCTGTGGGGGCGGGGGGTCTGTGGGGGCGGGGGGGTCTGTGGGGGCGGGGGGTCTGTGGGGGCGGGGGGGTCTGTGGGGGCGGGGGGTCTGTGGGGGCGGGGGGGTCTGTGGGGGCGGGGGGGTCTGTGGAATGCGGGTGCAGGGTCTGTGAAGAGGGGGCTGGGGAGGGGTATGTGCTGCCTGTGAACTATATTGAGAGAGGTGAATGGAGAAGGGCTGGTTAGTTTCCTTGTGGATATTATGAAAGTTGTGGTTGTGGATCAGGGTAAGATTTTGCGAGGCTGCAGCGAGACAGAAGCAATTGGAAATTCCAGAGGCTGATGGAATTTATTCCCAGCAAGTGAGCGGTAATGTATTTTGGGAGTTACATCGCGATATATATATATGCAACTAAGGGATGTTGATCAACAGAATGACCTCGGGGTCTGGCAATAGTCTGGGGCGGCACTGAGGCGCAGCGGTAGAGTTACTGCCTCAAAGCGCCAGAGACCCGGGTTCGATCCCGACTACGGGTGCTGTCTATGTGGTGTTTGCACGTTCTCCCCCTGACCCCCCGGAGCTCCGGTTTCCTCCCGCACTCTAAAGCCACACAGGTTTGTACGCTAATCGGCTTCGGTAAAATTGTAAATTGTCCCTGGTGTGTGTCAGTGGGCCGAAGGGCCTGTTTCCGCGCTAGATCACCAAACTAAACTTTAGTTGTGTGTGTGAGAACCTACAGCATCCAGCAACGTGCATCGATGCCCTTGTCCTTGATGCAGTGGGCACGTTAACCCCGCCCCACAATGCGCTCACAATCCCCACTCCAGCTCCCAGCACTCCAGGTCTCCGTCAAATCAAATGTCTCCCACAGGTGTGTATGGACATCCCCTGTCAGGCACCGCCCGAGGCAGCGCTCGGCGAGGACACTGTCTCTGACCAACCAGAGGCTTCATCACTTGGTGGCTGGAGGAACGTGTGATGCTGGATGTGAGACCACCTGGTCTACACTTGCACCGTTTCCTCACTCGCCTTTCACAGACTCGTGGCTTTAATTTACCAATCTAAAGGCGCGGGAGAACATTGGAAGGTTTTAGTCCAGCAAAAGGCAAAGTATTCATCAATTCGTCATAGAACGTGAAATCAGGCCCTTCGACCCAACTTGCCCACACCGTCCAACCCGTCCCAGCTACACTAGTCCCACCTGCCCGCGTTTGGTCCATATCCCTCCAAATCTGTCCTATCCACGTACTTAAACGTGTTTCTTAAACGTTGGGATAGTCCCTGCTGCAACTATCACCCCTGGCAGCTTGTTCCATACACCCACCACCCTTTGTGTGAAAAAGTTACCTCTCAGATTCCTATTTAATCGTTTTCCCTCCACCTTAAACCTATGTCCTCTGGTCCTCAATTCACCTACTCTGGGCAAGACACTCCCCGATCTATTCCTCTCATGATTTTATACACCTCTATAAGATCACCCCTCATTCTCCTGGGCTTAAAGGAATAGAGTTCCAGCCTGCTCAATCTCTCCCTGTAGCCTAGACCCTCTAAACCCGGCAACATCCTCGTAAATCTTCTCTGTACCCTTTCCAGCTTGACAACATCTTTCCTTTAACATGGTGCCCAGAACTGAACACAATTGTCTTATACAATTGCAACATGACCTCCCAACTTCCACACTCGATACTCGGACTGATGAAGGCCCATGTGCCAAAAGCCTTTTTCACCACCTTATCTACCGACAACTCCACCATCAAGGAACCATGCACCTGCACTCTGCTCTAGATCCCTCTGCTCTACAACATTCCCCCGAACCCCACCATTCACTGCCTTTGTTAGACTTCCCAAAATGCAACACCTCACAGTTCTCACATTTCCCTCAACATGTCCTGGGGGTTTAAGGGAGGGGCAGGGGGGGGGGGGGGGGGATCCGGAGGTGGAATTTCCTGCTGCGGGTGGTAAACAGTGGAACATTAATGGTGTGCACCCCTTGCTCTCTATGGTGGAGAGGTGGTGAGAATGATGTGGGAGGAATATTGTTCCGATAGTTCTTCATTTATTGTTGGCTTTAAGTGTGAGAAATTGTGTCTCAAGAATTTGATCGTTTTTTTGTTGAAGAGGTGACCAAGAGGATAGATGAGGGTTGGGTGGTAGACTGGGTGGGCATGGACTTTCTTTGAAAAAGTTCATCTGTTGGACTGGTCTGGGATTGCATGGGATCCAGGACTGAGCCAATTGGATAGAAAATTACCTTAGTGGCAAAAATCAGAGGGTGATAGTGGAAGGTAGACAAGAGTGCTGGAGAAACTCAGCGGGTGCAGCAGCATCTATGGAGCGAAGGAAATAGTCAACGGTTATACCCCAGCGGCTTGAACATTGACTTCTCCAATTTCACGTAGCCCTTGCTGTCTCCTCCCCTTCTCAGCTCCCCCTCAGCCCTCTGGCTCCTCCTCTTCCTTTCTTCTTCCTGCCCCCCCACCCTACATCAGTCTGAAGAAGGGTTTTGGCCCGAAACGTTGCCTATTTCCATCGCTCCATAGATGCTGCTGCACCCGCTGAGTTTCTCCAGCACTTTTGTCTACCTTCGATTTTCCAGCATCTGCAGTTCCTTTTTAAACAACGTGGTAGTGGAAGTTTGTATTTCAGATTGGAGGCCAGTGACCAATGGTGTGCTGTAGGGATCAGTGATGGGTCTGCTATTGTTTGTCATCTATATTGACCTGGATGGGAATGCAGTTGGCATGGTTAGTAAACTTGCAAATGACACAAAATTGGTTATAAGTGAGCAGTGCAAAATGTTATCCATAATCACCATATAACAATTACAGCACGGAAACAGGCCATCTCGGCGCTTCTAGTCCGTGCCCCACGCCTACTCTCACCTAGTCCCATCTACCTGCACTCAGACCATACCCCTCCATTGCTTTCCCATCCATATACCTATACAATGTATTTTTAAATGATAAAATCAAACCTGCCTGCACCACTTCCACTGGAAGCTCATTCCACACAGCTACCACTCCCTGAGTAAAGAAGTTCACCCTCATGTTACCCCTAAACTTTTGTCTCTTAATCCTCAAATCATGTCCTCTTGTTTGAATCTTCCCCATTCTCAATGGATAAAGCTTATCCACGTCAACTCTGTCTATCCCTTTCATCATTTTAAAGATCTCAATCAAGTCCCCACTTAACCTTCTGCGCTCCAAAGAATAAAGACCTATCTTGTTCAACCTTTCTCTGTAACATAGGTGCTGGAACCCAGGCAACATTCCAGTAAATCTCCTCTGTACTCTCTCTATTTTGTTGACATCTTTCCTATAATTTGGCGACCAAAATTGTACACCATACTCCAGAATTGGCCTCACCAATTGGCCTTGTATAATTTTAACATTGCATCCCAACTTCAATACAAGATTACAACAGGATCTAGACCAACTGGAAAAGTAGACCAAAGAATGGCAGATGGAATTTAACTTGGACAAGTATGAAGTGTTGCACTTTGTGATGTTAAACAAAGTGAAAGGCTTGGATAGAGTGGATGTGGAGAGGATGTTTCCATTAGTGGGAGGGTCTAGGACAAGATGTAACAGCCTCAGAATTAAAGGACGTTCCATTAGGAAGGAGATGAGGAGGAATTTCTTTAGTCAGAGGGTGGTGAATCTGTGGGAATCTTTGCCACAGACGGCGGTGGAGGCTGTCAATGGATATTTTAAAGGCAGAGTTAGATAGATTCTTGATTAGCACAGGTGTCAGGGGTTATGGGGAGAAGGCAGGAGAAAGGGGTTAGGAGGGAGAGATAGATCAGCTATGATTGAATGTGGAGTAGGCTTGATGGGCCGAATGGCCTAATTCTGCTCCTACAGGGCCTCGGTGAGTTTTGCAGTACTGTGACTTCCCGTTATCAGTACATACTTCCCAAATGTGTCGCCTCAGGCAGTGAAGAAGACATTTGCATGCTTGCCTTCATTGGTTGAGGCATTGCGTACAGGAGTTGGGTTGTCATGTAACAACTTACACAAGCCTAATGCTACCGCAACAACTGAACACTGCAGACCGTCTCTTGCACTACCATGGACTTGTTTTTCTTCTTATTTTACCTGATTGTGTTTTACATAATCTTCATTTTACTGTCCCGCAGAATGTATACATAATTTGCATTATTTGTGATGTCTGAATCTATGTGCATTAAGTTGCTGCAAGTAAGATTTTTATTGTATCTGTATCTCACTGTCCTTGTGCCTGTGTCATTAAACGTGACTTCAATTTGACCTGTATAGTTCTGCTCGCCGAACTGTAGAAAGATGGCATTAATGTGGTGAGTGTGCAGAGAATTTCACAAGGATGTTATCAGGGTTGAGTGATGAGGTGAGATTTGCTAAACTGCGTCTTTCCCCTGGAGATAGAGGGCTGAGGGGTGACCTTATAGAGGTTTATAAAAGTCTGAGAGGCATGCATATGGTGAATGGCCACAGGCTTTTTCCCCGGGGGAGAGGATTTGAAAACCAGAGTGCACAGGATTAAGGCGAGAGATTTAAGAGGGACGTCAGGGCCAACTTTTTCATTCACAGGGTAATCCGTATCTGGAACGAGCTGCCAGAGGAAGCTATAGAAGCGGATACAATTAGACTTCTAAAAGACATTTGGACAGATAAATGGATAGGGAGGTTTAAGAGGGCTGTGGGCCAAATGCAGGCAAATGGGACTAGCCCTGAATGCCAACTTATTGGCATGGACAAGGAGGGCTGAATGGCCTGTTTCCGTGCTATATGGCTCAGTGACTATCGCACTAAGTCCACACAAGCATGAGGAACAGTCCCTCATCCTCGATACACACCTGTCTTGCAACACGTCACCCATCGGTAACAGTGGCTTGGTGCATCTCCTCCACAGATGCTGCCTGACTAGTTGGCCTTCACATAGAGGTGGACCTGCATTTCACAGCTTTGGGATTTGTAGCCGTCTTTTCTCATTAATCCACGAATTAGAAGCTGCAGCAACAGCCGATCACCATGGCGACCCTGGCTCCATCCTATCTGAGATCCCCTTCCTTCCAACTGGCTTATTTGTCTCTTTTCCAGTTCTTCACCCTGAAATATTAACTCTGTTTCTGTCTCTACATACGCTGCCTGACCAGCTGTGTTTCCAACTCCCTCAGCTTTTAATGTTCACCACATTGGTCTCAGTCTTGGCTTCATATCTGACTCTTGCCCTTCCTTCTCAAACTCCCAATCAAGGGATGGGTTAATGGCATATTTAGTTTAGTGTAGTTTACTGTCACGTGCACTGAGGTACAGTGACAAGCTTCTGTGTGCAAACCAGTCCGCTGAAAGACTATACACGATTACAATCAATGTCACTGCCCACAGTGGAAAGAGAATAACGCTTAGTGCAAGATAAAGTACAAAGATAGTCCGAGGGCATCCAATGAGGTAGATAGTATGTGAGGACCGCTCTCTAGTTGTTGATAGGATGGTTTGTGCTTCATTCCTGCAGGGCGTTTCCTGTTCCAGTAACGCTGCATTGCATCCTCTGCCTCTCAACTCTCTGCTCTGATCACACCTCGTGCATCACCAGCGCCTTCAACCCACTCTTCGCTTTTCTCTTCAATGGTTGTCAAGGCTCTTGATTCCTGCTGCTTGTACCTGCTAGTGTTGCCTGACCACACCACTCCACTCTGCAACCACCCATGATTCCCCACCAAACACATCTCCTCTCGTGCAGCACCACAAACACGCCATCCTGCCCTGACTTCCAGCTCCACCATTCCAACAAGATCCCCTTCCCACTGCACTCTCCCACACAATCACTGGAGATGCAGCACCTGACCCTTCTTCACCTCTTCCAACGCATCGTCCACACAACCGGTCATCCAGCAGAAGCAGAGATGGACTTGTCCCTTCCAGTCTAGCGCACTGTGTTGAATTCAAGCATTTTTAATTGCAATGCTGATGTGAACCATGAGATTCTGGCATTGCAGCTTTGAGGCACATTTCCAGTGTGGCCTTCTCTACCCTGACGCATCAAACAGAGTACGGCTCAGTGGAGCACTTGTACTCAAACTGAGGGGCTGGCCTGGGCTGTGGGGTTGTCACTTTAATCCATGGGGCACCGTCCAGCCCCAGGAGTTCCCATTGATTTCACCAAGGTCTTCACACACTAGAGTTCTTCACACACTAGCTCTTCTAATATTTCATAGACACAGTCACACAGTATGGAAACAGGCCCTTCTGCCCAACTCATCCATGCCGGCCAAGATGCCCCATCCAATCTGGTCCCATTTGCCCACGTTTGTCCCATATGTCTCTAAACCATGTACGGAAGGCAACGTTTCAGTGGTCATGGGGTTTTTCAATATGCAGGTAGACTGAGAAAATCAGATTGGCACAGGACCCCAAGTGGGGAATTTAGAGAGTACCTACGAAATGGTTTCTTGGAGCAGCATGTAGTTGAGCCTAACAGGGAAAAAGCAATTCTGTATTTGGTATTGTGTAATGAACCAGATTTGATTAGGGAACTTAAGATGAAGGAACCACCTCGTGACCATAATATGATAAAATACAAACTACAATTCGACAGGGAAAAGATGAAATCAGAACTATCCGTATTTCTGTTGAGCAAAGGAGACTACAGAGGCATGAGGGAAGAGCTGGCTAAGGTTGACTGGAAAGGGCCCCTAGCAGGAATGATGGTGGAACTGCAATGGCAGGAATTTCTGGGAATAATTCGGAAGATGCAGGATCTTTTCATTCCAAAGAGGAAGAAAGATTCTAATGTGAGAATGAGGCGACCATGGCTGGCAAGGGAAGTCAAGGACAGTATAAAACTAAAAGAGAAGGCAAATAACATTGCAAAGATTAGTGGAAAGCTGGAGGATTTGGAAGCTTTTAAATAGACAACAGAAGGTAACTAAAAAGGCAAAGTGGAGAAAAGATGAAATACAAAATTAAGCTAGGCAATAATATAAAATAGAATACCAAAAGTTTCTTCAGGTATATAAAGAGTAAGAAAGAGGCAAGAGTGGACGTTGGGCCGCTGAAGAATGATGCAGAAGGTGATAACGGGGAATAAAGAAATGACAGAGGAATGGAATTCGATTTTGCATAAGTCTTCACAGTGGAAGACAATAGACAATAGGTGCTGGATTAGGACATTTGGCCCTTCGAGCCAGCACCGTCATTCAATGTGATCATGGCTGATCATCCCCAATCAGTACCCCGTTCCTGCCTTCTCCCCATATCCCTTGACTCCGCTATTTTTAAGAGCCCTATCTAGCTCTCTCTTGAAAGGATCCAGAGAACCTGCCTCCACCGCCCTCTGAGGCAGAGAATTCCACAGACTCACCACTCTTTGTGAGAAAAAGTGTTTCCTCGTCTCCGTTCTAAATGGCTTACCCCTTATTCTTAAACTGTGGCCCCTGGTTCTGGACTCCCCCAACATCGGGAACATGTTTCCTGCCTCTAGCGTGTCCAAGCCCTTAACAATCTTATATGTTTCAATGAGATCCCCTCTCATCCTTCTAAACTCCAGAGTGTACAAGCCCAGCTGCTCCATTCTCTCAGCTTATGACAGTCCCGCCAGTCTATCCCACATCCTTGCAAACCTACGCTGTACTCCCTCAATAGCAAGAATGTCCTTCCTCAAATTAGTGGATCAAAACTGCACACAATATTCCAGGTGTGGTCTCACTAGGGCTCTGTACAACTACAGAAGGACCTCTTTGCTCCTATACTCGACTCCCCTTGTTATAAGGGCCAACATGCCATTTGCTTTCTTCACTGCCTGCTGTACCTGCATGCTTACTTTCATAGACTGATGTACAAGGACCCCCAGATCCCGCTGTACAACACTGACACCTCCGATCTACAAGCTGTTCAAAGAATCCATCATGAAGGCACTCTACAAAGTCCCTTTCTTGGGGTCCAGTACCAACCTGATTTTCCCAGTCTACCTGCATGTTAAAATCTCACCAGCAATCTCCCCAGCCTGAAACTCGAGTCAAGAGGTGGAAGTTAGTGGAGTGACTATCACTAAAGAGAAGGCGCTTGGGAAGCTGAAAGGTCTGAAGGTGGGTAAGTCACCTGGACCAGATGGACTGCACCCCAGGATTCTGAAAAAGATAGGTTTAGAGATTGTGGAGGCATTAGTTGTGATCTTTCAAGAATCACTAGAGTTGGGAGAGGTTTTAGACGATTTGAAAATTGCAAATATTCAAGAAGAGAGCAAAGCTGAAGAGTTGAAACTATAGGCTAGTTAGTCTGACTTCAGCGGTTGGTAAGATTTTAGACATCCTTTATAATAAAGGATGAGGTTTCTGGGTACTTAGAAGCACACGATAAAATAGGCCAAAGTCATCATGGTTTTGTAAAAGGGCAATCTTAACAGGAACCAGTTGAAATTCTTTCAAGAAGTAAATAGCAGTATAGACAAATGAGTGCCAGTAGATGTGGTTTAGATGGATTTTCAGAAGGCCTTGGATAAGGTGCCACACATGAGGCTGCTAAAGAAGACGAGAGCCCATGGTATCAGAGGGAAGATACTAGAATGGATAGTAGGTTAGCTTGAGAGCAGAAGGCAAAGAGTAGCAATAAAGGAGGCTTTTTCTGGTTGGATGGTGTTCTGCAGGGCTCGGTGCTGGGGCCGCTACTTTGTATATGAATGATTTGGGTGAGAGAATTGAAGGCTTTGTGGCCAAGTTTGCAGATGATATGAATACAGGTGATGGGGCAGGTAGTGTAGAGAAAGCAGGGACTATGAAGAAGAACTTGGACTGGTTGTGAGAGTGGGCAGAGAAGTGGCAGGTGGAATACAGTGTAGCAGAGTGTGGAGTCATGCATTTTGGTAGTCGGAATAGAGGCGTAGATTACGTTCTAAATGGGGAGAGAGTTCAGAAATCGGAGGTGCAAAGGGATGGGAGTGCTGGTGCAGGATGTACAGTGATGTAATGCTGAGGCTCTAGAAGGCGCTGGTCAAACCACATGTAGAATATTGTGAGCGGTTTTGGGCCCCGTATCTGAGGAAGGATGTGCTGCCATTGGAGAGAGTCCAGACGAGGTTGACGAGAATGATCCCAGGAATTATTGTGCGAACATATGATGAGCATTTGACGGCACTGGGCCTACACTTGCTGGAGTTTAGAAGGATGAAGGGGTAACTTCATTGAAACTTACAGAATAGTGGTGGACCTGGATATAGTGAATATGAAGAGGATGTTTCCACTGGTGGGAGAGTCTAGGACCAGAGTCCACAGCCTCAGATTGAAAGGACATTGCTTTAGAAAGGAGATGAGGAGGAATTTCTTTAGTCAGAGGGTGGTGAATCTGTGGAATTCATTGCCACAGACAGCTGTGGAAGCCGTGTCAATAAATCCATTTAAGGCAGAGATTGGCAGCTTGTTGATTAGTAAGGATGTCGGGGGTTATGGGATTGAGAAGGAAAGATAGATCAGCCATGATTGAATGGTGAATAGACTTGATGGGCCGAATGGCCTTATTCTATTCCAAGAACTTATGAACAATTCATGTCCATGTTGAGATGTTGTTATAGTCTCTGCCTCAACTCCTTCCTCTGGCAGCTTGTTCCATATACCCACCACCCACTGTGCAAAGTTGCCCTTCAGTTTCTTATTACATCTCCCCCTTCACCTTAAACCTGTGCCCTCTAGTTCTTGATTCCCTGAAATAAAGTTCTCAAGTCCCTGAGGAAACCACTTTCACCCATTCACTTTCCCTAATGGTTGAATGCATTGTTATACGATCACCCTTCAGCCCCCCCCCCCCGATGGTGATTAGGCAGGTCAGTGAAGGTGGTCTACATGGGTCTTAGTAAGCAGTTGATAAAGTTCCCATGGTAGGCTGATCCAGAAGAGTGATATGGCGAACTCCCTTGGAGTCATAGTGTGCAGCGTGGAAACATGCCCTTTGGCCCAACTTGCCCAGACTGGCCAACAATGTCCCAGCTACACTAGTCCCCCTGCCCGTGTTTGATCCTTATCCCTTCAAACCTGCCCTATCCATGTGCCCGTCTAACTGTTTCTTACATGTTGCGATAGTCCCAGCCTCAACTACCTCTGCATGTTCCTTATACCCACCACCCTTTGTGTGAAAGTTACCCCCTTAGAATCATGTTAAATATTTTCCCTTCACCTCAAGCCTGTGTCCTCTGGTCCTTAACTCACCTACTCCGGGCAAGAGACTCTAAATCTACCTGATCTATTCCTCTCATGGTTCTATACATCTCTATAAGATCACCCCTCATCCTCCTGCGCTCCAAGGAATAGAGTCCTAGTCTACTCAGCCTCTAGTCCTGGCAACATCCTTGTAAATCTTCTCTGCACCCTTTCCAGCTTGACAATATCTTTCCTATAACATGGTGCCCAGAACTGAACACAATACTCGAAATACGGCCTCACCAACCTCTGATACAACGGCAACGTGGCCTCCCAACTTCTGTACTCACTTGCAAGTCCTGGTCTGGTCACCCTCCCATCAAAGCAGCCCAAGCCTCGGGCAGACCCCTGTGGGTACAGCACACGCACACTCACTCACACACGCACATACAAGTACACATACACATACACACACACAAGTACATACACACACATACAAGTACACACACACACGCGAGACACACACAAGATGCGTGCTCATCCTCTCCATTAGTAGACCTTCAGCCCTCCACGCCAAAGGCACTGTGTTGGCTGCAGGTGGTTTTGAAAAGAGATTCCCTCTGCATTCAACTTGGGAGTGTGTGATGGGACGGAGTGGAAGGAGCTTCACTCTGTGCCTGACTCCGGGAGTGGGGAGCGGATTGGTCTAAGCGGATTTGCACCGGGATCCGTGCAGGAATGTCTGGCTTTTGAGGCGGATTAAATGTATCCGCCACGCACTAAACTCTCGGAAAACAATGAAATGTTGAGTCGAGTTGCTGCAGCGGGCGGATAGGAGAGAACCTCCGTAGCTCGACGCCCCCACACCCCCAGGCGGAGGCTCCCTCTCTCCCTCCCCCCCCCGCCCGGGTTGACTGCTCGCCGGGCGAGCTCAGGCACCGAGAAGTGTCCGCTGCCCCGCGGCTGTTTGGGTGGTCGCGCCCGGGCGGGCACTGCCCGCGACCCCCGGCTCACTCACTCACTCACTGACTCAGTCACTGACTCACCCACGATGATGGCACAGGCGCTGGGCAGCCCGATCTCCTTCTTCAGCGCCACTCGCTCGGGGATGTCCGGGGCGCCCGGCATTCTGCGGAGAGTTCCCACGGCTCTGGCTCCGCCTGCCCGCCCGCCCGCCGGGCACCGCTCCAACGCCGGCCTCCAGCTCACACCCACACTCCCTCTCCCCGCCTGCAAGCGGCGCTCCCTCTCGCCCCTCCCACAGCGCGGCGCTCCCTCACTATCCGCCTGCCTCCCGCACTTGGTGTCAGGTTTCCACTGGCTGCGCGATAGAAACATAGAATGTTGCCTGGGTTTCAACAGCTAAGTTACAGAGATAGGTTGAATAAGTTAGGTCTTTATTCTCTGGAGCGCAGAAGGTTAAGGGAGGACAGAGTTAATGTGGACAAGCTTTTCCCTTTGAGAATAGGGAAGATTCAAACAAGAGGACATGACTTTAGAATTAAGGGACAGAGGTTTAGGGGTAACATGAGGGGGAACTTCTTTACTCAGAGAGTGGTAGCGGTGTGGAATGAGCTTCCAGTGGAAGAGGTGGGGGCAGGTTCGTTGGTATCATTTAAAAATAAATTGGATAGGCATATGGATGAGAAGGGTATGGAGGGTTATGGTATGAGTGCAGGCAGGTGGGACTAAGGGAAAAAAGTTGTTCGGCACGGACTTGAAGGGCCGAGATGGCCTGTTTCCGTGCTGTAATTGTTATATGGTTATATGTTATATGGTTAAAACAGGTGTAGCACCGCCATTCATTGTGATCATGGCTGATCATCCCCAATCAATAACCCGTGCCTGCCTTCTCCCCATATCCCTTGATTCCACCAGCCCCTACAGCTCTAACTCTCTCTTAAATCCATCCAGTGATTTGGCCTCCACGGCCCTCTGTGGCAGGGAATTCCATAAATTCACAACTCTCTGGATGAAAAAGTGTTTTCTCACCTCAGTCTTAAATGGCCTCCCCTTTATTCTAAGACTGCGGCCCCTGGTTCTGGACTCGCCCAACATTGGGAACATTTTTCCTGCATCTAGCTTGTCCAGTCCTTTTATAATTTTATATGTTTCTATAAGATCTCCCCTCATCCTTCTAAACTCCAGTGAATACAAGCCTAGTCTTTTCAATCTTTCCTCATATGACAGTCCCACCATCCCAGGGATCAATCTCGTGAACCTACGCTGCACTGCCTCAATCACAAGGATGTCCTTCCTCAAATTAGGAGACCAAAACTGTACACAATACTCCAGATGTGGTCTCACCAGAGCCCTATACAACTGCAGAAGAACCTGTTTACTCCTATACTGAAATCCTCTTGTTATGAAGGCCAACATTCCATTAGCTCTCTTTACTGCCTGCTGTACCTGCACGCCAATTTTCAGTGACTGGTGTACAAGGGCACCCAGGTCTCGCTGTACCTCCCCCTTACCTAACCTAACCCCATTGGGATAATAATCTGCCCCCTTGTTTTTGCCGCCAAAGTGGATAACCTCACATCTATATTATGCTGCATCTGCACGACAGCGCCCTCTACAGACACACTGGGATGCTGCAGCCCGCAGAGCCCCCGTGGGACGGCTGCTGGTATTGCAGGCGGACTGGCCATTATAGATGCTGTCCGTCCTGCCGAACATTCGCGGCCGCTGCTGCTGCCACCTTCCATTGAGATTCCGACATCCCATCTGTGACCTCAGGGATTGCAGGGGCTGCAGGTTTATGCAACTCAGGCGGGTCAATGATCAGTGGAGGTAGATAGTGCTGGAGTAGCTGAGCAGGTCAGGCAGCATCTCTGGAGAACAAAGATAGGTGACGTTTTGGTTCAGGCCATCATTATTCTCCAGAGATGCTGCCTGACCCGCTGAGTTACCCCAGCACTTTGTGTCTATCTTTGGTACGAACCAGCATCTGCAGTTTTTTGTTTCCACATGGAAATACAAATTGGAGCCTGAGGCACATCGCTGGCAAATGGTGATCTATGTGACCCTCTGAGACCCCACTAGTCACTGCATACACACAGCTGCACAAGAAGGGAGAAAGGAGAATAGTGGGAATTATCAGCCAGTTACTCTGACTTTGGTGGTTGGTAAGATTTTAGAATCCATTATAAAGGACGAGGTTACGGAGTGGTTGGAAATTCACGACAATATAGGCCAAAGTCAGCATGGCTTTGTGAAGGGGTCTTGCCTGACAATTTGCTGGAAAAGTAATAGCACAACAAAGGAGTCAGTAGATGTTGTTTACCTAGATTCTCAGACACCCTTTGATAAGGTGCCACAGGTGAGGCTGCTAAAGAAGATGAGAGCCCACGATATCAAAGGGCAGGTACGACATCAAAGGGTTATCCTAACTAGGATAGCAGGTTAGCTGGATGGCAGGAGGCAAAGTGGCATTAAAGGAGGCATTTTCTGGTTGGCTGCCAGTGACTAGTGGAGTTCCACAGGGCTCGGTGCTGGGGCTGCTACTCTTCACGTTGTATATTAACGATTTGGACGAGAGGATTGAAGGCTTTTTGGCCACGTTTGCGGATGATATGAAAACAGGTAGAGGGGCGGGTAGTGTAGAGAAAGCAGGAGAAGGGCTTGGGCAGGTTGGGAGAGTGGGCAGAGAAGCGGCAGATGGAATATAGTGTAGCAAAGTGGAGTCATGCATTTTGGTAGTAGGTATAAAGGTGTAGATTACTTTCTAAATGGGGAGAGCAAAGTATAGAAAACGAGCTCAATACTAGCATTGATTTCAAGAGGGCTTGTATACAAAAACAGGGATGTAATGCTGAGGCTCTATGAGGCACAGGTCATACTACATGTGGAATATTGTGAGCTATTTTGGGTACCAAATCTGAGGAAGGATATGTTGGCTCTGGAGAGGTTCCAGAGGTGGTTTACATGAATGTCCCATGAATAAGTAGGCTTACATATGATCAGCGTTTGACAGCACTGGGCCGATACTCGCTGGAGTTTAGAATAAGGGTTTAGAAGAATAACCTCATACGTAATGGTGACAGGCTTGGATAGAGTGGGAGAATTTAGGATTAGAGATCCTAGCTTAAAGGATGTTCTGTTAGGAAGGATGTTCTGTTAGGAAGGAGATGAGGGGAATTTATTTAGTCAGAGGGTGGTGAATCTGTGGAATTCTTGGCCACAGAATCAATATTCTGGCGACGGAAGTCAACAAAATAGAGAGGGTACAGAGGAGATTTACTAGAATGTTGCCTGGGTTCCAGCAACTAAGTTACAGAGAAAGGTTGAACAAGTTAGGTCTTTATTCTTTGGAGCGCAGAAGGTTAAGGGGGGACTTGATTGAGGTCTTTAAAATGATGAAAGGGATAGACAGAGTTGACGTGGATAAGCTTTTCCCATTGAGGGTAGGGAAGATTCAAACAAGAGGGCATGACATGAGAATTAAGGGACAGAAGTTTAGGGGTAACATGAGGGGGATCTTCTTTACTCAGAGAGTGGTGGCTGTGTGGAATGATCTTCCTGCAGAAGTGGTGGAGGCAGGATCGAGTTTAACATTTAAAAGTAAAGTGGATAGGTATATGGACGGGAAGGGAATGGAGGGGTATGGTCTGAGTGCAGGTAGATGGGACTAGAGGAAAATAAATGTTCGGCACGGACTGGAAGGGCCGAGAAGGCCTGTTTCCGTGCTGTAATTGTTATATGGTTATATTATATGGTTATATTATATCACAGAACACAGAATTATATCAATGGATATAATGAAGGCAGAGCCAGATTCTTTATTTGTACGGGTGTCAGGGGTTAAGGGGCAAAGGGATCATGGGGTTTGGAGAGCGAGATAGATTAGCCATTATTGAATGGCGGAGTAGAATGATGGCCCGAATGGCCGAATTCTGCTTTTCATCTTATGAGTTTATCCCCACTCTTTGAGTTTTCTGTCCCACAGACAATTCTCAATCCACGTCACTAACTGGGTGCATTCACCTGGGTGCCCAGTCACCAACCCCCACACCTGTCATCAACCCCCCCCCCTCCCCGCACACTGTCACCAACACCCCCCCCCCCCACACTGTCACCCACATGTCCAGTCACCTGGTCACATTCTGCCCACTGCGCTTGCTGCTCATCCCTTCTCACTCACCAACTCTCCTCATTCAGGCTAATGTCACCACTCAGTATTTGTGCATCTTGTGTTAAGCGCATACAAAGTGCATGTTGAATCTGTCTGCCATTTGCTGATTGAGGAAAGATGTAGCTGTTGTTGGCAGCTGTTGGTGGGCAGGGAGAAGGGCTGGTTTCCATGCTCTCTGATTCCATTTCTCAGTATAAATGCTCTTGTCACTGTGAGGACACACAGTGGCCCTGCAGTCTCTTCACAAATTATGGACACTCGAGAATAGTTCTCAAAGGTATTCCACCTTATCTTTATCATTTCTTGTTCCTTTCCTGAGTCGAAAACACTCCCAACCTCAGGACAGTCTCCGCTGACAACTTTATCCGCCCCATCCCTTCATTTTTTGCTGTCAATTCCCTGCACAGCTAACGATGAGTTACTCGCTCACGGGGTAGTGCGCTTGGAACATTTTAATTTATTTTACAGTTTATAATGCCATTAAAAATGCTGATAGTGCACAGAGAATGTAGCCACGTTGTCACGCTGTGCACTGTACATCAGTACAGGTGAAAATAAACTAAAGTCTAACTCAGCCTCACACCTCGCTCAGAGACATTGTTCTTTCCGGTTCAGTGAAAAACCATCATATTATGATCACTCTTCCCCAAGGACATTGTTAATTGTTTCTCAGTGCAGAGGGAGGTCACCTGCTCCCGTCGTTGTTCCCGTGTGTTTGCCCTCGGCGGCACCAACACTTGGACTCCCAGCTGCGTCCATCGACAGTGTGCCCGGTAGTCACACCCACCGGCTCTGTTTGTGCCGGGAATTCACTGGTCTCGGTGCAAGCACGGTCAGCATTGCAATGGAGTGCCTTTAATTCCATTAACACCATTCCAACCATTGGTCTCAATGCCGAGGATTAGAGCCGCCAGGTTGGAGCACACAGGCACCGTGTCCCGCAGAGCCTGTACCTTCCCCCCTACCCCCGGTGCCGATAACCCTCCCGTCCTATCTGCTTGTGATCCCATCATCCCTGCGATGTCCCCGACAGGCCACCACTGCATATGACCCCCCCTCCCGCCAATCTGCGCAAGTCCCCAATCCCCCCCCAACAGCCGATGCCTCCTGCCGTGTCCATGAATCCCACACCTGCCCACGACCCCCCATCACCTCTGGGGACATGGTCGGGGAGGGGCAGCGCCCTGCTCTGTCTCCCCACGGCTCCAGACGGGGGCATTAGTGTGGCCAGTCACACTTCCACGGGCTGGACGGGGGGATGTTCAGACACTTGCCCAGCTTCTCACAGCCCGGAGGACTCCAGTTCTGTTGGACAGAACAGTGTATTATCAACAGCACATAAGCCCTCTGTCACCCTGTCCCTGGTCACCCCGTCACCCTGTCCCTGGTCACCCCGTCACCCTGTCCCTGGTCACCCTGTCCCTGGTCACCCCGTCACCCTGTCCCTGCACCCTGTCCCTGCACCCATCACCCTGTCCCTGTACCCCGTCACCCTGTCCCTGTACCCCGTCACCCTGTCCCTGCACCCCGTCACCCTGTCCCTGCACCCGTCACCCTGTCCCTGGTCACCCCGTCACCCTGTCCCTGGTCACCCCGTCACCCTGCACCCGTCACCCTGTCCCTGCACCCGTCACCCTGTCCCTGCACCCATCACCCTGTCCCTGTACCCATCACCCTGTCCCTGTACCCATCACCCTGTCCCTGTACCCGTCACCCTGTCCCTGCACCCATCACCCTGTCCCTGTACCCATCACCCTGTCCCTGCACCCATCACCCTGTCCCTGTACCCATCACCCTGTCCCTGCACCCATCACCCTGTCCCTGCACCCATCACCCTGTCCCTGCACCCGTCACCCTGTCCCTGCACCCGTCACCCTGCACCCATCACCCTGTCCCTGTACCCATCACCCTGTCCCTGTACCCGTCACCCTGTCCCTGCACCCGTCACCCTGTCCCTGTACCCATCACCCTGTCCCTGTACCCATCACCCTGTCCCTGTACCCGTCACCCTGTCCCTGCACCCGTCACCCTGTCCCTGTACCCATCACCCTGTCCCTGTACCCTGTCCCTGCACCCGTCACCCTGTCCCTGTACCCATCACCCTGTCCCTGTACCCATCACCCTGTCCCTGTACCCGTCACCCTGTCCCTGCACCCGTCACCCTGTCCCTGTACCCATCACCCTGTCCCTGTACCCTGTCCCTGTACCCATCACCCTGTCCCTGCACCCGTCACCCTGTCCCTGTACCCATCACCCTGTCCCTGTACCCATCACCCTGTCCCTGTACCCGTCACCCTGTCCCTGCACCCGTCACCCTGTCCCTGCACCCGTCACCCTGTCCCTGTACCCATCACCCTGTCCCTGTACCCTGTCCCTGTACCCATCACCCTGTCCCTGCACCCGTCACCCTGTCCCTGTACCCCGTCACCCTGTCCCTGCACCCGTCACCCTGCACCCGTCACCCTGTCCCTGTCACCCTGTCCCTGTACCCGTCACCCTGTCCCTGCACCCGTCACCCTGTCCCTGGTCACCCGTCACCCTGTCCCTGTACCCATCACCGTGTCCCTGCACCCGTCACTCTGTCCCTGTCACCCTGTCCCCGTCACCCTGTCCCTGGATGTTACACCAGCAGGCCGCCAGGCCCAGGGTGTGTGGGCATCACTGGGAGCACCAGGGGCCTGGGTCAATGGGCCAACATCTCTGGATCACTGTGCCTCTGGATCACTGTGCCTCTGGATCACTGTGCCTCTGGATCACTGTGCCTCTGGATCACGGTGCCTATGGATCACGGTGCCTCTGGATCACGGTGCCTCTGGATCACTGTGCCTCTGGATCACTGTGCCTCTGGATCACTGTGCCTCTGGATCACTGTGCCTCTGGATCACTGTGCCTCGGGATCACTGTGCCTCGGGATCACTGTGCCTCGGGATCACTGTGCCTCTGCATCACTGTGCCTCGGGATCACTGTGCCTCGGGATCACTGTGCCTCTGGATCACTGGGTCTCTGGTCCCTGGATGACTGGGACAACGGACCCTGCCTGTGCTTCCCGCTCCCCATCCCCTCCCTCGGGGGTGAGTCTCGGTCCGGCAGGTTCTCACTGTGACCACCAGTGGACTCACCATCACAGCTCGGTCACACAAGTTGAACTGTGGTTCCCCCGGCACCAGGGAGGCCCGGTGATGCCGCACCACGGCAGAGAACGTCTGGGCAGCATCCGCGTACTCACGGCTCGAGAAACTGCAGCGGGGGGGAGGGAGGGAGGTTTCAGCAAGTGTGGAAGAGGAAGGAGGGAAGGAAAGAGGGGAGGTAGAGAGGGTGGGGATGGGGAGCGAGTGTGTAGGGGTAAAGAATTGCCATCTGGTTCATGACTGATCATTTGGTGACAGATTGGTCCAAATGGCTCCACCCCCCCCCCCCCCCACCCGGGTTAATCCTTCCCCAGCCTCTGTCTTCACCTGCTCGATCCCTCATTCCCTCCCTTCCCCCTCCCCTCTCCCTACCCCATCTCCTTCCTTCCCTCACCGCCACACCTCCCCCTCCATCCTCCCCCTCATTCACCCTCTCCTCTCCTTCCCCTTCCCCTCCCACTCTCTTCATGCCCCCTGCCCACCCCCACCTGATGGGGTACTTCTCTCCGGGGTCTCGGCCGAGGTGGAAGAGCAGGGGTTGGATGGAGTGGTCCCGCTGGTCATGTGTGGTTACTCCCGTCACATTCTGTCCCGGACAGAAGTTAATTCCCTGAAAGGAAAGCGCAGGAATCACAGGGTGAGTCAGCCCAGAGGTGGGACAGACTTGGCTCGATGGGCTGACTGGCCTCCTGCCCACCACACATATATCATCTCAGAAATTCATAAGTTGTAGCAGAAGACTTAGGCCGTTTGGCCCATCAAGTCTACTCTTGCCCCACCCCCGCCATTGAGACATCTACCCCACCCACTGGAACTCTCCATGCCCACCTGCCCCTCACCCTGCCTGCGGTGGCAACTGTCCTAGTGCAGGGAGCCCCTCACTGTCCCTCCCTGCCACCTCCCCCCGCCCCGTACGCAGAGTAACTCACACGTGCCAGCTCCTCCCATGAGTTGCTCCAGGTCCAGTAATGCGCCTTGTAGAGCCCGGCCCGGACGGCCATCAGCTCATTGCCCCGGTAAAAAAACACCGGCCTGGACAACACAGAGCACAGGGAGAGACAGTGGTTACCACTGGCCACACGGCACGCTCCTCACACTGGCTCTGCTCCCCTCTGCCCACATCTTCACTTGGGACAGGCAGCGTCTCTGGAGAGAAGGAATGGGTGAGGTTTCAGGTTGAGACCCTTCTTCAGACTGAGACTCAGGAGAGAGGGAGGCAAAAAGATAAGGTTTAGGGCTTAAAGCTTATCTCTGCGACTCCCTCTCCCCTGACATCAGTTTGAAGAAGGGTCTTGACCCAAAACGTCACCCATTCCTTCTCTCCAGAGATGCTTCCTGTCCCGCTGAGTTACTCCAGCATTTTGTCTGTCTTGGGTGTAAACCTGCATCTGCAGTTCCTTCCTCTCACTTGGTTCTACGCCTCACCATCCTTCCCTCTCATGTTCCATCCCCTCAACCTTTTGCTGCCTCCACCCGTCACTTCCAGGCCTCCGTTACTCTTCCTGTTCTACCCTCCCCTCCCCTCCAGCCCCCACAGCTAGCTGGTTCACTACCCATGTCCTGCCCACCTCTGCACTCTGCTGCCTTTCGCCTGCATCACCACCTCTGTGAACAGTGTGGCCCTCCCCGGCCGCCCGGCCGCCCCTGTACCTGTCAATGAGCTTATTCTGCAGGATGACGGGAGAGAGGTCGATGCCGTCCAGCTGCCGGTCTGTGGGGGGCTGTAGCCCGGCTAGGGCCAGGCTGGTGGTGAACAGGTCCATCAGTGTGCCCAGCTGCTCACTCACCTGCAACAAGGGTGATTGATGGAGGTGCTGCCCAACGGTCTGTGTCTGTGCTAAACCCCCACCCCTCTGCCCCACACCCCCGTCCCATTGTCTGCCTCTGTCGCACCATCTCCTCTGCCCCTCTCTCCTCCCCAAGCCTCTGCTAGCTGATCCCACAGCCTATAGCAATTTAGAATTAACACTGGAAAAAAATGGTCACTTTGCTGCCTCCCCCCATCTCTCCTTGGCCCCCTCTCTCCCCCCCCCGCCCTGACTCCCCCCTCCCCCCTGCGCCCTGACCCCCCCCTCTGACTCCCCCCCTCCCCCTCACTACCCCCCTCCCCCTCATTGCCCCCCACACCCTGACTCCCCCCTCCCCCTCATTGCCCCCCACACCCTGACTCCCCCTCCCCCTCATTGCCCCCACACCCTGACTCCCCCCTCCCCCTCATTGCCCCCCACACCCTGACTCCCCCCTCTCCCCCGCGCAATGTTGTGCCCTCTGACCTGGCCAGCAGGAATGTGCCCGGGCCACCAGGCAATGGCGGGCTCCCTCATGCCCCCCTCAAACGTGGTCTCCTTCCCACACAGGAACGGCCCGTTGCTGCCCCCTAAAACACACAGCCCCCAGTGACTGCCTCACCCACACATGTCACAGCCATGCCACCAAACACCCTCCCACACGCACGCGCCTGTCACAGCCGTGACTCATTGACAGGTGAGAGGAGAGGCAGCATTAAGTGCTCCTTACTCTTGTGTCGTTAACCCAGAGTTGAGTGTTGGGGAACAAACTTGGGTACGGATTAGTGTGCAGCTGACACATGCTGCAGGGCTGTGGGTGGTGAGAGGGGCAGTGGGTGGGGAGAAGGCAGTGGGTGGTGAGAGGGGCTGTGGGTGGTGAGAGGGGCTGTTGGTGGTGAGAGGGGCAGTGGGCAGTGAGAGGGGCAGTGAGAGGGCAGTGGGTGGTGAGCGGGGCAGTGAGAGGGCAGTGGGTGGTGAGAGGGCAGTGGGTGGTGAGAGGGGCTGTGGGTGGGGAGAGGGGCAGTGGGTGGGGAGAGGGGCTGTGGGTGGGGAGAGGGGCTGTGAGAGGGGCTGTGGGTGGGGAGAGGGGCTGTGGGTGGGGAGAGGGGCTGTGGGTGGGGAGAGGGGCTGTGAGAGGGGCTGTGGGTGGGGAGAGGGGCTGTGGGTGGGGAGAGGGGCAGTGAGAGGGCAGTGGGTGGAGAGAGGGGCAGTGAGAGGGGCAGTGAGAGGGCAGTGGGTGGTGAGAGGGGCTGTGAGAGGGGCAGTGAGAGGGCTGTGGGCAGTGAGAGGGCAGTGGGTGGGGAGAGGGGCAGTGAGAGGGGCAGTGAGAGGGGCAGTGAGAGGGGCAGTGAGAGGGCAGTGAAAGGGGCAGTGAGAGGGCAGTGAGAGGGCAGTGAGCAGTGAGACGGATTGAGTGGTGGCAGGCTGACCGCTGTAGGGGGTGAAACACTGGCACTCAGGCAGGGAGCTGGGTGGAGCTGAACACTAGGTTTGGTCTCCACATCCCCGTCACGGCAGGTGCATGCAAGTGACTGTGTGTTTGCGTGAGCGTGTGACCCTGTGTCACTCCACTACTCCAGCATTTGTGTCTATCTTCAGTTTAAACTAGCATCTGCAGTTCCTTCCTACAAATAAAGTTTAGTTTAGAGGTACAGCACGGAAACAGGCCCTTTGGCCCACCGAGTCCGCGCTGACCACCCGTTCACACTAGTTCCATGTTATGCCACTTTCTCATCCACTCCCTACACACTGTGGGCATTTTACAGACGACCAATTAACCTACAAACCTGCGCATCTTTGGGAAAGGAAAATCCTGCTTGACTAAACTTCCAAATTTTTTGAGGATGTGACAAGTAAAATGGATGAAGGGGAGCCAGTGGATGTAGTGTATCTAGTCTTTCAGAAAGCCTTTGATAAGGTCCCGCATGGCCTCCTCCTGCACCTATTTTCTATGACGTGGCAGGAAACCAGAGAAATCCCAAGCAGTCACAGGGAGAACGTGCAAACTCCACACAAACACCCTAGGTCAGGATCCAACCCGGGCTTTTAGCGTTGTGAGGCAGCAGCTCGATCCACTGTGCCAAACCCGTGTCCAGGTGCCCCCCTGTGTCCAGGTGCCCCCCCCCCCCGTGTCCAGTGACCCCCCCTGTGTCCAGGTGCCCCCGCTGTGTCCAGGTGCCCCCCCCCATGTCCAGGTGCCCCCCCCTGTGTCCAGGTGCCTCCCTGTGTCCAGGTGCCCCCCCTGTGTCCGGGTGTCCCCCCCTGTGTCCGGGTGTCCCCCCCTGTGTCTGGGTGCCCCCTGTGTCCAGGTGCCCCCTGTGTCCGGGTGCCCCCCCTGTGTCCAGGTGCCCCCCCCCCCTGTGTCCAGGTGCCCCCCTGTGTCCAGGTGCCCCCACCTTGCTTGGGGGCAGAGTTGAGGGCGGCACCGTTGTCGGAGGTGAAGAACACGAGGGTGTTGTTGGCGATGCCCTGTTTCTGCAGCTCCCGCAGGATGGTGCCCACACTCTCGTCCATCTCTCGCACAGCATCTCCGTACCTGCGGTGACAAGCCATTACCATGGGACGGCAGCAGGGACAGCCACAGTGTGTGAGTGAGTGCGAGTCACTGTGTTTGTGTGTGTGTGTGTGAGACTGTGTGTGTGTAAAACTGTGTGTGTGTGACTGTGTGTGTGTGTAAAACTGTGTGTGTGCGTGACTGTGTGTGTGTGTGTGTGTGTGTGTGTGTGTGTGTGCGTGTGTGTAAAACTGTGTGTGTGTGACTGTGTGTGCATGTGTGCGTATGTGTGTGTGTGACTGTGTGCGTGTGTGACTGTGTGTGTGCGTGTGTGCGTGTGCGTGTGTGTGACTGTGTGCGTGTGCGTGACTGTGTGCGTGTGTGTGTGTGCGTGACTGTTTGCGTGTGTGCGTGCATGACTGTGTGCGTGTGTGTGTGTGCGTGACTGTTTGCGTGTGCGTGCGTGTGTGACTGTGCGTGCGTGTGACCACATCCCCGGCTCCCACACAGCAGACAGTACTCACAAGCCTCTTCTGCTTGTTCCCAGGTAGGCCTTTGATGCGTAGACGGGAGCGTGCGTGCCATCAACCGCCCAGTACAGCAAGAAGCTCCTGCGTTCTGCGGCCTGTCTGCGGATAAACTCCAGCCCCTCCTGCAGCCCAACAACACCGACAATGACCACTGTGTCCCCCCCACACTGACCACTGTGTCCCGCCCACACTGACCAATGTGCCCCCCCACACTGACCACTGTGTCCGGCCCCACACTGACCACTGTGTCCCCCCCACACTGACCACTGTGTCCGGCCCCACACTGACCACTGTGTCCCCCCCCACACTGACCACTGTGTCCCCCCCCACACTGACCACTGTGTCCGGCCCCACACTGACCACTGTGTCCCCCCCACACTGACCACTGTGTCCGGCCCCACACTGACCACTGTGTCCCCCCCACACTGACCACTGTGTCCCCCCCACACTGACCACTGTGTCCGGCCCCACACTGACCACTGTATCCGGCCCCACACTGACCACTGTGTCCCCCCCCACACTGACCACTGTGTCCCCCCCCACACTGACCACTGTGTCCGGCCCCACACTGACCACTGTGTCCCCCCCACACTGACCACTGTGTCCGGCCCCACACTGACCACTGTGTCCCCCCCACACTGACCACTGTGTCCCCCCCACACTGACCACTGTGTCCGGCCCCACACTGACCACTGTGTCCGGCCCCACACTGACCACTGTGTCCCCCCCCACACTGACCACTGTGTCCCCCCCACACTGACCACTGTGTCCGGCCCCACACTGGCAAAGTGGAAGAGGCTGGTGGTCACTCCTCTGGGCTGGAGTCTCTCTGGGCTGGAGTCTCCCCGGGCATGGCGTGGTGATCCGGTGCCGAGGCGTGTGTGCGTGTCCCGTGTAGGCCGCGGATGTACAGGTCAGTGGACGGGGGGGGGGGGTGAATGAGCTGCAGCAGGAGCTGGAGGTGGGCGTTGTGGACACACGGGAGCTCCACAAACAGCTGCTGGCCTCAGTGTGGCTAGCAGGGGTAGATGGGTGAGGGTTGGGGTAGGTTCATGCCAGGGGTATGGGCTGGGTGCAGGAGTCGGTGATGGTTGCCCACCTGCAGGTAGATCTGGGTGAGGTTTGATTCCCCCGTCTTCAGGTTGATTGGAAACTCCTCGTAGTACCTGCAGACACAGGGCCATGTTAGTCACACCCAGTCCCACCCTCCCCTCCCCACCCAACCCCATGCCCCCACCCCCTCCACCCAACCCCATGCCCCCACCCTCCCCACCCAACCCCATGCCCCCACCCCCTCCACCCCACCCCATACCCCCACCCTCCCCACCCAACCCCATGCCCCCACCCTCCCCACCCAACCCCATGCCCCCACCTGCTCCACCCCACCCCATGCCCCCACCCTCCCCACCCAACCCCATGCCCCCACCCTCCCCACCCAACCCCATGCCCCCACCCTCCCCCATGCCCCCACCCCCTCCACCCCACCCCATGCCCCCACCCTCCCCACCCAACCCCATGCCCCCACCTGCTCCACCCCACCCCATGCCCCCACCACCTCCACCCCACCCCATGCCCCCGCCCTCCCTAACCCACTGTACTGCATCCTCACCCTACCCACCCCATCCCAATGCTCCCCCACCCCATGCCCTGTGCCACACCTCCCCTGCCCCCACCCACCCAACCCCTGCCCTACCCTTCCTACCCTCAACTGTGCCCTTCCCCCACCCTCCCCATCCTAACCCGTCCCACCCACCAGGCTGTGCACTGTGTCGGAGTCCCAACACTCGCCCCTCCTGCACCGGCCCAGCTCACCTGCCCACCATCTCAGAGTTGTTGTAGACGGGAATGTTGGGTCTGACCCTGTTGTCGTACGGCCCAAAGTGACAGTTTGGGGCTCCGAACCACTCATCAAAGCCGTGCTTGAGCGGGTGGAACTGAGCTCGCTGCCCCAGGTGCCTGAGGGGAGGGACAGGCAAAGTCAGGCTCCATCTCCCTCTGTTTCACCTGCTCCCCACACCCTCTACGTACCCCGCTCCTCTCACCTCCCACTCACCCGAGTCCCACATTTCCCTTTCAAACCCCTTTCCCACTCCTTGTCCCCACATTCCTCCCTCCTGCTTTACATTCCCTGCTCCCCTTATCCACCACCCTTTAAACTCCTATCCACCTATGTACCAATCACCCCCTCACCCATATCAACCTATCACTTGCCAGGCTTTGTCTCACCCCGCTCCCACTTCTCTATTCAAGCTTTCTCCCTCCTTCTCCATCAATTTGAGGAAGGGTCCCGAGCCAAAACGTCGCCTGTCTATTCACTCCACAGTTACTCCAAATGCAGCCTAACCAAAGTCCCATGGAACTGTGACGTTACTTCTTGACTCTTCTACTAGACGCTCAGACCGATGAAGGCAATTATAATCATACTCCTTCTTTACCACTCTGAATTGGAACCGGTTTAATAAGGAACGGTACAGCGCGGAAACTGGCCCTTCAGCCCAACTTGTCCATGCCGACCAAGTTGGCATTCTGGGCTCTTCCCAAATGCCTACGTTTTCGCCCACAGCCCTCTAAACCTTTCCTATCCACATATCTATACAAAAGTCCTTTAAAAGTCATGATTGTATCCGTCTCTACAGCTTCCTCCGGCAGCAAATTCCAGATACAGACCACCCTCTGAGTGAAAAAGTTGCATTTGGGTTAGTTCAATCTATATCAATGATTAGGATGAGTATATACATTGCAGGATTAGCAAGTTTGCGGATGTACAAAAGTGGGTGGTTTTGCAGATAGTGAAGATGGTTGTGAACGATTGCAACAGGATCTTGATCGATTGGCCAGGTAGTTGATGGAATTTAATACAGAGAAGTGTGAGATGTTGCATTTTGGAACATCTAACATGGGCAGGGCCTACATCTTGAATGGTAGGGCTCTGGGGAGTGTTGCAGAGCAGAGGGATCTAGGAGTGCAGGTATACTGTTGCTTGAAGCTGGAGTCGCAGGTGGATAAGGTGGTCAAAAAAACGTTTGGCACATTGGCCTTCAGCAGCCAAAGTATTGAGTATAGAAGTTGGGAGGTCATGTTGCAGTTGTATAAGACGTTGGTAAGGCCGCATTTAGAATGTTATATTCAGTTCTGGGCACCATGTTATGGGAAAGATGTTGTGAAGCTGGAAAGGGTACCAAGAAGATTTACAAGGATGTTGCCAGGACTAGAGGGTCTGAGCTATAGGGAGAGGTTCAGTAGGCTGTAACTCTATTCCTTGGAGCGCAGGAGGGTGAGGGGTGATCTAATGGAGGTGTATAAAATCATGAGAGGAATAGATTGGGTAGATGCACAGGATCTCTTGCCCAGAGTAGGTGAATCGAGGACCAGAGGACATACAGTGCCCTCCATAATATTTGGGACAAAGACCCATCATTTATTTATTTGCCTTTATATCCATAATATGAGGTATGTAATAGAAAAATCACATTTGGTTAGTGCACATTGTCAGATTTTATTAAAGGCCATTTTAATTTCACCATGTAGAAATTACAGCTGTGTTTATACATAGTCCCCTCATTTCAGGGTACCATAATGTTTGGGACACATGGCTTCACAGGTGTTTGTAATTGCCCAAGTGTGTTTAAATGCCTCCTTTATGCAGGTGTAAGATAGCTCACAGCACCTAGTCTTTCTATCACCTTTGGAAGCTTTTATTGCTGTTTATCAACATGAGGATCAAATGTACATAGAAACATAAAAAATAGTTGCAGGAGGAGGCCATTCGGCCCTTCGAGCCAGCACCACCATTAATTGTGATCATGGCTGATCGTCCCCAATCAATAACCCGTGCCTTCCTTCTCCCCATATCCCTTGATTCCACCAGCCCCTAGAGCGCTATCTGACGTTGTGCCAATGAAAGTCAAAGAAGCCATTATGAGACTGAGAAACAAGAATCAAACTGATAGACATCAGCCAAACTTCAGGCTTACCAAAATCAACTGTTTGGAACATCATTAGGAAGAAAGAGAGCCCTGGTGAGTTTACTAATCGCAAATGGACTGGCAGGCCAAGGAAGACCTCCACAGCTGATGACAGAAGAATTCTCTCTATAATAAAGAAAAATCTCCAAACGCCTGTCCGACAGATCAGAAACACTCTTCAAGAGTCAGGTGTGGATTTGTCAATGACCATTGTCCACAGAAGACTTCTTGAGCAGAAATACAGACGCTGCACTGCAAGATGCAAACCACTGGTTAGCTGCAAAAATAGAATGACCAGGTTACAGTTTGCCAAGAAGTACTGAAAAGAGAAACCACAGTCCTGGAAAAAGGTCTTGTGGACAGATGAGACAAAGATTAACATATCAGAGTGATGGCAAGAGCAAAGTATGGAGGAGAGAAGAAACACGGTGGTGAGGGTGTTATGGCCTGGGCATGTTTGGCTGCTGAAGGTACTGGCTCACTTATCTTCATTAATGATACAACTGCTCATGGTAGTAGCATAATGAATTCTGAAGTGTATAGACACATCCTATCTGCTCAATTTCAAACAAATGCCTCAAAACAAATTGGCCGGAGGTTCATTCTACAGCAAGTCAATGATGCCAAACATACTGCTAAAGCAACAAAGGAGTTTTTCAAAGCTAAAAAATGGTCAATTCTTGAGTGGCCAAGTCAATCATCTGATCTGAACCCAACTGAGCATGCCTTTTATATGCTGAAGAGAAAACTGAAGGGGACGAGCCCCCAAAACAAGCATAAGCTAAAGATGGCTGCAATACAGGCCTGGCAGAGCATCACCAGTGAAGACACCCAGCAACTGGTGATGTCCATGAGTCGCAGACTCCAAGCAGTCATTGCAGGCAAAGGATATGCAACAAAATACTAAACATGACTACTTTCATTTACATGACATTGCTGTGTCCCAAACATTATGGTGCCCTGAAATGGAGGGACTATGTATGAAATGGGGCGGGGGGGGGGGGGGGGGGGGGGAACTGCTGTAATTTCTACATGATAAAACCAAAATATGTAAACATGGCCTTTATTAAAATGTGGACAATGTGCACTTATGATTTTTTTCTATTATAAATCTAAAATTGTGTACAGAGACAAATAAATAAATAATGGGTCTTTGTCCCAAACATTATGGAGGGCACTGTAGGTTTAAGGTGAAGGGAAAAAGATTTAATAGGAGTCTGAGGGGTAACCTTTTCCCACAAAGGGTGGTGGGCGTATGGAACAAGCTGAGGTAGTTGAGGCTGGGAATATCCCAACATTTAAGAAACAGTTAGACAGGTACATGGATAGGACAGGTTTGGAGGGAGATGGACCAAATGAGGGCCGGTGGGACCAGTGTTACTGGGACTTGTTGGCCTGTGTGGGCATGTTGGAACGAAGGGCCTGTTTCCATTCTGTATCACTGTAAGACTATGAGTTGCCCTAACCCTCCACTTTCAGTGTGAAGAAGATCCCGACCTGAACCGTGGTTTGCCCATTTCCTCCACAAACGCTGCCTGACCCGCTGAGTTCCTCCCACAACCCTCCTTTTGCTACAGATTCCAGCATCTGCATGCTCTTGTGCCTCCAATGGGTTTTCTGTACAGTAAGTTATCGTGACCTGCTACAGGTACGAAAGACAAAGGGATGCCAGGATGTGCAGGGCCACACACTGATCTCCACGACACATCACGCTGAGCGTTTCTGCCAACATATCAGGCAGGGGCACGGTAGGCAAGGTCGGCAGTGCCTACCCTGACTCAAATTATAAAAGGGAAATTGATTAAATATAAATAGTAAAGATTTCCAATTCATTTACTACATTCAGTATTTATTATTAAATGGTTATTATTTTAACAATCGATCTTAGGAAGGCATAATTCTGCCGTGCCTTTCATCCGCAGTATGTGTAATACGTGTAACTATCTTCAACTTTATTCTTTGGAGCGCAGAAGGTTAAGGTGGGACTTGACTGAGGTCTTTAAAATGATGAAAGGGATAGACAGAGTTGACGTGGATAAGCTTTTCCCATTGAGGGTAGGGAAGATTCAAACAAGGGGGCATGACATGAGAATTAAGGGACAGAAGTTTAGGGACAGAGAGTGGTGGCTGTGTGGAATGATCTTCCTGCAGAAGTGGTGGAGGCAGGATAGATTTTAACATTTAAAAGTAAAGTGGATAGGTATATGGACGGGAAGGGAATGGAGGGGTATGGTCTGAGTGCAGGTAGATGGGACAAGGGGAAAATAAATGGTCGGCACGGACTGGAATGGCCGAGAGGGCCTGTTTCCGTGCTGTAATTGTTATATGGTTATAACTCACGGGCCGTGGACACTGCCTCAAGACTTCACTTACAACGGACAATAAAGGCAGCTGAAATCCTGCCTTTGCACCATGCAGCCCATAGGAGAGCGGACCAATCCGCGCATGCGCGGTTTTAAAGATTTGTCCTTCCTCAATTACCCCACTAGTCACTGCGTGACATTCTGAAAAGGACCCGTTAATTCCTACTCTTTGTTTCCTGTCTGACTTTTGACCGACCATTATTGTTATCCAAATGCGCAGCTATTACATCTTTAATAATTGACTCCAGCATCTTCCCCACCATCACGAGTTAAGTCCACCAACCATTTCCCAATGATCTTGCTGGAATATCCCGCCTTCCGCAGGAGCTCTGGCAGCAGAATCTCAGAATCAGGAATTCCACCTACGATCTCCTGCGGAGTGTATCCTGTGTAGAAAGAACCGTGGTGTGTTGTGACCAGTGATCACACATGTTAACAGGCCAGTCCTGCAGCCCGTCCACCCCCGCTCCCACCACGTACAGAGCTCACACCCGGACCTCCACACCCCCCGCCACCCAGACTCACACCCACCCCCTACATGCCCCCCTACGCACACCCCCCCCCACCCAGACCCCCATACCCTCCCCATCCAGACCCCCACACCCTACACGTCCCCCCCACCCAGACTCACACACCCACCCCCTACACAACCCCCCACGCACACCCCCCACCCACCCAGACCCCCACACCCATTCCTACCCCTCCCTCCCCACAACCACTCCCCCCCCTCCTCACACCCACACTGCCCCTGCACTGTCTCCCCCAAGATGCATGGGTGCGTGGCTGCAGCGGTCTGCCTGCGGTGGTGGCTGCCTACCGTTGCGGGCATGGGCGTTGGTGGTGTAGAACCCGTTCCTGACGGGCAGCCGGCCGGTCAGCAGAGCCGCCCGGGCTGTGGGGAGAGAGGAGGCAAATCACCATCCTGCCGGCACGCCGGGGAGTAACAGCGTGTGAAAGGGGCAGGGGAGGCATGAGCACCACGGCACACAGGCCCATCCCAACCCGACACACCCCCCCAGCCCGACACCCCCCCCCCCAGCCCGACACTCTCCCCCCAGCCCGACACCCCCCCCCCCCCAGCTCGACACTCCCCATGACACTCTCCCAACCGTGTGCAGATGTGGCATCGAAGGACGAGAAGCCGAAGCAAAGAAGTGGAAGCCAAATAACTGAACGGAAATAAGCCAAAACGCCAAATAACCGAAAGGGTGGAACGCCTAAAAGCAAAGTCACCGAAAGGCCGCTATGCCGAAAAGTGAAATAACGGTCATGACGTTGCTGGGGGGGCGAGACTTGACAGCGATTGGTCCAGACCCCCACGTCCATCACACCACTGGCTGAGGGAGACATTTTCCCACACAAGCCACAGGTGACTGGGAACTCTGAACCTGATCACCAAGGTGTAAGCGGCCGAAGGAACGCATCCCTCGGGACAGCCCCCACGGCCGCCCTCCACCTCGTCTCCCCCGTGTGGCCGCACTGTGACGGGCTGTGTGTCGGCAGCGCTGGGTGGAGCAGAGGTCCCTCCTCCCACCCAGAGGCACTGACCGCCTGGTGGGACGATGACATGTGTGCATGGCAACAAACAATGTTACCCCCCCCCCACCCCCCTCCCGACAACGAGAAGCACGTTTCATTTATTGTTTCGGGTCGAGACCATTCTTCAGATCTGAAGACTGAGTCTGAAGGGTCTCGACCCAAAACGCCAGCCATCCCTTCTCTCCATTGTTTGGCAAAATGACCCACTGAGTCACTCCAGCTTGTTGTGTCCATCTTCGGTTAAAACAGATTAGAGATTATCTGGTGTTTTGAGCGAGGGAGCTTGTGTGACTTACGCAGGCAACCAGACGGTATTACTGTGTTTGAACATTAAATAATAAAACGTGTTTCTAGTTGTCGGGGGGGGGGGGGGGAGGGGGGGGGGGGGGCGGGAGGAGATGAAAATGTTCGTTGTCATGCACACTTGTCATCGTCCCGCCGGTGAATTTGTGTGGCCCCCCATGTTTTAAAAGCGATTTACTATGGCTGCCAATGCCCCGAGCCGTCTGTCCCTGCGGCCAGGTGGGGGTGAATCACCCCGTGTGTGGGTCGGGGTCGGGGGGTTGGGGTCCGATGGCGGTGCATCGCGGTCAGTGACTCTGGGTGGGAGGAGGGACCTCTGCTCCACCCGGTGCTGCCGACACACAGCCCGTCACAGTGAGGCCGCACGGGGGAGACGAGGCGGAGGGCGGCCGTGGCGGTGGGAGAGTGGGGGCTGTCCCGAGGGACGCACACCTTCGGCCGCTTACAACTTGGTGTACCAAATGACCCCCACCCTCCCGTCTCCACCGGCCAGTGATGTGATGGATGCGGGGGTCTGGACCAATCGCTGAGGCACCCCGCACCTCCAGCAACGTCATGTCCATTATTTGGCTTTTCAGCAGAGAGACCTTTTCGGTGAGTTGGCTTTTAGGCGACGCAGCCTTTCGCTTAATTGGCTTTTTGGCTTAGTTTCCGTTCGGTTATTTGGCTTCCACTTCATTGCTTCGGCTTCTCCACCTTCAACGCCGCGTCCAGGTACCCCCCCGACACTCCCCCCGACATTCCCCCTCAGTTCCGACTCTCCCCCTCAGCCTCGACATTCCCCCTCAGTCCCGACATTCCCCCTCAGTCCCGACATTCCCCCTCAGTCCCGACATTCCCCCTCAGTCCCCGACATTCCCCCTCAGTCCCGACATTCCCCCTCAGCCTCGACATTCCCCCTCAGACCCAACATTCCCCCTCAGACCCAACATTCCCCCTCAGAACCCAACATTCCCCCTCAGTCCCGACATTCCCCTCAGTCCCAACATTCCCCCTCAGTCCCAACTCTCCCCCTCAGCCTCGACATTCCCCCTCAGTCCCGACATTCCCCCTCAGTCCCAACTCTCCCCCTCAGCCTCGACATTCCCCCTCAGTCCCGACATTCCCCCTCAGTCCCGACTCTCCCCCTCAGCCTCGACATTCCCCCTCAGTCCCAACATTCCCCCTCAGTCCCGACTCTCCCCCTCAGCCTCGACATTCCCCCTCAGACCCAACATTCCCCCTCAGACCCAACATTCCCCCTCAGTCCTGACTCTCCCCCTCAGTCTCAACATTCCCCCTCAGTCCCGACTCTCCCCCCTCAGCACCGACATTCCCCACGACATTCCCCCCTGGGCATTTTGATACCCATCCATGACCCTCTCTCTGGGCATTCTGACACCCCCCATTGCCCCCTCACTGCCACGGTGAACACACACAAGCAGAGCAGCGATTGTTGCTGTTCCAGGCGGGAGAGCTCATGGCCCTGGCAGGGAGACACAGACCAATGAGCAGAAAACAGGGCAAGACTTACACGGGGAGCAGAGTGGGTTGGCAGCGTAGAAGTTTGTGAACAGCATTCCTTCTGCAGCCATTCGGTCCAGGTTTGGAGTCTCTCTGGAAGGTTCCCCAAAAACACCGAGGTCACCCCATCCCATCTGCAGGGAGACACCAGGAGCACACACACCAGCTGTTCAGACCTCTGAGTGCAGCAACAGGAGCCCAGGGCACAGGGTATGGAAAGAGGGGAAACACTGAGGGTGGGGCCACAGAGGGGGAATGAGGACAGTTAAAGCATTGATGTACAGACGGACTTTAGGATGTGTCTGCAGCTCCCAGAAAATGGGGACACAGGTGGATAGGGTCATGAAAGTGGCATTTGGTATATTTGTCTTCATAGGCCAAAGAATTGAGTATAAGAGTTGGGATGAGATGTTCGTGCAGTACAGAGCCTAGGCTAGAATATTGCGTAGAGTTCTGGTCACCACACAACAGGATATATATGGTATCAATGGGGACAGTGCAGAAGAGATTCACCAGGATCTTCCTGGAATGGAGGGCTGTGCTTATAAAGAGAGATTGGATAGTTTAGAGACCCCACATGAAAACAGGCCATTCGGCCCACCATTGAGCATCCGTACAATAGTTCCATGTTATCCCACTTTCCATTCAATACACTAGGGGCAATTTACAGAAGCCAATTAGTCAACAAACCTGCACGTCTTTGGAAGTTTTTCGATAGGTTGCGTCTATTCACACTGGAATATAGACTGGTGACCTGATGGAGGTTTATAAACGATGAAGAGTAGAGATAGAATAGATGGGGCAGGGAAGTCTCGAAGCAGTGAGCACAGGCTTAAGGTGATGGGAGAGAAATTTAAAAATTATCTGGAGAATGTTTTTCACACATAGGATGGTGAATATATATGAATACAGCTGTACAGCACAAACACGGGCTCTTCGGCACAACTTATACATGGATTCAGAATGCTAAACGTCTTCTTCACCTTCAGGCCCAGCTGAAGCAAGCACCTATACCCCCAGATCTCTCTGTTCTTTAGCTCTCACCAAGCCTCGACCATTGACTGTGCAGATTCTGCACTGCTTTGACATATTAAAGGCAACAACTACCACATCCATTTGTAGGTAGATAAAAACTCAGCGGGTGAGGCAGCATCTATGGAGTGAAGGAATGGGTGACGTTTCGGGTCGAGACCCTTCTTCAGACTGATGTGGGGGTGGGGGGGGGGGGCGAGAAGAAGAAAGGAAGAGGTGGAGACAGTGGACTCTGGGAGACCTGGGATGGGGAGGGGAAGGAGGGAGAAAGCAAGGACTGCCTGAAATTGGAGAAGCCAATGTTCATACCACTGGGGTGTAAACTGCCCAAGCAAAATATGAGGTGCTGCTCCTCCAATTTGCGGTGGGACTCACTCCAACCATGGAGGAGGCCCAGGACAGAAAGGTCGGATTTGGAATGGGAGGGGGAGTTGAAGTGCTGAGCCACCGGGAGATCGGGTTGGTTGCGGAGGTGTTGGGCGAAGCGATCGCCAAGCCTACGGTTGGTCTCACCGATGTAGAGCAGTTGACACCAAGACCAGCGGACGCAATAGATGAGGTTGGAGGAGGTGCAGGTGAACCTCTGCCTCGCATGGAAAGACTGCTTGGGTCCTTGGATGAAGTCAAAGGGGGTGGCAAAGCGACAAGTGTAGCATTTCCTGTGTTTGCAAGGGACAGTACCAGGGGATGGGGTGGTTTAGGTGGAAAGGGACAAATTGACCAGGGAGTTACGGAGGGAGCGGTCTCTGCGGAAAGCCGAAAGGGGAGGAGATGGGAAGATGTGGCCAGTGGTGGGGTCACGTTGGAGGTGGCAAAAATGTCAGAGGATTATCTGTTGTATGTGACGGCTGGTAGGGTGCAAGGTGAGGACAAGGGGGACCCTGTCCTTGTTACGAGTGAGGGGGTGGGGAGTGAGAGCAGAGCTACGGGGTATAGAAGAGACCCTGGTGAGAGCCTCATCTATAGTCGAAGAGGCGAACCCCCGTTCCCTAAAGAATGAGGACATCTTAAGGGGTTGGACATGCTAGATGCTGGAAGATTGTTCCCGATGTTGGCAGAGTCCAGAACAAGGGGTCACAGTCTAAGGATAAGGGGGAATTCCTTTAGGACCGAAATGAGGAAAACATTCTTTACACAGAGAGTCGTGAGTCTCTGGAATTCTCTGCCACAGAAGGTAGTTGAGGCCAGTTCATTGGCTATATTTAAGAGGGCGTTAGATGTGGCACTTGTGGCTAAAGGAATTAGGGGGTATGGAGAGAAGGCAGGTACGGGATACTGAGTTGGATGATCAGCCATGATCACAATGAATGGTGGTGCAGGCTCGAAGGGCCGAATGGCCTACTCCTGCACCTATTTTCTGTCTCTATCTCCGTTGCCCTGGTTTGGAACACCTCATCCTGGGTGCAGATGCGGCGTATATGGAGGAATTGGGAGTAGGGGATAGAGTCCTTACAGGAAGCAGGGTGGCAAGAAGTGTCGTCCAGATAGATGGGAGTCAGTGGGTTTGTAGTAGATGTCGGTCAGTAGTCTGTTACCTGCGATGGAGATAGTGAGGTCAAGAAACGGTAGGGAGATGTCAGAGAAGATCCAGGTGAATTTGAGTGCCGGATAGAAGTTAGTGGTGAAATGGATGAAGTCAGTGAGTTCTGCATGGGTGCAGGAGGTAGCACCAATGCAGTCGTCAATGTAGCAGAGGTAGAGTTCGTGGATAGGGCCACGGTACGTCTCGAACAAGGATTGTTCGAAGTACCCCACAAAGAGGTAGGCATAGCTGGGACCCATGCACGTGTCCATAGCTACGCCATGTATTTGGAGGAAATGGGAGGAGTCAAGAGAAACGTTGTTGAGGATAAGGACTAGGTGGAGGAGAGTATCGGTAGACGGGGATTGGTTGGTTATGCGGTCGAGGAAGAAACGGAGGGCTTTAAGACCCTCTTGGTGGGGGATTTTTGGTGTAGAGTGACTGGACATCCATGGTGAAGATGAGGGAATGGGGTCTAGAAAATGGAAGTAATTTGTAGAGAACAGTCCCGACCCGAAACGTTACCAATCCTTTTTCTCCAGAGATGCTGCTACACCCACTGAGTTACATCAGCACTTGTGTCTACCTTTGGCAACACTTTCATTTGCCATTCCTTGGCCCATATTCACATCTTGTCCTACATCCTGACTGAGAGAAAGGGTGGTAACCGTGGAGTGCATGAGACCCAGGTGGCTGTGCCTAATGAAAACAGGTACGCCCTCTTGGGAACTGTCTGGGGAAACGATGCTTCCAGTCCGAGCAGCGAACAAGTCGGTGGCTCCAATCCTACAGATGGGACTTGACCGGCGTGATCAACATTGGGCAGAGCCACAGTGGTGGGTGACTCCATTGTCCGAGGAGCAGACAGGAGATTCTGTGGCGGCAGACGAGATGCGTTGCCTCCCTGGTGCCAGGGTTCAGGATGTCATGAGCCGAATACAGAACATCCTCCTCAAGAGAAGGTGAACAGCCGGCAGTAGTTGTGCACATTGGCAAAAACGGGAAGAAGAGGAAGGAGGTTCTCCAACATGACTTCAGAGAGTTAGGAAGTAGACTGAAAGGCAGGACTTCTAGGGTGGTTATCTCTGGATTGTTACCAGTACCTCGGCTAGTGAAGACAGGAACAGGGAGATTGGGGATCCGAATGTGTGGCAGGGAGCAAGGACTTAGATTTATAGACCACTGGGATCTCTTCTGGGGTAGGGGTGACCCGTACAAAAGGGACGGGTTACACCTTAACTGGAGGGGGACCGACATTCTGGCAGGCAGGTTTGCTAGGGCTACATGTGTGGGTTTAAACTAAATAGTGGGGGGGAGGGATTGACAAATTAGAAGTATAACGATGGAGTTGAAGGGGAAGTGAGTACAGGAAAAATTACAAAAAAATCTCTAATTAATGGGAAGGAAAGTTCGAGAAGGTTCGAAAAGTAGGACAGGGCCAATTGCGAGCGGTGCGAGGGAGGACGTGAATATGGAGGTCAAAGTGCTGTATATGAATGCGCAAAGTATAAGAAATAAAGTGGACGAGCTTGAGGCTCAGTTAGAAACTGGCAAGTATGATGTTGTGGGAAATACTGAGACATGGCTGCAAGAGGGGCAGGGCTGGGAACTGAATATTCAAGGGTATACCGCCTATCGAAAAGACAGACAGGTGGGCAGAGGGGGTGGGGTAGCTCTGTTGGTGAGGAATGAAATTCAGTCCCTTGCAAGGGGTGACATTGAGACAGGAGATGTGAAGTCAGTATGGACAGAACTAAGGAATTGTAAGGGTAAAAATACCTAATGGGACTAATCTACAGGCCCCCAAACAGTAGCCTGGACATAGGGTGCAAGTTGAATCAGGAGTTACAATTGGCATGTAGTAAAAGTAATGCTGTGGTTGTTATGGGAGATTTCAACATGCAGGTAGACTGGGAAAATCAGGTTGGTACTGGACCCCAAGAAAGGGACTTTGTAGAGTGCCTTTGTGATGGATTCTTTGAACAGCTTGTATTGGAGCCTACCAGGGAGAAGGCAATTCTGGATTTAGTGTTATGTAATGAACCAGATTTGATAAAGGACCTCGAGGTTCATGAGCCATTCGGGGTAGTGACCATAATATGGTCAGGTTTAATCTACAATTGGAGAGGAAGAAGAGTAGATCGGAGGTGTCGGTGTTGCAGTTGAATAAAGGGGACAATGGGGCCATGAGGGAGGAGCTGGCCAACGTTGACTGGAAAGATACACTAGCAGGGATGACAGTGGAACAATAATGGCAGGTATTTCTTGGAATAATACAGAAGGTGCAGGTTCAGTTCATTCCAAAGAGGAAGAAAGATTCCAAGGGGAGTAAGGGGCGACCGTGGCTGACAAGGGACATCAAGGACAGTATAAAAATAAAAGAGATGAAACGTAGCAAAGATGAGCGGGAAGCAAGAGGATTGGGTAATGTTTAAAGAGCAACAGAAGATAACTAATAACTAAAAAGACAATACGGGGAGAAATGATGAGGTACGAAGGTAAGCTAGCCAAGAATATAAAGGAGGATAGTAAAAGCTTCTTTCGGTATGTGAAGACCAAAGTTGGACCCTTGAAGACCGAAAAAGGTGAATTTATTATGGGGAACAAGGAAATGGCGGATGAGTTGAACAAGTACTTTGGATCTGTCTTCACAAAGGAGGACACAAACAATCTTCTGGATATAGTAGTGGCCAGAGGATCTGGGGTGACTGAGGAACTGAAGGAAATCCACACTAGGCAGGAAATGGTGTTGGATAGACTGATGGGAGTGAAGGTTGATAAATCCCCAGGGCCTGATGGTCTGCATCCCTGGGTACTTTAGGAAGTGGCTCTAGAAATTGTGATGCATTGGTGATAATTTTCCAATGTTCTATAGACTCAGGATCAGTTCCCGTGGATTGGTGAGTAGCTAATGTTATCCCAATTTTTAAGAAAGGCAGGAGAGAAAACAGGGAATTATAGACCAGTTAGCCTGACATTGGTGGTGAGGAAGCTGCTGGAGTCAATTATAAAAGATGAAATAGCCGCACATTTGGATAGCAGGAACAGGATCGGTCCGGGTCAGCATGGATTTATGAAGGGAAAATCATGCTTGACTAATCTTCTGGAATTTTTTGAGGATGTAATTAGGAAAATGGACAAGGGAGAGTCAGTGGATGTAGTATACCTGGACATTCAGAAAGCATTTGATAAGGTTCCACATAGGAGATTAGTGGGCAATATTAGGGCACAAGATATTGGGGGTAGAGTGCTGACATGGATAGGAAATTGGTTGGCAGACAGGAAACAAAGAGTAGGGGTGAGAATGCAAGGTGACTTGGACAGGTTGGGGAAGTGGGCAGATGCATGGCAGGTGAAGTTAAATGTGGATAAATGTGAGGTTATCCACTTTGGTACAAAAAACAGGAAGGCAGATTACTATCTAAATGGCGTCAAGTTGGGAAAAGGGGAAGTTCAACGGGATCTGGGCGTCCTTGTTCATCAGTCTATGAAAGTAAGCATGCAGGTACAGCAGGCAGTGAAGAAAGCGAATAGCATGTTGGCATTTATAACAAGAGGAGTTGAGTATAGGAGCAAAGAAGTCCTTCTGCAGTTGTACAGAGCCCTGGTGAGACCACACCTGGAGTATTATGTGCAGTTTTGCTCCCCTAATTTGAGGAAGGACATTCTTGCTATTGAGGGAGTGCAGCAGGGTGGAAGATTGCAACCTTCACGTGGTCCGCCGTGTTTCGACTAATGCAATCAACTCGACGTGCACAAACGGAAGATCAAATAGAAAAAGTTGTCCTACAACTTTAGGTTGTGCACGCCACACAAAAGAAGAGGGAGTGCAGTGTAGGTTTACAAGGTTAATTCCCGGGATGGCGGGACTGCCATATGCTGAGAGAATGGAGCGGCTGGGCTTGTACACTCTGGAGTTTAGAAGGATGAGAAGGGATCTCATTGAAACGTATAAGATTGTTATGGGTTTGGACATGCTAGAGGCAGGAAACATCAAGTCAAACAGTCAAAGTCAAACAAACTTTATTGTCATTTAGAAATACATTGATATATGCAGTTCCAAACGAAATTACGTTGCATTTGGCTCCCTGTGCAACACAATAAATTAACAGCAGGATAGGCATGGATGAAAAGGATAAAAGGATAAATAGACAACGGTGGCAGCCCATTACATGGCAAATATATTCCCGATGTTGGGGGCGTCCAGAACCAGGGGCCACAGTTTAAGAATAAGGGGTAAGCCACTTTCAACGGAGATGAGTAAACACTTTTTCTCACAGAGAGTTGTGAGTCTGTGGAATTCTCTGCCTCAGAGGGTGGTGGAGGCCGGTTCTCTGGATACTTTCAAGAGAGAGCTAGATAGGGCTCTTAAAGAGAGTGGAGTCAGGGGATATGGGGAGAAGTCAGGAATGGGGTACTGATTGGGGATGATCAACCATGATCACATTGAATGGCGGTGCTGGCTCGAAGGGCAAAATGGCCCATTCTGCACCTATTGTCTATTGTAAATTTAGATTTTCTTCCTTCTGTTCATAATACCATAATTTTGGGGTTATCAGCAAAGTACAATGCTGTCTAGATCAACCCCCTGCAGCACTGTACTGGTCTCAAGCCTTCAGTCAGGAAGACAACCCTCCACAACTGCTTGTGACTTGAATTTTGAATGCAATTGGCCAGCTCCCCCTGTTCACATGTGATCTAACCTTGCAGAACAGCCTAGCACCTGAGACCTTGTCAAAGCCCATAAAAGCAGTGTTTACTGCTCTGCCCTCATCAATCCTCTGAGGACCTCATCAAGAAACACAGATTTGTGAGACGTTATTTTCAGGCACAGAACTATGCTGTATCTCCCTAATCGCTCCGTGCCTGTCCAAATGCTGGCAGTTCCTTCTCAACTGTTTCTACAGACTAGTTAGTACCTAACAAGTGTTTTTCACTGTATCTACTGTACCCTTTCACTATGCACATGACAATAAATAAACTAGATCCTGTCCCTCAGAATCCCCTCCAGCAACCTTCCCACCACTGCAGCCGCCCTGTTGATCCCTGGCTGGTCCTCTTAATATATCTGGACTGAGCTGCCAAAGGAGGGAGTTGAGGCAGGTACAAGAACAACATTTCAATGACACTTGAACAGGTCGATAGAAATGTTGGAGTAACTCGGCGGGACAGGCGGCATCTCTGGAGAGAAAGAAAGGATGTTTTGTGTGGAGACCCTTCTTCAGGATGACTGGACCCGAAACGTCACCCAGCTGCCCGCCCGCCCGCCTGTGCCGCCTGCGCCGCTGAGTTAGTGCAGGGTGTTGTGTGCATCCTCTGTGTGAACCAGCGGCTGCAGATCCTTCCTTCCTGCACATTCACAGGCACGTGGACCAGGACAGGCTTGGATGGACGCGCGGCAAAGGCAGGCAGATGGGGCAAGTGGTCATGTCAGCAGGGGCGAGATGGGCCGAAGGGGCCGGGAGCGGGAGCGCGCGGTGACGTGGACGCGCGGGGCCGGGGCCGAGGAGCGGGAGCGCGCACTCACGTCGTCCATGAGGAGCAGCAGCAGGTTGGGCGCGGTCCCGCCATCCGCCGCCGCCGTCAACGCGAACAAGGTCCACACCGCCGCCGCCGCCATCGTCATCATCGCCCCACGTGACCCCCTCCCCCCACACGTCGCGTCACGTGGCCGTCACGTGAGCCGCCGAAGATGGCGGTGTGTGTGGCCGTCATCGCCAAGGAGGTGAGTCTGGGCCCCGGGACACGGGGGGCGAGGGGTCGGGCAGGGCAGGGCAGGGGCAGGGGCAGGGGAGGGGAGGGGCAGGGGAGGGGCAGCGGCTCTTGTTTTTGTGTTACAAACCGTCTGTCTGTCTCTGTCTATCAGTGTGTCTGTGTCTGTCATAGAAAAATAGGTGCAGGAGTAGGCCATTCGGCCCTTCGAGCCTGCACCGCCATTCAATGTGATCATGGCTGATCATCCAACTCAGTATCCCGTACCTGCCTTCTCTCCATACCCCCTGATCCCTTTAGCCACAAGTGCCACATCTAACGCCCTCTTAAATATAGCCAATGAACTGGCCTCAACTACCTTCTGTGGCAGAGAATTCCAGAGACTCACCACTCTCTGTGTAAAGAATGTTTTCCTCATCTCGGTCCTAAAGGAATTCCCCCTTATCCTTAGACTGTGATCCCTTGTTCTGGACTCCCCCAACATCGGGAACAATCTTCCTGCATCTAGCTTGTCCAACCCCAACCAACTGTCTGTCTATCTGTGTGTGTCTCTGTCTGTCTGTGTGTGTCTGTCTTTCTTTCTGTGTGTGTCTGTCTTTCTTTCTGTGTGTGTGTGTCTCTGTTGGTCTATTTGTGTCTGTGTGTGTGTCTGTCTGTGTGTGTGTCTGTCTATCTGTGTGTGTGTCTGTCTATCTGTGTGTGTCTCTCTGTCAGTCTATCTGTGTGTGTCTGTCTATCTGTGTGTGTGTGTCTGTCTATCTATGTGTGTGTCTGTCTATCTGTGTGTGTCTGTCTATCTGTGTGTGTGTCTGTCTATGCGTGTGTGTGTGTCTCTGTCCATCTGTGTGTCTCTGTCCATCTGTGTGTGTGTGTGTGTCCATCTGTGTGTTTTTGTGTGTCCCTGTCTGTCTATCTGCGCGCGTGCCCCGGTGCGTCTCTGTCACTGTGTCGGTGTTTATGAGTGTGAGACTACAGTTTGTGAGACTGTCACTGACGACTCTTCATCCTGCTGTGCAGAATTATCCATTGTACATCAAGACAATCCCGACGGAGAATGAGCTGAAGTTTCACTACACGGTGCACACTTCTCTGGACGTGGTGGAGGAGAAGATCTCAGCAGTGGGGAAGGCGTTGGTGGATCAGAGAGAGCTGTACTTAGGGCTGCTGTACCCCACAGAAGATTACAAAGTGTATCCTTTGTTGTAGAGAGAATTGGTGAGGGCAAGGTTTTGGGTAGGGTGGGAGAGCATGATGGTGTCTGGGAAGGTGTTGGGGGGAGGGTAAAGGTACAACCATGGAATGGCCTGACCTTGAGAGACTGATCTATGGCGATCCAAATGTGTTGGGACTGTGAACGGATGTATTTGTACGGATGACCTGCTGGGCACAATCTCTGCTTGTGGCGTGTGGAGGGTGTTGGCTTCAGAAGGAAATGGCGCTGTGTCGCAAAGTTCACAGGGTTCTGTCAATTAGTCAATGAAGAGCCATTGCTGTCAGAATTTTAACCTTAACCTCTGGTTCCAGATATGGTTACGTCACCAACACGAAAGTGAAATTTGTGATTGTGGTGGATTCTTCCAACATCGCGCTGAGGGACAATGAAATCCGTAGTGTAAATTCATGGGGGGGGGGGGGGGGGGTGGCGGGCGATATCTGGGTGTTACTGGCAGGGAGTATTCGGCCCTGGAAGCAGAAACAATCCCTTTGTCACTTGAAGTTGAGTTCAAAGTGACTCAACACTATTTGCTATAATTCTAGTAGATGGGAGGTCATAGTTGGTGAGCGTGCAAAGACAATAACAAGTGGGTCAATGCCAGACTGAAGCGAGCGTGTTGATGGTCAGTGTGGAGATGGGTCTGTTTTGCGCTGTGTCACTGAGTATAAAACAGCTGGAGCACAGGGGCTTTCATTTACCTTTGTTTTTCCCCAACAGATGTTCAGGAAACTGCACAATTCCTACACTGATGTCATGTGCAACCCATTCTACAACCCAGGAGAGGTGATTGAGTCCAAGTAAGAGATGTCCAATGTGCTTTCTTGTATTTACAGTCCCTCTGTCTTTGTTTGATGGTGGAAGCCAGCCCGAAGGCTGTGAATGCTGGTAGTAGTTGTTAGAACTGAGATTGACAGGTTCAGGTCTGAAGAAGGGTCTCGACCCGAAACGTCGCCCATCTCCTTCACCCCTTAGATGCTGCTGCACCCGCTGGGTTTCTCCAGCCTTTTGTGTACCCATGACAGGTTCTTGTTAGAAACACAGAAACATAGAAATTAGGTGCAGGAATAGGCCATTCGGCCCTTCGAGCCTGCACCGCCATTCAATATGATCATGGCTGATCATCCAACTCAGTATCCCGTACCTGCCTTCTCTCCATACCCTCTAATCCCCATAGCCACAAGGGCCACATCTAACTCCCTCTTAAATATATCCAATGAACTGGCCTCAACTGCCCTCTGTGGCAGAAATTTCCAGAGACCCACCACTCTCTGTGTGAAAAAATTCCTTCTCATCTCGGTCCTAAAGGATTTCCCCCTTATCCTTAAGCTGTGACCCCTTGTCCTGGACCTCCCCAACATCGGGAACAATCTTCCTGCATCTAGCCTGTCCAACCCCTTAAGAATCTTGTAAGTTTCTATAAGATCCCCTCTCAATCTCCTAAATTCTAGAGAGTATAAACCGAGTCTATGCAGTCTTTGTTCATAAGACAGTCCTGACATCCCAGGAATCAGTCAGGTGAACCTTCGCTGCACTCCCTCTATGGCAATAATGTCCTTCCTCAGATTTGTTGGGTGAACATTTCCAGAATTCTCAATTACTTTTGGGTTTTATAACACAGCCATTTATCCTTGTTTTGGATAGGACATTATCTGGTGAAGGATTTTTCCGTTGAGCCCATGGGCACCAGTTTTACTGGGACATCTGGACCCAGCACTGCTGCCAAATACTGCCATGGTGGCATGGACACCCCTATCACCTCATGTTGGGAGCTAAATTATTTTGTCTGTTTAGACGGTGGTGATGAGATCTGCAGCCAGGTCGTCCTGTGAGCAGGTTATTGACAAATTAGTGCAGCTGGAGAGACGGCTGATGATTGATCGCCATCTGGGCAAGTCAGTGGAGATTGTTCAGCTTTTTGCAGACAGGACACATGGGCAATTTTCCACATTGTGGTGTTGTAACTGGACGAGAACAGCTGAGCCACAGGCATAGCCAGCTGTGAGGTGCAAGGCTTCAGCACTGTGGCCAGGAAGTTGTGTTGTCCCATTGCGTGCACTGTAAACAGTGCTCTCCACCTTTTTCAAATCCAACGCAGAGTGAATGATGCTGAGATGATGGGATCTGAAGAAGAGCGGAATGTGTAAATGTGATTAGAAGGTATGATTGGTGAACAGAGCCACATTTAAGCTTTGGCTTAACTTGCCCAAATTGAGAAGACTTCACGTTCAATTGGACTGGGACAGACTTTGTATCTAAATCTTGTCAGTCCACTCTACTATAGTTGTCTTCTAACAGTGATTTAACACATCTGAATGGCTTGTTAGGATCCTAAGAAGATTTAACCTATGAACCATGGCCTTTGAATCTGAGGAAACTGCGTGGAAGGCACGTTTGCGAACCCGAAGGGCATTAGTAAATAGGTTTTTATGATAATAACTGTGAAATGTTGACTCTTTTACCCTCCACAGATGCTGCTGATCTGTGTATCCCAAATATTTCCTAGTTTAAATTACTTTAAATTAGTTTAAACTGCAGTTACATTACTTTTTATTTTGTGGCTGGGAAGTCTGGGAATTCCAGTTTTTGTTATTGAATCTAGTTCAGAGTTTACAGCAAGTAGGTATGTTACAAAACTTACCTTGAGCGGCGCTGCAGTTCTGCCACTCCCCGTGTGCGTGACTTTGGCGCCTTTCAGAGGGGGGCGGGTTTAAAATGCCGTTTTTCTCCAGACAGTTCAAATCGATCCATCTCAGGGGATTTCGTCGCTAAAGAGAAATCGCTCCGACATTTGTTTTATGAAGGTATTTTTAAACTACGGTAGATCATTTATTAGCTAGAGTAATTTAAAAATCATCTTCTAAAACTGTTAGCGCCGAAAACGGGAAGGATTTTACGTAGGGGATAAAATAAGGTACACAGTTTATTTTTACATTAAAACGTGCTTCTTAGGAAGCCTTTAATCAAATTTTCATGTTGCGAAAAGGGGACAAAAAAAATATACGAACCGGCAGTGTTTTTCCTGCCGACTGTGGGTTAAATTCACCGCAAACCGCAATGTTCCAATCCACCACGTTCCAGTAAAACCCACTCGCAAGTTGATTTAAATGACCATTAATTTACAGGAATTAAACACTAAATTCCTTCCATTTGGCCTATAAATTCATGAAAATTAGATTTAAAAATCATGTTATGTTGTGAATTATTGTGTGAATGTTATTTGGACACGTAGGCAATTTAAAAATGTTTATCTTTTCTTAAGAAATGTATAGATGTTTAGATCTAGTAATTGAATTTTGTAATTAGCTACAATTAGATGACAAACTGATTATATGCTTTAATTTCAGGTCATCCAAGTAAGATTGTTTCATATTTGTTTCAGAATGCTTCAATCTATAATAACTGAAAATGTCATTGAGTTCTCTTAATTTTTAGGAAAGTTATGGGCTTTTGACTGTCCTAGATCACAGCTTTTGAGTTAAGTCAATGGAAAGGCAATGGGGAACAAGATGCTAATTTCCGAGTATGAAAATGGCCATAACCTTTATAATACTGAAGATATGAAAGTGAATTAGATGTCAAATGAAACTTCCTTTTATGCTTTATCTGATGGGATAAATTGCAGACATGATTTTTAAAATCTCAACATTTTGTAACATTGCTACAGCAAGGGTTCCCAATCTGGGGTAAAGTTACCCCCAAGGGGTAAATTGTACACATTTTTCAATTATAATTTTTTTTTACATCTGAAGTTTTCCCATTGTTAGTTGCTTTATTATGGTAGAAGGGTAAACTCAAATTACTGAACAAAACAGGGTGGGAGTAAATTTACTTTTGAAATGGGGTAAACGGGACAAAAAAGGTTGGGAACCCTGGTTTACAGCATCGGCCCTCCACGTCAATGCCGACCATGAATGAATGCTTTATTGTCACATGTGACAAGTCGCAGTGGAATTCTTTGCTTGCGTACCCAAGGTATGAGCCTAAGGATAAGGGGGAATTCCTTTAGGACCGAAATGAGGAAAACATTCTTTACACAGAGAGTGGTGAGTCTCTGGAATTCTCTGCCACAGAAGGTAGTTGAGGCCAGTTCATTGGCTATATTTAAGAGGGCGTTAGATGTGGCACTTGTGGCTAAAGGGATCAGGGGGTATGGAGAGAAGGCAGGTACGGGATACTGAGTTGGATGATCAGCCATGATCACATTGAATGGCGGTGCAGGCTCGAAGGGCCGAATGGCCTACTCCTGCACCTATTTTCTATGTTTCTATGTATGTAAATAGTCGCCACATACAGGACGCTTGCAAAGTACCCCTGCGCCCTCCCCCCTCCTCCACAGCGGACCCCTACACTGGGTCCCCATTGTTCTACCCCCTCCTTCATGGTGGTCCCCCCCGTGCCAGGTCTTTCTTTGTTCCTTCCCCCGGCAGTGACATCCTCACACTCACGCAGTCTATCCCATCCGTCGGTCGGTGACATCATCGATACGTCACACCGGCCACTGCACTATCGGCGCCAGGTCCTCGCCGGACCCCGTCCCAGGCCTTAGCTGCAGGCTCCGTCGGCCCAGGCTCTGTCAACCACGGACTCCGTCGGCCCAGGCTCCGTCGGCCCAGGCTCCGTCAACCACGGGCTCCGTCGGCCATGGGCTCCGTCGGCCATGGGCTCCGTCGGCCATGGGCTCCGTCGGCCCAGACTCCGTCGGCCCAGACTCCGTCGACCATGGGCTCCGACCCGTGAGGCTCCGGCCTCAGCTTCTCTGCTGCTCGCCACGGGCACCTCTCCATACCAATCCCACTTGTCTGCATTAATTCCACATCTATCTATGCCCGGCTCATCCAAGTACCTTGTGCCTCTTAATGGGAACGATTCTTTTAATGCCAAAATATTTAATTGAATTTTAACATATCTGTTGTCTGGATTGAGAGTCAGGGTCTCTTACTTGTCTACATATTTGACCACTATGGTGTCACCACCTCCAATGAGATTGGCTTTCCTGGTGCAGCCTCCGGACCCTGCAAACATGGGCGGGTTCTTGGGATCTGAGACAGAATGGCCCCCTCCAGGCGATACCAGGGAGAGTGCATGCATTCTCTAGGACGGAAGCAGGACTCATTTCTACATGTGGGAGAGGAGAGGAAACTGCCTTTGCACCGAGCTCCCTTTGTATAGTGCATTGCTAATGCTAACGGCTTTTATGTCAGTAAGGGAGAAGGCAAGTGGCACAAACTAAAATGTGTCTCTTTCAGTTAGCAATAGAAGAATAGCAATAGAAAAGTTAAACAAGCCTAGACCAATCTAGCCAAAGCTACATTTTACATTGGTTATGTTTAGGGGTTGGGCCAATGCCATTTAATCCTCCTCCAGGGTTGGCTACAGTGCTTGCTCTGTACCTCCAGGCGTGATGGGTTTTACAGTCCTGCTTTGTTGGGCAGTGGCTCTTGATTCTAGTGTTCTGTATTTTGGGAGCTCCCAGTAATTGCTGCTCTTGTGCTGTGTTTCAGGGTCTTTGACACCATGGTTTCGGGTATGATGATCCAGGTATGCTGAGACTTTCGCTGTGGACTTCCTGCTCTCCTGCCTGTGCTGTTTGCCAATCTCTCTGTTAAACTTACAGGACTGATTTAAATGAGTTACCACCTGTATTTTATAGAGGGAAGGTTTCTTCAGCTTGATTATCAATCAATGCCTAATTCCCTTGAACATCACAAAGGATTACACGTGAATAAGATCTCTGGGGTAAATTCAGTCAGACACTTAATTATCTGAACCTATTTTTCTTATTCTGAACACCTTGTTTATTCCAGTGCTTTTGTGAATGATAGATGACAAGTTCCCTGATAAACCTGTCACATCACCATTGATAAAACTTGGTCTCAAAAGCTAGACTCTTGGTTAATTATTTGCACAGCTGAGACCTTGTAGTTATAGAGATGTATGTGTGTAAGAATGGGGGTTTAGATCCAATGGTTCAGTTTCATCTTTGCTAGAAAGTATTTGTTGAATGAATTTCCCCGTTTGCTGGTCTGTCACATTCATCTCTGAATTCAGCTTTCTTCCAGGAGAATTCATAACATGAGGAACTCCAGTATTAGTAGGATGACATGTTTGGATTTTGAGGTTTCTTTGTAGTTGGCCGAGTGTTAAAGACACTGCATGCAGAATGGAAATTTGAATGTGATTGCTTTGACCTTTATTGTAGAATTGTAAATATAATTTCAGCCTCGACATTCTCTTGTCTTTTTGTACTCTGGGTAACACTGGGTGATTAGTGTCACGTGTAGAACATCTCGTACTGTCTGCTTTCAGTTTGCAATGGCTGTGCAGACAGGCTTTAATTGCAATGATATGGAGCAGCTTCCATTAGGTCAGTGGGCAGCAACTGTCCTCGAGTCAGAGGTCTGAGCAAAATCCATCAGAAAGCCTTGAGTAGAAAAATCTGACATTCCAGAGGCGAGGGAGAACTGCACTGTTGTGGTACTGTGTGTGGACGAAGGGAATATAGAAAATGCCAAGTGCTGCATTGCACAGGATGCTACATTGGTGGTCGACATTTATTCTTCAGTCTTGTTCTTAGAAACATAGAAACATAGAAAAATAGGTGCAGGAGTAGGCCATTCGGCCCTTCGAGCCTGCACCGCCATTCAATATGATCATGGCTGATCATCCAACTCAGTATCCCGTACCTGCCTTCTCTCCATACCCCCTGATCCCTTTAGCCACAAGTGCCACATCTAACGCCCTCTTAAATATAGCCAATGAACTGGCCTCAACTACCTTCTGTGGCAGAGAATTCCGGAGACTCACCACTCTCTGTGTAAAGAATGTTTTCCTCATCTCGGTCCTAAAGGAATTCCCCCTTATCCTTAGACTGTGACCCCTTGTTCTGGACTCCCCCAACATTGGGAACAATCTTCCAGCATCTAGCTTGTCCAACCCCTTAAGAATTTTGTACGTTTCTATAAGATCCCCCCTCAATCTTCTAAATTCCAGCGAGTACAAGTCGAGTCTATCCAATCTTTCCTCATATGAAAGTCCTGACATCCCAGGAATCAGTCTGGTGAATCTTCTCTGTACCCCCTCTATGGCAAGGATGTCTTTCCTCAGATTTGGAGACCAAAACTGTACGCAATACTCCAGGTGTGGCCTCACCAAAACCCTGTACATACCATTTGCTTTCTTCACTGCCTGCTGCACCTACATGCCTACTTTCAATGACTGGTGTACCATGACACCCAGGTCTCGTTGCATCTCCCCTTTTCCTAATCTGCCACCATTCAGATAATAGTCTACCCTCATGTTTTTGCCACCAAAGTGGATAACCTCACATTTATCCACATTATACTGCATCTGCCATGCATCTGCCCATTCACTCAGTCTATCCAAATCACCCTGCAGCCTCCAAGCATCCTCCTCACATCTAACTATACCCCCCAGCTTGGTGTCATCTGCAAACTTGGAGATGTTGCATTGAATTCCCTCGTCCAAATCATTAATATATGGAAATTTGAATGTGATTGCTTTGACCTTTATTCTTTATTCTTGGGATCTTTCTTGCTGTGCAAAAAAAGTTTCTGGATCATCTACCTTACTGAAAGATTACACAGACTAAACGGCTGCCATTATTGCCAGGGCAGCACAGTGCCTCAGCAAGTGGATCTGTTGCTTCGTGGCACCAGAGACCTGGGTTCCATCTTAGTCATACAGCACAGAAATGGGCCCTTCGGCCCAACTCGTCTATGCTAACCAAGATGTCCCATATTCCTATAAACCTTTCCTCTCCGTGTTCCTGTCCAAAGGTATTTTAAATGTCATTATACTTGTCTCAACTTCTTTCACTCGCAGGTTGTTCCATATACCCACCATCATCACTGTGAAATCATCTTCCCTCTAACTTTAAACCTATGCCCTCTGGTTCTTCATTCCTTCTTTTGGGTGAAATACTCTGTGCATTCACCCAATCTATTCTCCTCATGATTTTAATACACCCGTAAGGGTGACAGAGGAACTGAAGGAAATTCACATTAGGCAGGAAATGGTGTTGGGTAGACTGATGGGGCTGAAGGCTGATAAACCCCCAAGGTACTTAAGGAGGTGGCTCTAGAAATCGTGGACGCATTGGTGATCATTTTCCAATGTTCTATAGGTTCAGGATCATTTCCTGTGGATTGGAGGGTACCTAATGTTATCCCACTTTTTAAGAAAGGAGGGAGAGAGAAAACAGGGAATTATAGACCAGTTAGCGTGACATCAGTGGTGGGGATGATGCTGGAGTCAATTATAAAAGATGAAATAGCGGCACATTGGGATATCAGTAACATAATTGGTTCGAGTTAGCATGGGGAAATCATGCTTAACTAATCTTCTGGAATTTTTTGAGGATGTAACTAGGAAAATGGACAAGGGAGAGCCAGTGGATGCAGTGACCTGGACTTTCAGAAAGCCTTTGATAAGGTCCCACATAGGAGATTAGTGGGCAAAATTAGAGCACATGGTATTGGGGGTAGAGTGCTCACATGGATAGGAAATTGGTTGGCAGACAGGAAACAAAGAGTAGGGATTAACGGGTCCCTTTCAGAATGGCAGGCAGTGACTAGTGGGGTACCACAAGGCTCGGTGCTGGGACCGCAGCCATTTACAATATACATTACTGATTTAGATGAAGGGATTAAAAGTGACATTAGCAAATTTGCAGATGACACAAAGCTGGGTGGCAGTGTGAACTGTGAGGAGGATGCTATGCGGATGCAGGGAGACTTGGACAGGTTGGGTGAGTGGGCAGGTGCAATTTAATGTGGATAAATGTGAGGTTATCCACTTTGGTGGCAAGAACAGGAAGGTAGATTATTATCTGAATTGTGTCAAGTTAGGAAAAGGGGAAGTACAACGAGATCTGGGTGTCCTTGTACATCAGTCACTGAAAATAAGCATGCAGGTACAGCAGGCAGTGGAGAAAGCTATGGCATGTTGGCATTCATAACAAGAGTTGAGTATAGGAGCAAAGAGGCCCTGCAGTTGTACAGGGCCCTGGTGACACCACACCTGGAGTATCGTGTGCAGTTTTGGTCTCCAAATTTGAGGAAAGACATTCTTGCTATTGAGAGAGTGTAGTATAGGTTCACGAGGTTAATTCCCAGGATGGAGGGACTATCGTGTGTTGAAAAAATGGAGCAACTGGGCTTGTATACACTGGAACTTAAGAAGGATGAGAGGGGATCTTATTGAAACATACAAGATTATTAAGAGATTGGACATTGAAACATGTTCCCGATGTTGATGAGGAAAACTGTTTTCACTCAGAGACTTGTGAATCTGTGGAATTCTCTGCCTCAGAAGGCAGTGGAGGCTGATTCTCTGGATGCATTCAAGAGTTAGATAGAGCTCTTAAAGATAGCGGAGTCAAGGGATAAGGGGAGAAGGCATGAACGGGGTACTGATTGTGGATGATCAGCCATGATCACAGTGATGGCAGTGTTGGCTTGAAGGGCCGAATGGCCTACTCCTGCACCTATTGTCTATAATATCCTCATGAAGCTTCTCTGCACCCTCTCCAGTTTAGTAGCATCTTTCCTGTAGCAGGGTGATCAAAACTGAATAGTGCTGTTTCGCCAACATCTTATGCAGCTGTAACTTAATGTCCCAACCGATACTCAATTGCTCGACTGAAGGCCGCATGCAAAAAAGCTATCTTCACCACATCTTCCCTGGACATCGCTTTTAGGGACTATGTTTGTACTCCTAGATCCCTCTTGATTACAACATTCTCCAAGGGCCTGCTCTTCCTGCCCTGGTTTGACTTCTCAAAATGCAACCTCACTTTTCTGAACTCAATTAATAGTAAGATTAAACGAGAACTTACCTGTTCGAAGTTTGATCTTTATTTTATGAGGAGTTACGATGAGGGATTACGTGAAGAAGCCCCGCCTGGCGCTGGATCGGCATACTTCAAAGCAGCGGCATGAAAAACACAGAACCAATAGCCGAAGTAAAATAGTAAGGCCCAAAATAGACTAGAACTACCAGATGATCATTTATATTATGAGGGTTGGGAGTGGAGGGCACGTAATCCCTCATCGTAACTCCTCATAAAATAAAGATCAAACTTCGAACAGGTAAGTTCTCGTTTAATCTTACTATTTTACTTCGGAGTCACGCGAGTGACTACGTGAAGATTTTAAAGCTCTGTGTTTTTTATGTCGTAGATTCATTCCATACGACTCTCTGTTTAGTCAAAACAGTAGTGAGTAAATAGTATTTTAAGACATTGTTACAATTTATGTAATAAGTCTTTTAATCGTAAACATAGAAACATAGAAAATAGGTGCCGGAGTAGGCCATTCGGCCCTTCGAGCCTGCACCGCCATTCAATGTGATCATGGCTGATCATCCAACTCAATATCCCGTACCTGCCTTCTCTCCATACCCCCTGATCCCTTTAGCCACAAGTGCCACATCTAACGCCCTCTTAAATATAGCCAATGAACTGGCCTCAACTACCTTCTGTGGCAGAGAATTCCAGTAAAAAGAACAACTTTTTAAAATAATAACCCCTCTATCCCAGGGGAAAATTACAAAAGAAAAATTGATAAATTATGTCAATGATAACATAAATCGATAATATAAATCGATAATATAAAACAAAGCAAGCATTTAAAGAGAACCCAGTACTGTGTGTCCAAATCCTGGCACCGTGACAACAGGTTTATTGTAGAACTTTGAAAATGTTTCTTCACTACACCACCCTGCGGCCTCTAAAATTTTATCGAGTGGTACATCCTGTACCTTCGCCGCAGACGCAGCTGCCGCCCTAGTGGAGTGAGATTTAAACACATCAGTCCTGCTAGACCCGAACCTGTTTTAACCATCTAGAAATGGTTTGAACTGAAACTTTTGTATGTGGCTTTTTGTGTGTTATCAATAACGCTTTCTCAGAACCTCTGAGATTTTTGGTTACCTCAATGTATTGAGTTAAATGCTTAACTACACACAATGTTTCATCAATAGGATATGCTTTAAACATTACCTTAATTCCAGTTCTCCCTGGTCTGCTTTGTTTGATCAGGTCATAAACATAAAACACAATGTTATCTGTAGTCACATGCATGCAATCCAACCGTAACATTTGCAAAGTTTGTACTCTTTGAGCTGATACCAATGCCATTAACATAACCACCTTAAATGTTAATTTCTGCAAAGACATTGAAGTAATTGGAGCCCATTGCTTTAGCAAAATGAGAACAATGCTAACCTCCCAAATTTCTGTATATCTGGGCTTGGGAGGATTTTTATTAAAAATACCTTTCATGAATCGGGATACTAATGGGGGAGTATTTGTCCTAAATAGGATGACAATGCACTACAAGCACAATTAATGGCACTATAACTCAAATGCTCATCAAGTGTAGCCCAGCAAGGAACTTCAATACATTTGAAATGTTTGCAGTATGATAAGATATCTTTGACTGTGCACAAAAACTTCCCATTTTGTTATATGCGACATATATTGTTTTTTAGTGCTATTCCTCCAAGCTACATCTATAACAACCATGGTCCTGTCCAACAGTTCAAACTCTTGCAATGGTCTGGTCAGAACCTGCAGATAAACAAAATCATATGATCATGCAATGGATGAATTTCTTTCGTTACTGGTTGTGTCAACAGATTGTCGCAACTGGGAATTGTCATACATGGTTCAACAATCATTTTAAGCATCAATGGGAACCATGACTGTGTGGGCCAATTTGGCCCCACCAAAATGCCTTTGGCAGCGTCTTGCGCTATTTCCTTGGGACATTGCCCAATCAGACAGAATGGGGAAAAGCATAAAAGACGTATTCCCCCAGTGTAGCGAGAAAGCATCCACCGCTACTGCCCCTGGATCGTGTTCCCAAGACACGTATTTGGGCAATTGGTGATTCAATCTAGATGCAAACAGATCAATGTCTGGTACTGCATACCGACTGACAATATTTTTGAAAATTTGTGGATTTAACATCCATTCTGTATTGTCTTTAAATATTCGTGATCTTTTGTCTGCCACAACATTGTCTCTTCCTGGGAGATAAATAGCTGAAAACCAAATATTTTTACCAATACACCATTGCCACATCTGGTTTACCAGATGATCACATGAAATTGATCTGACACCACCCATGTGATTGATATATGCCACAGCTGTGGTATTGTCTATTTGTATATGGACATGTAAATCTTTTAATGTAGAACAATAAGCTTTTAATCCATAAATGCTCCCAGTAGCTTCAAATAATTAATACCATCTGTTTGGAGCAATAAATCCTCTTGGACAGCCCATCTGCCCCCACAGCTGGTCTCATTATCCGTAGCCCCCCATCCGAGAGAACTTGCGTCAGTTTGCAAAACACTACTGGCTGATGAACTAAAATGTTCTTAGCAGCTTGTGGAACATTCTCAACCCACCAATGTAATTCTGATAACTTCCTTTGGCAATTGCATTGGCCTATCAAATGGCCTGCTCGCTGAATAAGCGCTTGAGTTTTTGCCCTTTGAAGATTTTGGTAATGTAGACGACCAAATTCTACTGCTGGGAATGCTGCTACCAACTTCCCAATAACCTTGGCAACTATTCGGATGGAGGGATAAGGTTTGTTAATCAGGTTCTGACACACATTTGTCAATCTGTCACCTTATCCATTGGTAAAGTTACCAACATGGTAACTGAATTAATCACAAACCTGTGGTGTGCAGTACCGAAATCAAGGCGAGAAGCCAGATGTAGGGAAAGTACCTTTATTTGATCTCTTCGTGCTGGTGGTGAAACCACAAGAGAGAGATAGCACCCCACACCCTCACCTTTAAACCCTCTGGTCAAGGGCCGCCTCCGGACCGATCCATTCCCGTGCCGAGGGGTTTGACCCTTAGGATGGCCCGACCCTTGGGAACCGCCACAAACCCCAGATATTCCATGGTTTGGGATGGCTGTAGGATAATGTTGAATAAATCAGGAATCCCAACTTCTCAAACAAGCTTGTAGTTGCTGAGACTGATTTTTCAGCTGACTCCTGATTAGCATTGACAATTAAATGTCATCTAGATAAGCCATAACGATGTGTTTTTGTGCCCTTAGCAGTGCAAGTGCTGGCTTCAACAATTTAGTGAACAATCTAGGTGCTGAATTAGCATCTAGTTGCCCAATTAACCCATTAGGTAATGCTTTGTATTGCCACAGCTGTCCCATCCATTTAAACTTTAAATACCTGCGAAAACTATGGTGAATTGGGACCGAAAAATATGCATCCTTCAAATCTATTGTAGCCATATAACAACCTGTTGATACCAGCTGCATTGCAGTGTTAAATGTGTCCATTAAAATGTTTATACTGGACAAATGTATTCAATTGTGTAGATCTAAAATGATTCTACAACCCCCATCTTCTTTGGTCTGGGGAAAATATTTGATACAAATTGTTGTGGATCCTCTCCTGTTTTCTCAATAACTCCTTTTTCACACAAATTCTTACCCTCTTTATCAATTTGATTTTTCCTCAAAAGTTGAAACATCAAAGAATGATTAGGCTTATTCTGTCCCAATGGATCCATACCTTCTACAAAATCAATGGTAGATCCTAACACAGTATCTAATACAACACGATCAGCTGTTATACTGTCCCATTCATTATAAAACATTCGGAGTCTACCACCAATCTGGGGTTCATCCAAACATTCTTCTTTAATAGGATAAATTTATGTACCTCTCCAACTGGATTAAATGATCTCCTTTTCCCAATAAATGGGCGTACATTCGGCTGTGCTGGCTGGAAATTCTTTCTTATCATACTCCTGCCTCGGCTTGTCCCAGCTCCAAAATCAAATCCCCTTTTTATATGGCCAGCCCTTCTCTGGCCAAAAGTGAAGGGTTTCATAAGGCCAATAGTTTTTGCCTCTTCATCCATTTCTTTAATTTGTTTAAACAAATTCTCTCCGAAATAAACCAGGAGTTTGAACATTGCTTGGCTTGCACAACCCTGCAAATCTTGAATGTAACAGAGGCCGAATGGCAATCTTCCTCATACAATTTATCTCAAAATGAGTTGCAAAATAAAGCCAACATAAGCTTCTAAACTTTGGTCATTCCACAACCTTCCACTTGTCTTCCAAAGGCAGTAATGCCAGCTGAAATCAGCTTGAGGACTCTTTGAAATCAAATCCCCTGCGCCCGCATCATCGATGACATTGGCGCCCAAACACCCGGATTCACCGTAGGTACCTTCAATGAGGCACAATTAATAGGTGTTTTATACAATTCTGCTGTCTCAACCATAACAGCTTTTTGAGGCGGGTGAGAGACCATATAATTAATATTGGCCGCCAGGTTTTCTTCCATGGCCTCACCGCCTCCTCCAGGTATAGCAAAACTTTGTGCCACATCAGGCACACCTGGATCAATATATTTGTATTGTGGTGTGTACTCCGGACCTCAATCACCACTTTCAGGGTCTGTCTCATACATCCCTGGTACTCCTGAAACTTGTTCAAGGAGACTTCCTCCAGTCCAATCCCAGGCACTGGAGTTTCAAATTCCCAATTCAAACTGGCACCATATTCATGATATGGAACCCCCTCAGGGGCTGCCTGGGAATATTCTGGGTACTTAGACCCTTGGTTGATTATAGTTTGGAGCATTTCTCCATTTGATCCATTCTGAGCCAAAAGGCTTTTCTTTCTGGACCTTTTGAATCAGAGTCCTCAGAAACCTCAGGCCTTTCAGCTTTTCTTTACATTTTTTAGGCACTGGGTTTTCCTCCAAAGTTTCTGTTTGTGGAGCAATCAAAGCCTCACTAACGGGAATTTCAACGGCCACCGGTATCGGGACCGGCTCCGCAATAATCTCCTGTCCCGACTTTTCTACACCCCGCGATGCACGTTTTACCCGCTGTTTTTTGGCTTACTCTATTTTCTTCCGAACTCCTCCTGGTTTACCCACCAGGCTACGGAGTTCTGAAAACCGCCCTAGAAACAAAAATCTCTCTCATCTGCGGGCCGTTTCCTTACCGTTCTTTCCTCTGCCGACAGCGACGACGTAATGCCGATCCAGCGTCAGGCGGGGCTTCTTCACATAGTCACTCACGTGACTCCGAAGTAAAATCATTCCTACTTGCCAAGCTGAACAAGATCCTGTTAGTAATTCTTGATAATCTTTTCACTGTCTCTGATATCAAACCAACTACTACTGTCTTTTACATTGTTAACCAAAATCGTTGATGTAGATGACAAACAGCAATGGGCTCAGCACTGATCCCTGAAGCACATCACAAGTGGAGAGAATAAACTGCAATTTAATGGTTGATTAGACTAAGTGGGACCCGTTGGGTCCCTGTCACACGGGAGGCCTGGTCCCCCAATGCAATGTTCCACCTCTCATCCGTTCCACCAACGCAATATTCCACCGCTCACCCGTTCCCCCAATGCAATATTGCACCACTCACGCATAGCCCCCAACTGCGCAGGCACGGCTCATTTCCCCTCATCACCCAGCACTCCCTCCCCCTCCCTTTCTTTCCCCTCTCCTCCCCTCCCTCACTCTCCTTTCCCCTACCCTCAGTGACTCCCTCCATAACCCCCTCCCTCCCCTATTCCCCCACTATCCCTCCTGACCTCCCCCACTGCCCTCCTCTCCCTCTATTCCCCACTCCCTCCCTCCCCTCTATTCCCCCTCCTCCCCATTTCCCCCTCTCTCCCTACCCCTCCCTCTCCCTCAATCCCCCCACACTCCCTCACATCCCCAGGATCTTTCCCCTCTCCTCCTCTCCTCCCCTCCCCAATCCCTCCCTCACCTCTCCCTCTCCTTTTCCCTACCCCCAGTCACTCCATCCATCCATAAAAAGCAGCATCTGCAGTTCCTTCCTCCACAGGTCATTCATTGTTAGCTGTGGTTTACATCCTGTTGACTTGACGATTGGACCAGTTTGCATCGTGTGTGTGTTACTCAAACTTCACGCAAACTGCTCAGCCACCCAACAACCCGACTCTCCCTCCCTCCCTCCCTCTGCCCACTCCGGCTCAACCCCCACTGCTGCCGCTCGGCCCGTCCCCGTCCTTCCCACTCACCTGCCTGCTTACTGCCGCCATTGGGGATGGAGTCGGTGTTCATGACGGTGGGCACCACAAGTTTCGATGAGCTGGTGGAGAAGATCTCCAAGAGTGAGGGTGAGTTACCGCAACAGGGGGGCGGGTAGACAGGACCAGGGAGAGGGTTGAGTGATGAGGGAGGGAGAGACGGGACCAGGGCCTCCACTGAACTCCCTACCCTCACCCTCACGGTGGCCGCTGGTGGTGGGGGAGATGATAGACAAGTTACTGTGAGTGAGGTGGGACAGGTGGTCGCTGTCCTGGCCGTGGCAAGGAATCTGCGCATGCGAGTACGTCAAAATTTTACAATTTACCACCGATCGGAACAAAACCTGTTGTATTCACAGCACAGGAGAACGGTGAGTAACCTGGCAAAAATCGTAGCACTTTATCGCGTACCGTTTTTGCGCAAATAGAAAAACCGCGCAAACCGGAAGTGCACAAGATCAGAGTTTTAGTTATGCATAGATGGTGGACCAAATAACCTGTTTCTGTGCTGTACTCTTTGACTAAGTTGGAAGCTCTTTCACATCTATGTCTAAGTTAAGCAGTGGAAAGTTACTTTGCCAACAAAGTGAATTTGCACAACAGTGCTGTGGCTATTGCAACTTCAATGTGATATGAAAATCTTTTATTACACAGGTACAGAATAAGTACAGACATACCTGATTCCATGTTACAATCACAGCTGAATATAACAGTACACAGAAAGCCCAGGACAGGGGGGACAGCATGCCCAAATATGACACTAGAATGGCTACAGAACTCCAGGAGTGGCAAGGGTTCCTGTACTTTGAATGATTGCACAGTGAATTCAATACATTAGATTTCTCCAGTCTACTGCCAACGCCTTTCCCAAATGATATAATACACACAAACACCAGCGGCATGCTCACTTCTGAAGTCAGTCCGTCAACACTGTCATCACCATCAATCATTCCCTCACCGTTCCAAACAGCAGCAGCTGAAGAGAGAGGTCAGACCCAGTTAGGCTTGACTGTGCAGGATAACAAGAAGATGCAAGTCTGCAATAGACTGGATCCTAGTACCAGGCTGTTATTCCTGTTTTGGTGCTTGAACCCTCAGCTGTTGAGTGCCATACTTTCAGGAGACACTGGACCGATGAGCAAATTTTCAATGACTGAGCACAAGCAGATTTGGTTTGCGCTCTGTCACCTACAGCTGCAGCTCACTGGAGTGGTGTGGAGTGAAACACGGTGCCTCCTAGAGGGCGATTCCCCAGAAGGAAACAGAACATCTTATAAGGTGCTGTCTTTGGTGACCAACAGGTGGATTTAACATTTGTTCTGTGGGCTCTCTCTTTGCTGGAAGTAATCTAATGCAGTACAGGCAAATTAATTTGCTTTGCAATTGTCATTTTTGTGGTTTATAATGTAATTTTTGGATAGTAGGTTCAAGAATTAAACTGTGTGCACGAGAGAGAATGGGATGTAAACATGAGCTATAGAATAAATACAAAGGAGCCATTTTACCCATTGTGCCTCGACTGAATCTGCTTTTGTTGCCCTTCGAGGCAGCACATCCCAAATCACAACTATTAACATCCACTTCCCTGAGCAAAAAAAATGCTGCTTGGGGCAATCAGGAGTGTTAATGAGACTGTATTCAGTATCCAGGCCAGGTCCATGGGAGACGGAAGCTTGCAGTGAATCAGTTTTGTGCCCATGTGGGCACCACTCTTTCCTCGTTGGCAAGGCCCAGGACTAGAGCAAGGCCAGGTCGGGGTAAAGCAGAGCCCAGTACGAATGGGCACAATTTCCAGCACAACATCTCCAGGAACCTTGATTAGGGCCCATGTCTGTGTAATTGAACCTGAAGATGGAGAACCATGGCTTTGCAGAGTATTGGTAAGCTTTAGGATGTAGGATGCATGAAGAAGATACACAAAAAGCTGGAAACAGAAAATGGATCATATTGCAGAAATCAGAAATATTTATATATTAAGATATTTAAAAAAATAGACATTATCCTTAATCACACGATAAATAAAGTAACCATTGTATCCATCCGGATGTCACCTTCCTGCCCCTCTGCAGTAACGAATAATGGAAAATCAATGTCGTCCACAGTGCTGAGGGACAGTCTGTCAGCTCCAGCATCCACTAACACTGAGGCCACAGGGCAGCTCGTGGCCTTTGCAGTGTCCAAGACAGAGCAATACTGCATTCTTCTGTAGGATGAACAGCGAATCACTGCTTCATCAGTGCATGAGTGACAGACATCATTGGACGTGACGCTATAGAGATGGTAACACTGGGAAATCAGTGAAAATGCAGTAAAGTTGCTAGAATGGTTTTCGGCTTTTCCTTCAGGTGATAGCTTTATTAGGCAGCTTGCTGTAGCCAAGGGGTGGTGCAGGTACAGCTGCTGACTGCGTCCACTAACCACGAGAGGTTATAGGGGAAGACAAGGGAGTGGGCTAGGTGGGAACGTGTGGTGATGCACCATTGGCTGTAGGACAGGATGAGAGTATCAGGAGAAATGGGCAGGAAGCTTTCATATTTTTTTGTTTAAGAATTCAGTCCATGCATGAAAAAATAAAACTGTCATGATTCAAGATACACCTGAACTTCACAAAGGTTCACATGAAAGATCACAAGAGGAAGAATATTATACATAATGATCTCAGGATCAATCCCCACCAAAAACAAGAGAGAAGGGAGGTAGGGAATCAAAGGGCTGCAGCAAGTCAAAACTTCATTCATGCTTAAAAAGAAATTAAAGTTATGGATTGTCATTATTGATACTTTCCTCATTGTAGTGCAGTGAGGTCACTGAGAGTGGGCTCTTCACATGTAGTTCTTTTACCCAACTCTAATTTTATGCCTTCAGGATTATTGACAATAGCAAATCCAACTAATAAATCTGTAAATACAGAGAGAGGCAGGAGCCCTGGAGAGCTGGTGCCTTTGGTGTGAAGCACCACGGCCGAGGACCACACTTGCTCAGAGAGTTACGGACCGCTGCTGCTCCTCCTCCATGAGTGACTGGCAGTCCATGGTTTAGGTTTATGGTGGAGCCGAGGTGCATCTGGTGTCTTCTTGGCTGGCTAGCAAGGTAGTAGGGAGAGTGCCCCTTTATGTGTGACTGAACTATTGCATCGGCAAGCATGTCTTGAATGGGTTTGTTGTCACATACGTTGTATAACTGTGTATTTGGAGCATGCAAATGATCCTCTGGAATGCACAGTAAGGGCAGGGCAGCATGAGGGTGGGGAATCCAAGGGCATGGACAGGCCTGAGGGAAAAAGAGATGTGGCTGTTCGAAGGGCAAAGGGGAATCCAAAGACAGAAAGATTCGGGGAGTGGCAGTGTGGGGATCTAAGGGTGAAGGGGATGGGTCCCAAAGGGCAAGAAAGGTCTTTTGGGGTGAGGCCAAGAGCAAGAAAGGTTGGGAAAAGTCATAGAAAGAAAGGTCAGGGATAAATCCAAGGGCAAGAAAGATTGTTGGGGAAGAAATATGAGGGCAACAGACAGTAGAGTGCGGTGGCCAGGGGTTGGGTCATGTCCATGTGAGTATTTTTGGAATTTTTAAAGCAGCATACCTCTTTTACAAGGTAGAATTTTCCCTCATTTTAACCTTAATGAGGAATATTGCTGAACATTGAGTCTATGTCCAATCAGTTCATCACAGGCTGTGGTCCAGATAGAAATCTGTAGATAATGTTCAGAACCAGTGAGGCTGCAGAAAAGAGAACATTTGGTAAATAACCAGAAAATCTTTTTTTTTAAAGCAGTTAGATTTCTTTGTCTCATCTAGGTTGAGTGAGGTTGTTGAAGCTCCCAGGATTAACAAGTGAAAAGAGGTCAGTTCAATGAAGTCTTCAGGTAGTTGCGAAGTTGCATTGTTGATTAGTGGGAGGCAGTTTCGACTGGATTGGGAGTGGCTGGCGAGGCACAGCGAGAGACGACAGATCCGGTGTCTCCAGGGCATTCTGCCCCACTGCTGGGAACGACATCCGACTGGAGGTGGCTCCCAGAATCACAGGGCGGGCTGCTGGCTGTACTCATGGACTGTGGGCCTTGGCCGTTCAAGCCACAGACGTGGTGATGCTTTTCCCAATCCTTGTGCTGGCAGAATGAGCCACAGTAACGAGCTGTGTTGCAGCCACTGCACGTTTCACTGGCTTTCCGACCACAATTCCAGCATCTCTGAAAGAGACAAATTCTAACCGTCAGTGAGCCAACGCCAGATCATGATTAGAAACATAGAAAAATAGAAAATAGGTGCAGGAGGAGGCCATTCGGCCCTTTGAGCCAGCACCGCCATTCAGTATGATCATGGCTGATCGTCCCCTATCAATAACCCGTGCCTGCCTTCTCCCCATATCCCTTGATTCCACTAGCCCCTAGAGCTCTATCTAACTCTCTCTTAAATCCATCCAGTGATTTGGCCTCCACTGCCCTCTGTGGCAGGGAATTCCAGAAATTCACAACTCTCTGGGTGAAAATGTTTTTTCTCAGCTCAGTCTTAAATGACCTCCCCTTTATTCTAAGACTGGCCCCTGGTTCTGGACTCGCCCAACATTGGGAACATTTTTCCTGCATCTAGCTTGTCCAGTCCTTTTATAATTTTATATGTTTCTAGAAGATTCCCCCCTCGTCCTTCTAAACTCCAGCGAATACAAGCCTAGTCTTTTCAATCTTTCCTCATATGACAGTCCCGCCATCCCAGGGATCAATCTCGTGAACCTACGCTGCACTGCCTCAATCACAAGGATGTCCTTCCTCACATTAGGAGACCAAAACTGTATACAATACTCGAGATATGATCTCACCAGAGCCCTATACAACTGCAGAAGAGCCTCCTATACTGAAATCCTCTTGTTATGAAGGCCAACATTCCATTAGCTTTCTTCATAGCCTGCTGTACCTGCACGCCAACTTTCAGTGACCGGTGTACAGCTATTAGTATTGGTGGATTAGAGGATGCACAGGGTGGATCATCCCATCAGACTCAGTAGGGCAGACAGAGCACGTTAAAGAGGAAGTTCCTCATACTGCGCCGCATATTTATGTACCTTGTCTGGACTTGGTCGTTCATACCTGGGCCATTACAGATAGATAGATAGATAGATAGATAGATAAATACTTTATTAATCCCCTTTTCAGGGAAATTCAGATGTCCTTGCAGCACACTAATTAAAAAACAACATAACATTAAAGAAGAAATTTAACATTACAACATAAATGGTTCCCACTGTGGGGGAAGGCCCTTGTCCACCCATGGTCGGGCCTATTGAGGCCTCCTCAGTCGCCGCTACGGCAGCCTGATGTTTCAGGCCTTCTCGCCGGGTGATGGTGCTTCGGCGTCAGGAGAACCCTCTCAGCGGCTTGGGATACCTGGAACGGCCGCTTCCTTACCGGAGACCGCGGCTTCCGAAGCCCACAGGCCGCTCTGGACAGAGCTCCACCACTGGCAATCTCGGCGAGAGATCCCAGGCACCACAATATCAAAGTCGGCGCCACCGCCCATGGCTGGCCACTCAGACCCGCAGCACCCGCTCCACACAGCCGCAGCCCCCGCTCCACAGACCCGCAGCCCCCGCTCCACAGACCCGCAGCCCCCGCTCCACAGACCCGCAGCCCCCGCTCCACAGACCCGCAGCCCCCGCTCCACAGACCAGCAGCCCCCGCTCCACAGACCCCGCTCCACAGACCCGCAGCCCCCGCTCCACAGACCCGCAGCCCCCGCTCCACAGACAAGCAGCTCCCGCTCCACAGACCCGCAGCCCCCGCTCCACAGACAAGCAGCCCCCGCTCCACAGACCCGCAGCCCCCGCTCCACAGACCAGCAGCCCCCGCTCCACAGGCCCCGCTCCACAGACCCGCAGCCCCCGCGCCACCGCCCATGGCTGGCCGCTCCACAGACCCGCAGCCCCCGCTCCACAGACCCGCAGCCCCCGCTCCACAGACCCGCAGCCCCCGCTCCACAGACCCGCAGCCCCCGCTCCACAGACCCGCAGCCCCCGCTCCACAGACAAGCAGCCCCTGCACCACCGCCCATGGCTGGCCGTTCCACAGACCCGCAGCCCCCGCTCCACAGACCCGCAGCCCCCGCTCCACAGACCAGCAGCCCCCGCTCCACAGACCCGCAGCCCCCGCTCCACAGACCCGCAGCTCCCGCTCCACAGACCCGCAGCCCCCGCTCCACAGACCCGCAGCCCCCGCTCCACAGACCAGCAGTCCCCGCTCCACAGACCAGCAGGCCCCGCTCCACAGACCCGCAGCCCCCGCTCCACAGACCAGCAGCCCCCGCTCCACAGACCCGCAGCCCCCGCTCCACAGACCCGCAGCCCCCGCTCCACAGACCCGCAGCCCCCGCTCCACAGACCCGCAGCCCCCGCTCCACAGACCCGCAGCCCCCGCTCCACAGACCCGCAGCTCCGCGATGTTCAATCGGTGGACCCAGCACACTGGAGCTCCAGCGTTGCAGACCCGGGCAAGGTATCGCTCGCTCTGCAATAGTGCTCTAGCTCTGTGCCACTGCTGAAGCCGAGGTTCTGGCCAGTCCCCTCAGGAAAAGCCGCTCCAGACCCAATAGTAGGCCGCGAGGACGGGTCGAAGATGCTGCTTGGAGGAAAGCCGCCTCTCCGACCAGGTAGGGACTGAAAAAAGCAGTTTCCCCTTTCCTCCCCCCCCCCCACACATAAAAAGACTAGACCCCCCCCCCCCACAACAACACACTTTTAACGTACTAAAAATAAAAAAAAAGCGAAAAGTCACAGTCTGAGTTAGGATGAGTACCAGTGCTCTATTCCTCCCCCCAGCCGCTCACAATGAATTACTGAAATTACACTGAACAACCTCACCAGTGGGCCTCAGCTGCCATTGTTGCTGATTATATACAGCAGAATCAGAATACTGTTACACCCTCTTCCCAACGTTACCTTCTTTCCTACCTCAAATGCAATGTATTATTGAATTATTCCACTCGTCACCAATTCTGGACACGATCCAGCTTCCCAATAATAAAAAATGTTACTTGATCTGTAACTCATTAAATCTGATGTTCTCTTAATTCTAAAACCCTTAATATCTCTAAACACTCCAGTTTAGAAGTTGGATTGGAAACAATATTTTTGTATGGCTTTTGTGTACAAACAAAGCAGTTCTTCCCACCCACTGGGAACTTGGAGCAGGCACTTCCTGCCGGAGGTGGCATTCCCCGTCAGACCTGCTGTCTTATCATATCGTCAACATGCATGGGGCACGTCTCTAACAAAATGTGACTTTCCTTGTTAGCCCGGAGTTGGGGAGCAGGGTCCTCAGTAAAGATTATTTTTTCTATTAATGACTTCCCAACAGGGATTTCAATACCTGTCTTTTGCGGGTGGGAAGCACTGATAAAAGTAATGGCGTTAGCGGTCTAAACACTGCAAACTATAACCAGTCTTCACAAGTGGCAGAGTCACAAAGGGACCCAGTTACCAAATAAGGAACCGGTCAATTAAAGTGACCAGACCCTTTTTTAGTTCACCAACAAACACTGACAACTAATTTCTCACCTTCCTTTTCATTCTCCCTTCATAATTTAAGCAGTCATTTCCTCTCTACCAATACATAGTCACATTTTTCTTCAAGTCCTTCTCTGATCAGTAGTTGTCAGAACTCTAAACAGATCAAACCTGACTCTCCCTTACTAGTGCCGTGCAGTTTTTTACAAACCTGTCTAAGGCCAGACAATGTCAGTTGCATGTTTCAGTCCACCAATTTTGTTTCAATTCTACAAATGCAAGAGAAAAAGTGAAGGTACAATGCATTCAGAAAGTATTCAGACCCCTTTACTTTTTCTACATTTTGTTACGTTACAGCCTTATTCTAAAATGGATTTAAAAAAAAAAAATTATCAATCTACACAGAATACCCCATAATAAAAAAAGCAACACAGGTATTTAGAAATGTTTGCAAATTAAAAAGAAATAACTGAAATATCACATTTATGTAAGTATTCAGACCCTTTACTCAGTTGAGGCACCGTTGGCAGCGATTACAGCCTCAAGTCTTGTTGGATATGACGTTACATGCTTGGCACACCTGTATTCCCATTCTTCTCTGCAGATCCTCTCAAGCTCTGTCAGGTTGGATGGGGAGCGTCGATGCACAGCTATTTTCAGGTCCCTCCAGAGATGTTCGATTGGGTTCAAGTCCGGGCTCTGGCTGGACCACTCAAGGACATTCACAGACTTGTCACAAAGCCACTCCTGAGTTGTCTTGGCTGTGTGCTTAGGGTCGTTGGCCTGTTGGAAGGTGAACCTCCGCCCCAGTCTTTGGTCCAGAATGCTCTGGAGCAGGTTTTCATCAAGGATCTGTCTGTACTTTGCTCCATTCATTTATCTCTCGATCCTGACCAGACTTCCAGTTCCTGCCACTGAAAAACATCCCCACAGCATGATGCTGCCACCACCATGCTTCACTGTGATGAGCAGTGCCTGGTTTCCTCCAGACATGACGCTTGGCATTCAGGCCAACGAGTTCAATCTTGTTTCATCAAACCAGAGAATCTTGTTTCTCATGGTCTGAGAGTCCTTCAGGTGCCTTTTGCGGGCTGTCATGTGCTTTTTACTGATGAGTGGCTTCGTCTGGCAACTCCACCATGATGGCCTGATTGGTGGACTGCTGCAGATATAGATGTGCTTCTGGAAGGTTCTCCCATCTCCACAGTGGAACTCTGGAGCTTTGTCAGAGTGACCATCGGGTTCTTGGTCACCTCCCTGACCAGGGCTCTTTTCCCCCTATTGCTCAGTTTGGCCGGGTGGCCAGCTCTATGAAGAATCCTGGTGGTTCCAGAATTCTGGTGGTTCCAGAAGTTCTTCCATTTAAAAATGACGGAGGCCACTGTGCTCTTCAGGACCTGCAATGCTGCAGAAATTGTTTTATACCCTTCCCAAGATCTGTCTCGACACAATCCTGTCTCGAAGGGTCTACGGACAATTCCTTCGTCTTCATGGCTTGGTTTTTGCTCTGACATGCACTGTCAACTGTGGGACCTTATGTAAACAGGTGTGTGCCTTTCCAAATCATGTCCAATCAATGTAATTTACCACTTGTGGACTCCAACCAAGTTGTAGAAACATGGGGAACAATGGAAACGGGATGAACCTAAGCTCAATTTTGAGTGTCATAGCAAAGGGTCTGAATACTGATGTAAATGTGATATTTCAGTTATTCCTTTTTAATTACTTTGCAAAAATGTCTAAACACCTGTTTTCACTTCTTCATTCTGGGGTATTGTGTATAGATTGATGATATTCAATGATGATATTCAAAAATGAATTCAATCCAATTTGGTCGTGGGCGCTGCGAGACGGCTGCCCTGCCAGCAGCGTGTTTGTCATTTCTACTTGGTTTTTTTTTAGTGTGTCCAAATGTGTGTTTTAATGTCTCTTGGTGTGTCTTGTGTCGGGGGTGGTGAGGGGGGAACCGCTTTCGGTCGCCACCTCCATAGAGAAGCGACTTTTTCCACGTTGCCTCATTCGCGGCCAAACACCATGGATCGGCGCGGCTTTTCCTGGAGTCGGGCCCAGAGTTTCAGCAGAGGGCGCAGCGTGGTCTTTTCATCGTGGAGCGGGTGACTCCTTGCCAGAGTCTCCAGAAGAGAGTGCTCAGATCGCTGGTCCGCGGACTGTTACAGCCTGAAGCTGTACAGTCTGCAGAGCTTCTAGCCGCGGGGGCAGAGTCCGGAGCCTGAGACCCCTCGCTAGGGACCCCTCGCTGGAGAAGAACTCCGACCGCCGGCCCGCAACCGATAACATCCTGAAGCCGTGGTCTGCAGAGCTTCTAGCCGCGGGCACGGCCTGGACTTACCATCCCGAGCGGGATCCCTCGCCGGGGATCCCCGGAGAAGAGCTCCGACAGCCAGCCTGCGGCCTACAATATCCTGAAGCCGCGGTCTCCGGTAGGGAAGCGCCCATTCGGGACTTACTGTCCTGACGAGAGGGCCTGTACATCTAACCGCCCGCAGCGGCGACTGCGGAGGTTTATGATCCCGACCACGGGGGAACATAGGGGGAGGACTGACTGTACTTTGTGTATACCACCACAGTGAAGAAAGCGGTGGTGGATGTTTGTGTTACATTTTTATAGTGTATTGTGTGTTCTTTAATTGTACCGCTGCTGGCAAAATTCATTTCATTGCACTTTATTGTGTATGTGATGAATAAATTGATAGATTGATCTTAAAATAAGGCTATAACATAACAAAATGTGGAAAAAGTGAAGGGGTCTGAATACCATAGACATTGTATTGAATAGTGGAAAAGAAAATATCACAGGGCATTTCCTAGCCATCAGACAGTGATTTTTTTGAAAATGCACTGTTCTCAAAGTGCGTGCTATTCAAAGACATTGTCTCAAAGCAGTACACAAGGCTATTCAAAAAGAAACATAACACAAGATGTTTTTCTAAAGGCAGGGTGCTAGACATATTTACTTCCTGTCCAATCTCCCAAAAAACACTGTCCCTACTATCTGGATATCCCTCAAGTACAAGTAGCTGTCTTGAATAGTTCCTCCAATAGCTCCTGAAGGACCGTGTTGGGGAACTGGAGAAGCAAGTGGATGACCTCAGGTTCGTCCAAGAGGCTGAGCCATTCCTCGACGAGTCCTACAGCAAGATTGTTACACCGAAGGTACTGGAAGAGGGAAGGTGAGAAACGGAAGTAAACATGGAATGCACAGGTCCCCGGGTGTTGTACCTCTTGTGAACAGGTTCACCCACTTAAAAGCTGTCGGGACATAGAAACATAGAAAAAGAAACATAGAAAATAGGTGCAGGAGTAGGCCATTCGGCCCTTCGAGCCTGCACCGCCATTCAATGTGATCATGGCTGATCATCCAACTCAGTATCCCGTACCTGCCTTCTCTCCATACCCCCTGATCCCTTTAGCCACAAGTGCCACATCTAACGCCCTCTTAAATATAGCCAATGAACTGGCCTCAACTACCTTCTGTGGCAGAGAATTCCAGAGACTCACCACTCTCTGTGTAAAGAATGTTTTCAGAACAGAAGACGTTGACGCACTGAGCGGCGCACTGGCTTGCGATGCAAAAAGTGCTGTTGAGCCAAAACCAAGGAGGCCGACGTTAGGCAACGCAGTGGTGGTTGGAGACTCCATTGTGAGAGGTACGGACAGGGGTTTCTGCTGCAACAGACGGGATTTGAAGATGGTGTGCTGCCTCCCAGGTGCCAGGATCCAGGATGTCATGGACAGAGTGCAGAAAATCCTCAAGGGCGAAGGTGAACAGCTGGAAGTTTAGTGCATGTTGGCACAAACGATGTCGGAAAGAAGGGGATAAATATTCTGAAGCGTGACTTTAGAGAGCTCGGGAAAATGCTAAAAAGCAGGACCTCCAGGGTGGTTATCTCCGGTTTGCTTCCTGTTCCTCGTCCTGGCGAGAGCAGGAACAGGGAGATACAGGTCCTGAATGTGTGGCTGAGGAACTGGTGCAGGGGGCAGGAATTTAGATTCTTAGACCACTGGGATCTGTTTTGAAGTAAGGCGGAACTGTACAAAAGGGACGGATTGCATCTTAACAGGTGGGGGACCAGCATTCTGGCAGGCAGGTGGTTTTAACTAAATAAGGGGGAAGGGGGGAGGGGGAGGGTGGGTGTCACATGGGATAGTGAAGGACGGAGTTAAAGGGAAAGGGAGTAAAGGGATGGTTAATGACCCCAAAATTAACGGGAAAGAAAGCTCACAAAGGGATAGGAGAGTATGGCCAAGTGTAATAGGGATCGGTGTGAAAGGTGAGATGCGTAAGGAATTAAAAGTATTGTATATGAATGCGCGAAGTATAAGAAGTAAAGTAGATGAGCTTGAGGTTCGGATAGACGTTGGTAAATATGACATTGTGGGGATTTCTGAGACGTGGTTGCAGGAGGATTGGGCCTGGGAACTTCATATTTAGGGTTATACATAACCATATAACAATTACAGCACGGAAACAGGCCATCTCGGCCCTTCAAGTCCGTGCCGAACAACTTTTTTCTCTTAGTCCCACCTGCCTGCACTCATACCATAACCCTCCATACCCTTCTCATCCATATGCCTATCCAATTTATTTTTAAATGATACCAACGAACCTGCCGCCACCTCTTCCACTGGAAGCTCATTCCACACCGCTACCACTCTCTGAGTAAAGAAGTTCCCCCTCATGTTACCCCTAAACCTCTGTCCCTTAATTCTAAAGTCATGCCCTCTTGTTTGAATCTTCCCTATTCTCAAAGGGAAAAGCTTGTCCACATCAACTCTGTCTATCTCTCTCATCATTTTAAAGACCTCTATCAAGTCCCCCCTTAACCTTCTGCGCTCCAGAGAATAAAGACCTAACTTATTCAACCTATCTCTGTAACTTAGCTGTTGAAACCCTATATACATCCTATAGAAAGGACAGGCAGGTGGGCAGAGGAGGGGGGGGGGGGTAGCTCTGCTGGTGAGGGATGGAATTCAGTCCCTTGCGAGGGAAGACATAGGGACTGACGAGGTAGAGTCACTGTGGATTGAGTTGAGGAATTGTAAAGGCAAGAAGACACTAATAGGTGTTATTTACAGACCCCCAAATAGTAGCCCGGATGTAGGGTGTAAGTTGCAGCAGGAGTTAAAACTGGCATGTAACAAAGGTAATGCCACTGTGGTGATGCGGGATTTCAATGTGCAGGTAGACTGGGAAAATCAGGTTGGTTCAGGACCCCAAGAAAGAGAGTTTGTAGAATGCCTCCGGGATGGATATACATGGATTACCATATATATTAATGATTTGGAAGAGGAAATTAGGAGCAACACTAGCAAGTTTGCGGATGACACAAAGCTGGATGGCAGTGTGAACTGTGAAGAGGATGTTCGGAGGTTGCAGGGTGACCTGGACAGGTTGAGTGAGTGGGCAGATGCGTGGCAGATGTAGTATAATATAGATAAATGTGAGGTTATCCACTTTGGTGACAAGAACAAGGGGGCAGATTATTATCTCAATGGTTAGGTAAGGTTAGGTAAGAGGGAGGTGCAGCGAGACCTGGGTGTCCTTGTACACCTGTCACTGAAGGTTGGCGTGCAGGTACAGCAGGCAGTGAAGAAAGCTAATGGAATGTTGGCCTTCATAACAAGAGGATTTCAGTATATGAGTAGAGAGGTTCTTCTGCAGTTGTATAGGGCTCTGGTGAGACCACATCTGGAGTATTGCATACAGTGTTGGCCTCCGAATTTGAGGAAGGACTTCCTTGTGATTGAGGCAGTGCGGCACAGGTTTACGAGATTGATCCCTGGGCTAGCGAGACTGTCACATGAGGAAGGATTGAAAAGACTGGCCTTGTATTCACTGGAGTTTAGAAGGATGGGGGGGGGGGGGGGGGGTGGGGGGGGGGGGGGGATCTTGTAGAAACATATAAAATTATAAATGGACTGGCCAAGCTAGGTGCAGGAAACATGTTCCCAATGTCGGGTGAGTCCAGAACTAGGGGCCACAGTCTTACAATAAAAGAGAGGCCATTTGAGACTGAGGTGAGAAAAAGCTTTTTCACCCAGACAGTTGTGAATTTGTGGAATTTCCTGCCAGAGGGCAGTGGAGGCCAAATCACTGGATGGATTTAAGAGAGAGTTAGACGGAGCTCAAGGGGCTAGTGGAATTAAGGGATATGGTGAGAAGGCAAGCACGGGTTATCGATTGGGGACGATCAGCCATGATTGCAATGAATGGTGGTGGTGCTTGCTCGAAGGGTCGAATGGCCTCTTCCTGCACCTATTTTCTAGGTTGCTATGAATAAATTAAAAATCGAGAAGTCAGACCAGGAATGGTAATTGGCACCCAGTAATAATATCACTATCCACCAAGCTTATAGCAGCTCTTTGAAATTGGAGAAGTGTAAGCAGTTGGGGTCTGGGCAGCGGTGGAAACATCTAAGTCCATACAGCCATTGTTTCCCTAGAGCTCTCCACCTGAACCCATAATATGGAGGAGAAGGGATCATAATATGTAGGACCAGGGTGAAGAGGGTGGCAATGTCACCAGTTAGAAAGTAGGACAGTACAGTACAGGAGTAGACTCTTTGCCTCACATGCATGTGTCCATGTCTACCACTATTATTGTCTGACAAAGGACAAAGGACATTTATTATCACATACACCAAATGGTGTAGTGAAATTGGTCTTGCCAATGCAGCTCACTAATAAAGATAAGACATAACATTAGAGAATTTAACAACATAAAAACATCCCCCCACTGTGGGGGAAGGCAGCAAAGTCCAGTCCCATCCCCTGTTAACCCATAGTCGGGCCTATTGTGGCTTCCACAGCCAGTCCAATGTTTTCAGGCCCTCTTGCCGGAAAGCTGGAACTCCGACATACATCGGGTGAACACTCCTCAGCGGTTTGGAAAATGTCTGGAGCGGCCGCTTCCTCCCCCGGAGACCACGGCTCCCGTAGTCCTCAGGCCGCGCTGGCTGGAGCTCCGATTCTGGCGATCTCTAATCCCAGGCTCCGCAGTGTGGTGGCCGCCCGTGGCTGGATGCCCGCTGCCACAGCTTCTCGGATGTTGGAGTCGGTAGCGACAGCACTCCGGAGCTTGCCGCATGGCGACCTGGTGAAGCATCGCCCGCTCCCTGATGGTGTCCCAGCGCTGCTCCGCCACTGGAGCTGTAGTCCCGGCCGGTCTAGACAGGAAACGCCGCTCCAGTCCAATGGTAGGCCGCGAGGAGGTTGGCGAAGAAGCAGCTCGGTGGGAAGCCGCCACTCCGACCAGGTAGGGACTTGGATATAAAGTTTCCCCCTTCCCTCCCCCACCCACCACATAAAAGACAAGAAGACCTCCAAAACAAACACTTTCACTCACTAACATTTTTTTTAAAGGATGAAAAGACTAACAGCTGCTGGCAGGACAGCCATACTCGACAGCGCCCGCTACGAGTACGAAGAGGTACTTCCAGAATCAGTGTGGCTTCCGCCCATCCAGAGGTACAGCAGACATGATATTCACAGCATGCCTACTCAGGAAAAATGCCGAGAACAAAGGCAGCCTTTGTACATGGCCTTCATAGACCTGAGAAAGGCTTTTGACTCGGTAGACCGCCAGGCTCTTTGGAGCATACTATCAAGCAGGCACATGCCGTCTGGGTAGGCAAGGTAGGCACTGCCTACCCTGACTAGAATTATAACATAGTAATAACTAAATATAAATAATAAAGGCATGGGAGAATTATGCCTATGTAAGAGATCGATCTCTTAGGTAGGCATGATTCTGCGTGTCTTTCATCCGCAGCGCTTGTAACACGGGAAGCTCTGTGCAACCCACGTGCCATCAGCGCTGCCTGAAGCCATCAATTTCAAGCGGGGCTGAAGGCAGCAGAAATTCTGCCTTGGCTGTACTGTGCAGGCGCATCAGTCTACTGCGCATGCGCAGCGCAAGTTTCTTGGGGTTTTCAACTATGGTTTGTCGTGTACCAATAATGTGGTAAGTACATTTTGTGTTTATGTTTTTAAATACCGTATTTCCCGGGGTGTGAGGGTGGGGGGAGCGCTCCTTTCACAGTGTTTGGGGAGTCTGGCCCGGGGTAAAGTTGCGGGGAGAGCACGAATGTTATGAATGAGTGGTCGGGAGCATCCACTTGCGATGCTCCTTGCACAGAGGCGTGGAATGTCACCGCTCTGAGGCCGGGGGGGGGGAAGAGAGAGAAGTAGCTCGGGAGGATGAGCAGCCGCCGGGCAGGACAGCGGAACCAGCCGCCACCTTAGCTCCTTCTGCCGGTCCCCGCTCACCTCTGGCAGCTCTCCCTCTAAAAACCTCTCTCCTGCGCTCACTGGCCTCACTCATGTCCTTAAATTCCGACAGCACGATTGAGGTTACTCGGCTGTGGGAATTTAAGGATTTGCAGGAAGCCGCTGACATGAGCGAAGTCGGCGAATGACAGGTATTCCGACGGAGAGCACTGCCAAAGGTGAGCGGGCCGGCAGAAGGCGCTGAAGTGGCGGCCAGTTCTGCTGTCGGGTCCAGGTGGCCGCTCGTAGCTCCCCGAGCTGCTTCTATCCCCAGCTACAGTGCGTGGCTTCGCGCCCGGAGAGCTGCGGTAGCGGTGAGGGAGTGAGTTACTGGCATTATCCCCGACACCCTCCTTCTCAACACTCGTGCCCTCCCCACAACTTTACCCCTGGCACAGACTCTACACACGCTGTGAAACTGTTCCCCCAATTGGTCTAGGACTAGGAAGCCTTGGGCTAATTGAAATGTCCCTGTTTATTTGTTTATTTATTTATTTAACGGAGAGAGCATGCGTGGTTTAATTTTTTTTTAAAGCGGACTGAGTGCCTACCCTGAGTAATTACTCACGGCACGTGCCTGCTATCAAGGTACGGTTGCCACGACAAGTACACCAGAATATTGAGGCTTCTACATGATGGCATGTAGGTCACAGTGCTCAGCAACTGCGAGTCCGAGCCCTTCACTGTGGAAACGGGGGTCAAACAGGGATGCATCATCGCACCCACCCTGTTTGTCGTCTTCATTGCTGCCATACTTCACTTCATTGGTGAAGAGCTGCCACAGGGGATCCCAATCCTCCAGAGAACTGACGGTGGGTCATCCTTAATAGGTTGAAGGCCAAGAGCAAAGTCAGTAACACCGCCATCATGGAGCTTCAGTACGTGTATGACTGCGCCATTGCAGCACACTCTACAGAAGGACTCCAGGACATCCTGAATGAAGCCTTTGCCAAGGCATACAGAGCCATGGGCCTAGACTTAAACATCAAGAAGACCCAGGCCCTACATCAACCTCCACCCAACCAGCTGTCTACCCAGCCCATTATAAAAGAAGACGACACCACTTTTGAAAACGTTGACCACTTCCCCTACCTTGGCAGCATTCTTTCTTCCTCATTCTTTCCTCAAAAGCTGACGTCGACTCTAATGTCAACCATCGCCTGAGTTGTGCCAGCGGAGCCTACGCCAGACCCATTCTCCAGACACCACCAGTCCCCCTCTTGTACTCCCCAGAACGGCCTTTTACCCTCTGTAGACCTCTTTATTTCTAACTGCCAGCTTGACACCAACTGCCTCAACTCTTCCACTCCCCTTACTTACTCTAACCTCACCCCCTCTGAACGTACAACCCTCCGCTAACTCTGCAGCAACCCTGACATTATAATCAAACCAGCCGACAAGGGAGGTGCCGTGGTAGTCTGGCGTGCTGACCTCTACCAGGCTGAGGCCAGGTGACAACTCTCAGACACCTCATCGTACTTATCATTGGACCATGATCCCACGGACGAGCACCAGGCCTCACACATACCATCTCTGATTTCATCACTGCTGGCTGTCTGCCTTCCACAGCCTCCAACCTCATCAATTCCCAGCACCGCACAGAACGGTTTTACCTTCTCCCCAAAATCCATAAACACCCATTGTTTCTGTCTGCTCCTGTCCCATTGAAATGATTTCCACGTACCTTGACTCCACCCTATCCCCCGTGGTCCAATCTCTCTTGACCTACCTTCAAGATACCTCATATGCCTTTTAATGACTTCAGCTTTCCGAACCCCCACTCCCTCATCTTTACTATGGATGTTCAGTCTAGAGTGACTGAACGTCCATCCCCACCAGGAAGGCCATAAAGGCAGAACCATCCAATTTCCCTCTACTAACACTGCTCCGCCTAGCGGAGCTGGTCCTCATCCTCAACAACCTCTCCTTTGACTCCTCCAAGTCCAGGGCGTAGCTATGGGCACCCCGCATGGGCCCCAGCTTTTGCTTGTATCCCTGGTCCAGAACCATCCCCGAACTCTATGTCCGTTACATTGATGACTGCATTGATGCTACCTCCTGCACCCATGCAGAACTCATGGACTTCATCCACTTCACCACCAATTTTCATCCTCCACTCAAATTTACTTGGACTATCTCCGACACCTCCCTCCCTCCCCTTTCTTGATCTCACAGTCTCCATCACAGGAAATAGACCATTGACTGATGTTTGTGAACAGGGGTTCCCCTCTCCCATCATGGATGAGGCCCTCACTCGTGTCTCCTCGGTACCCCGCAGCTCCGCCCCTGCTCACCCTCCCCCTAGTCTTACCTTCCACCCCATCCGCCATCACAAACAACACGTAATCCTCTGAAATTTCCGCCACCTCCAACGGGATCCCACCACTAGCCACATTTTCCCATCTCCACCCCTTTCTGCCTTCCTCAGAGACCGTTCCCTCCGCAACTCCCTGGCTAACTCATCCCTTCCCACCCTAACCACCCCATCCCCAAGTACCTTCCTCTGCAACCACAGAAGATGCAACACCTGTCCCTATACTTCCTCCCTCGACTCTGTCCAGGCACCCCGACTGTCCTTTCAGGTTAGGCAGAGGTTCACTTGCACCTCCTCCAACCTCATCTGTTGTATCCGTTGTTCAAGATGTGGACTCACAGATCGGTGAGACCAAACGCAGATTGGGCGATCGCTTCGTTGAACACCTTCGCTCAGCCCGCCTGAACCTACCTGATCTCCCGGTTGCTGGACACTAATTCTCATTCCTACAGACCTTTCTGCCCTAGGTCTCCTCCATTGGCAGAGTAAGGCTAAACGCAAATTGGAGGAACAGAATGGCATATTTCAATAGACAATAGGTGCAGGAGGAGGCCATTCGGCCCTTTGAGCCAGCACCGCCATTCAATGTGATCATGGCTGATCATCCACAATCAGTACCCCGTTCCTGCCTTCCCCTGCCTCAGTTATCTTTAAGACCCCTACCTAGCTCTCTCTTGAAAGTATCCAGAAAACTGGCCTCCACCACCCTCTGAGGAAAAGAATTCCACAGACTCACAATTCTGTGTAAAAAAGTGTTTCCTGCTTCTAGCATGTCCAATCCCTTAATAATCTTGTATGTTACAATAAGATCCCCTCTCATCCTTATAAATTCCAGTGTATACAAGCCCAGTCACTCAATTCTTTCAACACATGACAGTCCCGCCATCCTGGGAATTAACCTTGTGAACCTCTGTTGCACTCCCTCAATAGCAAGAATGATCTTCCTCAAATTTGAAGACCAAAACTGCACACCATACTCCACGTGTGGTTACACTAGGTCCCTGTACAACTACAGAAGGACCTCTTTACACCCATACTCAACTCCTCTTGTTATGAAGGCCAACATGCCATTTGCTTTCTTCACTGCTTGCTGTACCTGCATGCTTACTTTCAGTGACTGATGAACAAGGACCCCCCAGATCCCATCGTACTTCCCACTGACACCATTTAGATAATAATCTGTCCTTCCTGTTTTTTTTTATACCAAAGTGGATAACCTCACATTAAACTGCATCTGTCCACTCACCCAACCTGTCCAAGTCACACCCTCATTCTCATAGCATCCTCCTCATAGTTCACACAGCCATTTGCAGATGCTTTATATCATCTGTAAATTTGCTTATGTTACTTTGAATCCATCTAAATAATTGATGTATATTGTAAATAGCTGAGGTCCCAGCACCGAACCTTGCGGTACCCCACTAGTCATTGCCTGCCATTCTGAAAATAACCCGTTAACTCCTACTCTTTGTTTCCTGTCTGCCAACCAATTTTCTATCTATGTCAGCACTCTACCCCCAATACCATGTGCCCTAATTTTGCCCACTAATCTCCTACGTGGGACCTTATCAAATGCACTCGTCCAGGACACTACATCCACAGGCTCTCCCTTGTCCATTTTCCTAGTTACATCCTCAAAAAATTCTAGAAGATTAGTCAAGCATGATTTCCCCTTCGTAAATCCATGCTGACTCAGACCGATCCTGCTACTGCTATCCAAATGCGCCGCTATTTCATCTTTTATGATTGACTCCAGCATCCAGCACTGATGTCAGGCTAACTGGTCTATAATTCCGTTTTCTCTCTCCCGCCTTTCTTAAAAAGTGGGATAACATTAGCTACCCTCCAATCCACAGGAACTGATCCTGAATCTATAGAACATTGGAAAAGATCACCAATGCGTCCACAATTTCTAGAGCCACTTTAAGTACCCTGAATTGCAGACCATCAGACCCTGGGTATTTATTTATCAGCCTTGAGTCCCATCAGTCTAACCAATGCTATTTCCTGCCTAATGTGGATTTCCTTCAGTTCCTCCATCACCCCAGATCCTCTGGTCACTAGTACATCGGGAAGATTGTTTGTGTCCTCCATAGTGAAGACTGATCCAAAGGACCTGTTCAACTCATCTGCCATTTCCTTGTTCCCCATAATAAATTCACCTTTTTCAGTCTTCAAGGGTCCAACTTTGGTTTTAACTAATTTTTTCCTCTTCACATAACTAAAGAAGCTTTTACTATTCTCCTTTATATTCTTGGCTAGCTTACCTTCGTACCTCATCTTATGTCCCCGTATTGCATTTTTAGTTATCTTCTGTTGCTCTTTAAACGTTACCCAATCCTCTGGCTTCCCGCTCATCTTTTCTATGTTGTACTTCTCTTTAATTTTTATACTGTCCCTGACTTCCCTTGTCAGTCACGGTCGCCCCTTACTCCCCTTGGAATCTTTCTTCCTCTTTGGAATGAACTGATCCTGCACCTTCTGTATTATTCCCAGAATACCTGCCATTGTTGTTCCACTGTCATCCCTGCTAGGGCATCTTTCCAGTCAACGTTGGCCAGCTCCTCCCTCATGGCTCCATAGTCCCCTTTGTTCAACTGTAATACTGACACTTCTGATTTACCATTCTCCCTCTCAAAATGCAGATTAAAACGTACCATAGTGTGGTCACTACCTCCTAATGACTCCTTAACCTCAAGTTTCTTTATCAAATCCGGTTCATTACATAACACTAAATCCAGAATTGCCTTCTCCCTGGTAGGCTCCAGTACAAGCTGCCCTAACAATCCATCGTGGAGGCACTCCACAACCTCCCTTTCCTGGGGTCCAGTACCAACCTGATTTTCCAAGTCTACCTGCATGTTGAAATCTCCCATAACAAACGTGACATTACCTTTACGACGTGCCAATTTTAACTTGATTCAACTTGCACCCTTTATCCAGGCTACTGTTTGGGGGCCTGTAGATAAGTCCCATTGGGGTCTTTTTACCCTTACAATTCCTTAGTTCTGACTAAATCCATACTGGCTCCACATCTCCTGTTCCAATATCACCCCTTGCAAGGGACTGAATTTCATTCTTCACCAACAGAGCTACCTAACCTCCTCTACCCACCCGTCTGTCTTTTCAATAGGATGTATAACCTTGAATATTCAGTTCCCAGCCCTGGCCCTCTTGCAGCCATGTCTCTATATTTCCCACAACATCATACTTGCCAATTTCTAACTGAGTTCAGCTCATCCACTTTATTTCTTATACTTCGCGTATTCATATACACCACTTTGACCTCAGTGTTCACCTCCCCTCTCTCACCGCTCACTATTTGCCCTGACCTTACTCTCTTATCCCTTCTCGAACTTTCCTTCACATTAATTCAAGAATCTTTTGTAACTTTTCCTGTACTTACTTTCCCTTTAATGCCATCTTTATACTCCCAATTTGTCAATCCCACCCCCCCACTATTTGGTTTAAACCCACACATGTAGCCCTAGCAAACCTGGCTGCCAGAACGTTGGTCCGCCTCCAGTTAAGGTGTAACCCGTCCTTTTTGTACATGCCACCCCTACCCCAGAAGAGATCCCAGTGGTCTCTAAATCTAAGTCCTTGCTCCCTGCACCAGTCCCCCAGCCACACATTCAGATCCCCTATCTCCCTGTTCCTGCCCTCACTCGCACGAGGTACTGGAAGCAATCCAGAGATAACCACCCTATCTCCCTGTTCCTGTCCTCACTCGCACGAGGTACTGGAAGCAATCCAGAGATAAAAGTCCTGCATTTCAGTCTTCTTCCTAACTCTCTAAATTCTCGTTGCAGAACCTCCTTCCTCTTCTTCCCGATGTCGTCCGTGCCCATGTGCACAACTACCGCCGGCCGTTCACCTTCCTTCTCGAGGATGCTCTGAATTTGGTCTGTGATATCTTTAACCCTGGCACCAGGGTTAAAGACCATCCTCGAGTCTCGGCTGCCGCCACAGAATCTCGAGTCCATACCTCGGACAATGGAGTCATCCACCACTCCCCGACAGCTCCCAAAAGGGTGTACCTGTTTTCATTAGGTACAGCCACCGGGGTCTCTTGCACTCCACTCTTACTCCTCGTTATCACAGTCACCTTCCTTCGCTCTTCCTGTAGCCTTGGAGTGACCACCTCACTGCAGGCCCTGTCCAGGAAACTCTTGTTTTCCCGGATGTTCCTGAGGTCATCAAGTTGCTTCTGCAGTGTCCCAACACGGTCGTTCAGGTGCTGAACCTGGACACACTTACCACAGTTGTAGCAGCCAGAGGCACCATCAGTGTCCCTGACCTCCCACATCCTGCAAGCCTCACACTGAATCAGCTTACCCGTCATGTCTTCACCGCGTCCCGTCCTCTCCAACTTTTGGCGTAGTCTCCTCTCCTCAGCCTCCTTGCCGAAGACTCTCGAGCCAAAGACTCACACTTCCCTCACAAGGCTGCTCCCCTTGAGCAACCTTGCTTATATTGGCTAATTAATTGATTAATTTGCCAATTTACCAATTAAATTCGCTTGGGCAGCTTACAGCCCAGTGGTATGAATATTGATTTCTCTCACTTCAGGTAGCCCTGGCATTCCCTCTCTCCCTATCCCTCCCCCACCCAAGTCACACTAGCTTCTCCACCCTACGAACAGCTTGCAATGGCCTGTTTCCTTTATAATCGTTACTTTTCTGCATATCTTTCATTCATTGTTCTTGATCTCTCCACATCACCGTCTATATCTCTCGCTTCCCTTATCCCTAACCAGCCCGAAAAAGAGTCTCGACCCGAAACATCATCCGTTCCTTCCCTCCAGAGATGCTGCCTGTCGTGCTGAATTACTCCAGCTTTTTGTGTCTATCTTCGGTTTAAACCAGCATCTGCAGTTCCTTCTTACACATTTATGGTATATTTACTGTCGTTGTTGTATGTAATATGCCTTTAAAGCCGCAGTAAGAAATTCATTGTGGAGGAGGGAACTGCAGATGCTGGATTACACCAAAGATAGACACAAAATGATGGAGTAACTCAGCAGGACAGGCAGCATCTCTGGATAGAAGGACTGGGTGACATTTAGGGTCGAGACCCTTCTTCCAACTGAGAGTTAGGGAAGAGGGAGACACAGATATGGAAGAGTAAGGTGTGAAAACGAGAGATCAAAGGTGACGAAGTTCAAGGAAAATGTACATAGATAATTGTTAGCTAGGGGAAGTTGACAACGAGGCATACAAAGATAGAATTTAATCAGGACAGTCAGACTGGTTGGAGAATGAGGGTGCGGGAGCGATGGATGAGGTAGGAAATCAAGGGTTAGTTGAAGTTAGAGAAGTCAATATACCGCTGGCTTGTAAGCTGCCTAAGCGATATATGAGGTGCTGTTCCACCGACTTGCGCTGGGCCTCAGTGTGACAGTGGAGGAGAGCCAGGTCAGTATGGGAATGGGAGGCGAAGTTAAAGTGTTTAGCAACCGGGTGATCACGTAGGTCTCGGTAGACTGAGTGTAGGTAATCAGCGTCTTGTTTCATTTTGTGCTTTTTGTGAATATTGAGAATTTCATTGTTCCACCATATCTGGTGCGCATGCTAATAAACACAAATACATTCCTGCTCTATTCTTTGACAACCATCCTCACTATTTTGTTGTAAATGTCCTGGCTCTCCATATCGGACTTACCATTTTTAGCTATGGGAAATTATGTGCCATACAGGATTGTTAGTGACTGTTTCTTAGTCTCAATCATAAACACTATGATCAGGGAAGAGCAAGTCAATCACATTCAAGAATCACTGGACAGAAATATGTCACTTAGCTCACAAGATAGACACAGAAAACTGGAGTAACTCAGCGGGACAGGCAGCAGCTCTGGAGAGAAGAAATGGGTGACATTTCGGGTCGAGACCATTCTTCAAGCCTCACCGAGTTCACATCCTCTGTCACTTAGCTAAAGTCTATATCAGCTCTATGCAAGCACAATCCAGATAGTCCCATCTGCAGCTCTGTAAAACCCACCCAGTTCCCTTTTGAACATTGCTATTGATTTTGCCTCCACCACAAACTGGGCTGTGCACTGCACTGCAGAGATGATACCTGGCCTGTTGAGTTACTCCAGCATTTTGTGTCTACCATCATTGTCACCTCCTTGCTCTGGTACTCTCAGCCACCAGTTATAAAACACAGTATTCCATATACTTTTTTATCCACTCATTCATCACACCACCACTTTCTATGAATTATGTGCTTAAACCTCCAGATGTCTTTGTTCTTTGTATCCATTTTAGAATTGTGTCCTCTCATATATATTGCCTCTTCTCAATCCGCCTCACTTTGGATTTCTCAGCATTAAATTTCATCTGTCATTTAGAGTCAAGTTAGTTCTCTTGAATACACTTTTGAAACATATTTTTCTCTTTGCCCTTTATTGTTTACATGTTAACCGTGTTTATATTTTGTTGAAGTCACCAATGGGCCAAAGCCAGTACTAGTCACTTACTACTGCCTGATCAACCAACTGCCCAAGAATTACACAACCAATAAAGGGCATTTCCCACTGCGGCGACCTAATTGCCGAGTTTAGAAGAGTTTGCCCTCGACTCGTACTCGCAGCATGGTTGACACAAGGTCCTAGGAGGTCTTTGTAACTCTCCTTCATGCTTGAGAGTAGTCCCCGCGTACTCAAGGCCTCAGCTAGGTCGCGGCGTTTTTTTCAACATGCTGAAAACTGCCCGCAAGTAAAAAAAGGTCACCATGGGGGAGGAAAAAAATAGATATTTTCTCCCTTCTCCCCCTCTCTCACCTCCTCTCCCCCCCCCCCCCCCCCCCCCTCCAAGCTCTCTAAAGGATTTACCGTACTGTGCCAGTCGTCTTTTACCTTCCTGGTCATAGTGGGTGTGAATTTCAGACAGCGCTCCCCCGCTTTCCCTGGCCCCCCGCCTTTGTGATGTGTATGTGTGTGTTTATGCGTGCGCATGCGGTCGATCCGGCTCGCGGTTTCATTGCTGACGGTCGATCCAGCTCGAGGTATTTCAGGCGCGTGCCTTCGAGCTAGAAGGTCGATGACAGTCACTGAAAAGTTGTGTTAGTGGGACAGATGCAACTCTAGATCCATGCTTCACTTTGCTCTGGACCATGGCTCCAGATGCATGCTTCACCTATTCTGTAGTCCATGGCTCTAGATGCGTGCTCTAGTCCATGGCTCCTGATGCATGCTCCACCAACGCTCTGGACCACAGCTCTAGATGCACACCCCAGTTTTGCCCTGGTTCCACAGCTCCCATTCTGGACAAGAGTGAGCTAGAGGTCATACCATTAGGATTCCCAGTAATCAGATTATCTGAGTTTTGCTACACCATGGGACTGACTCAGAGTTACTCAATCATGCACACTGTGAAACTAACCCAAAGTCACTGAACCAGAATCACATGCTCACTCTGTCAGCCAGTACTGCAGCCAATTGACCAGCATGACACCATGTCTGGGGTTATAAATCAGGACACTGCAGGTATTTGGTTAGCTCTGAATTGGCCATGGGATGAGTTTGAAGGAGCAAAGTGTCTCACCTCCGAGGGAGGAGCAGCCAAAACCATCTGCCTGAGCCCACAGTGAGTGCGGCTCCTTTCCAATGGACACGGAGTGGCCCTGGTAATGGTGGATATGTCTGCAGGCTCGTCTGCCTTGCCCTCCCTGCTCCAGGAGGCTGTGTGGATGGGGAAGGCCTTGAGAGAAAGGAAACACAGAGAGCAAATAAAGTGGCTAAAAGTCTTATAAAAATCACTGAATGCTAAGTGAATGGCACTGAAAGGGGCTGTTCGGCCCATCAACTCCATAACAGTTCAACAAAAGAGCAATCCAGATGTTCCCATTCCCTAGTCCTCCGACTGTAGTTCTGAAATTTTCTTTTTTTGAAATGCTAATCCAGATTCATTTTGAGTACTTTACTTGCATCTGATGGAATCATGCAATGATTTGGTTACTATGTGAACTGGATCAGTATCCTCCTGGTATCCACGAACACGCACCCCGTCTCACTTTTTTCCTGTGATAAAAACTGCTTACTATCTTGTCTAATCCCCCACCTTCTAATGGTTTTATAAACCTCTAAGGTCAGTCTCATACATCTGGGTTAATAGATCAAGCTCATCCAACCTCTCCTGATAACACAAGCGTTTCAGTCCCAATAACATTCATGTGAACGTCTTGTACCTTTCCCAGATGATAACATCCTTCCTTTAGCAGGACGGCCATTACTCCAGATCTGTCTTTACCAACGTCATGTACAGCTGTAACATGACATTCCAACTCCTGTACTCAACATCCTAACTGATGGAGGCAAGCCAGATGCCTTCTTCACCACCGTCGCGAGCTTCATGGAACTATGTACCTACACTTCTAGGTGTCTATATTCTACGACACTCCCAGGGCCCTATCATTTAATGTGCAATTCCTGCCCTGGTTTGTTTCAACAAAATTAAACACCACCTATTTTATCTGAATTAAATTCCATTTGTCATTCCTCGGCCCACTGCCGCAGTTGATCGAGATCCCATACTATTGTAGATAACCTTCTTCGCTGTCCTTTATACTGCCCATTTTATTGTCATCCACAAACATACTAACAATTCCTGCTATATTCACATCCAAATCATTTGTATAAATAACAAACAACAGTGGACCTAGCACTGATCAATGTAACACATCATTTATTACAGGCTTCCAGTGTGAAAAGCAACCCTCTAATTCACAACTTCAAGCCAGCTTTGCTTGCAGTTGGCTAGCTCTCTGTGGACCAGCCTACCAAACTATACCTAGTCAGAGGTCTGGCTAATGTACTTATAGACAATGGTCCAGACCCGGACGTGGCGTCGAAGGACGAGAAGCCGAAGCAAAGAAGTGGAAGCCAAATAACTGAACGGAAACGAGGCCGAAACGCCAAATAACCGAAAGCATTCAAAGTCGAAACGGCAACTAACCGAAAGGCTGCATCGCCCACAAGCCAACTAACTGAATGGCCGCTCAGCCGGACATGATGTCGCCGGGGGGGGGGACTTGTCAGCGATTGGTCCAGACCCCCGCATCCATCACATCACTGGACGGTGGGGGCCATTTTCCCACACAAGCCACAGGTGACTGGGCACTCTGAACCGGAGCACCAAGTTGTAAGCGGCCGAAGGAACGCATCCCTCGGGACAGGGATTCTTCGGACGAAATGGTCTCAGCTGATTAAATGAGACAACTGTCACACCAAAGTTGGACACAAAATGCTGGAGTGACTCAGTGAGACAGGCAGCATCTCTGGAGAGAAGGAATGGGTGGCGTTTCGGGTCGAGACCCTTCAGACCCAGTCTTCAGGTCTGAAGAAGGGTCTCGACCCGAAATATCACCCGTTCCTTCTCTCCAGAGATGCTGCCTGTCCCACTGAGTTACTCCAGATTTTTGTGTCCATCTTCAGTTAAAATAGATTAGAGATTATCTGGTGTTTTGAGCGTGGGAGCTTGTGTGAGTTACGCAGGCAACCAGACGGTATTACTGTGTTTGAACATTAAATAAAATGTGTTTCTTGGAGGAGATAAAATTGTTCGTTGTCATGTACACTTGTCATCGTCCCGCCTGGGAATGTGTGTTCCCCCCCCCCCCCCCCCCCATGTTTTAAAAACGATTTACTATGGCTGCCAATGCCCCGAGCCGTCCCTTCAGCCGGGGTGGGGGTGAATCACCCTGGTGTGGGTGTGGGGGTTGGGGTCCGATGGCGGTGCATCGCGGTCAGTGACTCTGGGTGGGAGGAGGGACCTCTGCTCCACCCAGCCCGTCACAGTGGGGCCGCACGGGAGAGACGAGGCAGAGGGCGGCCGTGGCGGTGGGAGAGTGGGGGCTGTCCCGAGGGATGCGCGCCTTCGGCCGCTTACAACTTGGTGCTCGGGTTCAGAGTGCCCAGTCACCTATGGCTTGTGTGGGAAAATGACCCCCACCCTCCCGTCTCCACCGGCCAGTGATGTGATGGACGCGGGGGTCTGGACCAATCGCTGATAAGTCCCGCCCCCCGGCGACTTTATTTGACTTTTTGCCTGAGCGATCATTCGGTTAGTTGGCTTGTAGGCGACGCAGCCTTTAGGTTAGTTGGCGTTTCGGCTTTGAACGCTTTCAGTTATTTGGCGTTTTGGTTTAGTTTCCGTTCGGTTATTTGGCTTCCACTTCTTTGCTTCTTCGCCTTCTCGTCCTTCAACGCCACATTCGTACACGGTAGACAACGTCTACCCAACTGCTCTCATCAATCTTCTTGGTCTCTTCTTAAAATGAACTCAGTCAAATTTGTGAGGCTCGATTTCCCACATACAAAGCTATGCTGTCCATCCCTAATCAGTCCTCGATTTTCACAATGCATGTAGATGTTGTCACTTATTCCCCTCCAATAAATTCCCACCACTGATGTCAGGCTCACTGGTTTGCAGTTCTCAGCCCTACTATACTCCCTTTACAATCATGACTGTCTGGCCAAATTCTCCTCTAGCTCCATTTACAAGTTTGCAAATGACACCTCTATAGTTGGGTCAGGTTTCAAACACTGACAAGGCGGACTAGAGGAAAGAGATAGAGCACTTAGTAACATGGTTTCAAGACAACAACCTCTCTCTCTCTCAAGGAGATTGTCGTCGACGTCAGGAAACAGGGTGCTGAGGTGGAGAGCTTCAAGTTCCTGGGCATAAATACAGTATTACCAACAATTTATCCTGGTCTAACCAAATTGATGCTATGACCAAACAAGCAATTCAACACATCTACTTCCTCAGAATGTCTCCAAAAACTCTTACCAATTTCTGCAGATGCATCGTAGAGAGCATCCTCTTGAGATGCATCACAATTTGGCTTGGCAACTGTTCTATCCAAGATCGCAAGAAATTGCAGAGAGTTGTGGATGTAGCTTAGTCCTCATCACCTGCCACAAACACAATCTGACTGCAGTGTCCTCAGCACTCAGCCAGCTCGATCAGTGATCAGTGGTGGTGATACTGAGCCATTCTTGGCGATGGACACTAAAGTCAACACCTAAAATACACACTGTGCCTTTGCCTCTCAGTGCTTCCTTGAAGTGGTATCGATTCATCAGCTGAGGAAGAATGATGGGTAACACCTTATGCCATGAGATTTCATGGGATCCGGAGTCAATCTCGGGGCACTTCCCACCCAACTGGATACCACTCTGCTGCTGCTGCTACCTCTGCTAGATTATAAGATATTGCTTTCTTAATATGGATCTTTATCGAACACTACTTGTCACATCCGGCCAATCTGGCATCTGCCACTTAACCAGTTTTACAGAAATAATTTGCCTTTGATCGTTTGAGCGGATTTAATTAATTATTTCTTACAGGTGTCAGATCAAATACCTCTTGGGAGGACAATTAACTATGTCTGTAGTCATCCCTATTCATTTCTTCAGAGATCTCCTAGGCTTAAAAGATTCAAACAGTTTCTTGAGATATGACTAACATTTGCAAATCCATGCTTGCTCACATTGATCATTGACATTTCAGTCACCGTTATTTCCAATAACAGAAGTTTCACAAACTTATTTCTAATTCTCAGGTTTCAATCATTTTTCTTGAATTGTGAATGACACTTTCTATTTTCTATACCAGTGAAAAGGTTAAAGAATCAAGAGAACTGCAAAATCATGACAAGAACATCAGAAATGATGTAAACAATCTGGTTCTGAACATTTAGCACTCTTTAGAACCTATATTTTTCTCAATTTTATTATTTCCCTGTGAAAATCTAAACCACTCAATTACATATTATTTAATGAATGTGGAAACTGCAGAGAATGAGTGGGACTAATTGGATATTTCTTACAAAGAGCCAGCCTGGCAAGATAAGAAACAAATCGAGTCACATACATTGGAATTGAACTGGAACAACAAAATTCTCACTTGCTGCAGCTTTACAGGCACCCCTCTTTGTGCTACATGATCTATACACACATTTATATTTTGGGCTGTGGAAATCGCTGGCAAAACCAGCATTTATTGTCCATCCCAAATCACTCCTGAAGAGAGTGTGGATGGTCATTTCAGAAACCCTCTTTGCCATGGGGTGTGGAATCACCTATGGGCTGACTGCACACGAATAACAGACTTCCTCCCTTGTACATTATTCGTGAACCAGATGAGTTTGTAGTTATTTTAGATTTTTAGATTGTTCATGGAATATAAATTTCATGGCTGTAATGTTGGGATTTGAACATCAGTTTGTGGATTCTAAAATACCCATTGCCCACCATCAAAGCTGCTAATCCTACGCCGTTTTCATTATTACTATTAATAAAAAATGTGAAAAGTTCTAATACAAATCCACTACTAATGAATGATACCAAAGAAGGGAATAAGATGAAGAAATGTGTGGGATGAGGAATTGCTGTACCTATCCCAGGAGTGTGTGATTGGACATTTCGGAGACTGTCTCTAACACCTGCTGCCTCAGCTCTGGGAATGTGGTGGGACATTGTGGAAAGGGATTTGGTCTGTGTCCAACTCATGTTGGCCATGTCCTGGAGTGTTTGACAGGACAATGAAGAGGGACCTATACTTATATTTCCAATTTATCCTGTCCCTGCCTGGGGATATTTGATGGGACACTGTAAGAAAAGCTTTGCTAAAGTGTCTAACCCTTTAAGTGAAACAAAATCTAATCAACATGAGGGTAACAAAGATAAACCAAAAAGAATGTTTAACATCTAAAATCTCCCAGATTTTGTTGGGTACCCTCAGCCCCTTCTCTGTTCTGGAGACTGGTGCCAAGCACTCACCTCACTGGAGTCCTCCTGTTGGTTGATGGCAGACTGTGCATCCTCAGAAGCCTGCCGCTTGGCCTCCCTCAGCGCACGCTCCATCTTTGCTCGCTCAGCTGTGATCTTCTCATGGGCCTTGCGTTCTGCCTCTGACACAGCTTTCTTTAACTCTGTCATGGCATGGCGCTTCACTTCATTCACCGCCTCTTCTGGTAGAGAGGGTGAGATTGGCAGATAAGAAACAGTATCAGGCCAAGCCTGGAGCTGTACACGGGTGTATTTACGTGGTGTCCTGTACTCGAGCGTATTTACGGTATGACCCGGAACACCATCACTGTGAATCAGTTACTCTATGTCAGATGCTCAGGTTAATACAGTGCCCTCCATAATGTTTGGGACCCATCATTAATTTATTTGCCTCTGTACTCCACAATTTGAGATTTGTAACAGAAAAAAATCACATGTGGTTAAAGTGCACACTGACAGATTTTAATAAAGGCCAATTTTATACATTTTGGTTTCACCATGTCGAAATTACAACACTGTTTATACATAGTCCCCCCCTACTGCAGGGCACCATCATGTTTGGGACACATGGCTTCACAGGTGTTTGTAATTGCTCAGGTGCGTAATAATTGCCTCCTTAATGCAGATATAAGAGAGCTCTCAGCACCTAGTCATTCCATCATCTTTGAAAACTTTTATTGCTGTTTATCAACACGAGGACCAAAGTTGTGCCAAAGAAAGTCAAAGAAGCCATTATGAGACTGAGAAACAAGAATAAACCTGTTAGAGACATCAGCCAAACCTTAGGCTCACCAAAATCAACTGTTTGGAACATCATTAGAAGAAAGAGAGCACTGGTGAGCTTACTAATCGCAAAGCGACTGGCAGGCCAAGGAAGACCTTCACAGCTGATGACGGAAGAATTCTCTCTGATGACAGAAGAATTTATTATAAAGAAAAATGTATAAACACCTGTCCGACAGATCAGAAACACTCTTCAGGAGTCAGGTGTGGATTTGTCAATGACCACTGTCCGCAGAAGACTTCATGAACAGAAATTCAAAGGCTGCACTGCAAGATGCAAACCACTGGTTAGCTGCAAAAATAGGATGACCAGGTTACAGTTTGGCAAGAAGTACTTAAAAGAGCAAACACTGTTCTGGAAAAAGGTATTGTGGACAGATGAGATGAATATTAACATATCAGAGTGATGGCAAGAGCAAAGTATGGAGGAGAGAAGGAACTGCCCAAGATCCAAAGCATAGAAACATAGAAAATAGGTGCAGGAGGAGGCCATTCGGCCCTTTGAGCCAATAACCCGTGCCTGCCTTCTCCCCATATCCCTGGACTCCACTAGCCCCTAGAGCTCTATCCAACTCTCTCTTAAATCCATCCAATGATTTGGCCTCCACTGCCCTCTGCGGCAGGGAATTCCATAAATTCACAACTCTGGGTAAAAAAGTTTTTTCTCACCTCAGTCTTAAATGACCTCCACTTTATTCTAAGCATACCACCTCATATTAAAAGCATACCACCTCATCTGCGAAACACGGTGGTGGGAGTGTTATGGCCTGGGCATGTATGGCTGCTGAAGGTACTGGCTCACTTATCTTCATTAATGATACAACTGCTGATGGTAGTAGCATAATGGATTCTAAAGTGTATAGCAGTGCTTCCACACCTCAAAAAAAAAATCCTTAAACAGAATCTCACATTTCCTGGAATTTTATGGTATTTCCTGAAATTTTCAAAAATGCTTCCTGCGTGCTATTTGTTGTTGGGTTTTTTTTGCGGGCACATGTTAACAACACCAAGAAGAGCAAGACAAAACAGATCTATGTAACTACACCGTATCTGCCTGCTTCTGTTACTCGTGTACAGTGTATAGAAACATAGAAACATAGAAAATAGGTGCAGGAGTAGGCCATTCGGCCCTTCGAGCCTGCACCGCCATTCAATGTGATCATGGCTGATCATCCAACTCAGTATCCCGTACCTGCCTTCTCTCCATACCCCCTGATCCCTTTAGCCACAAGTGCCACATCTAACGCCCTCTTAAATATAGCCAATGAACTGGCCTCAACTACCTTCTGTGGCAGAGAATTCCAGAGACTCACCACTCTCTGTGTAAAGAATGTTTTCCTCATTTCGGTCCTAAAGGAATTCCCCCTTATCCTTAGACTGTGACCCCTTGTTCTGGACTCCCCCAACATCGGGAACAATCTTCCAGCATCTAGCTTGTCCAACCCCTTAAGAATTTTGTAGGTTTCTATAAGATCCCCCCTCAATCTTCTAAATTCCATCGAGTACAAACCGAGTCTATCCAATCTTTCCTCATATGAAAGTCCTGACATCCCAGGAATCAGTCTGGTGAATCTTCTCTGTACCCCCTCTATGGCAAGGATGTCTTTCCTCAGATTTGGAGACCAAAACTGTACGCAGTACTCCAGGTGTGGCCTCACCAAAACCCTGTACAACTGCAGTAGAACCTCCCTGCTCCTATACTCAAATCCTTTCGCTATGAATGCTAACATACCATTTGCTTTCTTCACTGCCTGCTGCACCTGCATGCCTACTTTCAATGACTGGTGTACCATGACACCCAGGTCTCGTTGCATCTCCCCCTTACCTAATCTGCCACCATTCAGATAATAGTCTACCCTCATGTTTTTGCCACCAAAGTGGATAACCTCACATTTATCCACATTGTACTGCATCTGCCATGCATCTGCCCATTCACTCAGCCTATCCAAATCACCCTGCAGCCTCCAAGCATCCTCCTCACACCTAACTATACCCCCCAGCTTGGTATCATCTGCAAATTTGGAGATGTTGCATTGAATTCCCTCGTCCAAATCATTAATATATATTGTAAATAGCTGGGGTCCCAGCACTGAGCCTTGCGGCACCCCACTAGTCACTGCCTGCCATTCTGAAAAGGACCCGTTTACTCCTACCCTTTGCCTCCTGTCTGCTAGCCAGTTCTCTATCCACATCAATACTGAACCCCCAATACCGTGTGCTTTAAGTTTGTACGCTAATCTCTTATGCGGGACCTTGTCGAAAGCCTTCTGAAAGTCTAGATATAACACATCCACTGGTTCTCCCTTATCCACTCTACTAGTTACATCCTCGAAAAATTCTATCAGATTTGTCAGACATGATTTACCTTTCGTAAATCCATGCTGACTTTGTCCAATGATTTCACCACTTTCCAAATGCGCTGCTATCCCATCTTTAATAACTGACTCTAGCAGTTTCCCCACTACCGATGTTAGACTAACTGGTCTGTAATTCCCCGCTTTCTCTCTCCCTCCTTTTTTAAAAAGTGGGGTTACATTAGCTACCCTCCAATCCTCAGGAACTACTCCAGAATCTAAGGAATTTTGAAAAATTATCACTAATGCATCCACTATTTCTGTGGCTACCTCCTTGAGTACTCTGGGATGCAGACTATCTGGCCCTGGGGATTTATCGGCCTTCAATCCGTTCAATTTACCCAACACCACCTCCCGGCTAACCTGGATTTCACTCAGTTCCTCCATCTTATTTGACCCCCGTTCCACTGCTATTTCTCGCAGATTATTTATGTCTTCCTTAGTGAAGACAGAACCAAAGTAGTTATTCAATTGGTCTGCCATGTCCTTGTTCCCCATGATCAATTCACCTGTTTCTGACTGCAAGGGACCAACATTTGTTTTAACTAGTCTCTTTCTCTTTACATATCTATAAAAACTTTTGCAGTCAGTTTTTATGTTCCCTGCCAGTTTCCTTTCATAATCTATTTTCCCTTTCCTAATTAAGCCCTTTGTCCTCCTCTGCTGGATTCTGAATTTCTCCCAGTCCTCCGGTAGGCTGCTTTTTCTGGCAAATTTGTATGCCTCATCTTTTGTTTTTATACTATCCCTGATTTCCCTTGTTATCCATGGATGCACCACCTTCCCCGATTTATTCTTTTGCCAAACTGGTATGAACAACTTTTGTACTTCATCCATGCAGTCTTTAAATACCTTCCATTGCACATCCACTGTCAACCCTTTAAGAATCACCTGCCAGTCTATCTTGGCCAATTCACATCTCATACCTTCAAAGTTACCTTTGTTCAAGTTCAGAACCCTTGTTTCTGACTTAATTTTGTCACTCTCCATCCTAATGAAGAACTCAACCATATTATGGTCACTCTTGCCCAAGGGGCCACGCACAACAAGACTGCTAACTAACCCTTCCTCATTACTCAATACCCAGTCTAGAATAGCCTGCTCTCTCGTTGGTTCCTCCACATGTTGGTTGAGAAAACTATCCCGCATACATTCCAGGAAATCCTCTTCCTCAGCACCCCTGCCAATTTGATTCACCCAATCTACATGCAGATTGAAGTCACCCATTATAACCGTGTTACCCTTGTTGCACGCATTTCTAATTTCCTGTTTGATGCCATCCCCAACTCCAATACTACTGTTAGGTGGCCTGTACACAGTTCCCACTAGCGTTTTCTGCCCCTTAGAGTTTCGCAGCTCTACCCATATCGATTCCACATCCTCCACGCTAATGTCCTTCCTTTCTATTGCATTAATCTCCTCTCTCACCAGCAACGCTACCCCACCTCCTTTTCCTTTTCGTCTATCCCTCCTGAATATTGAATATCCCTGGATGTTCAGCTCCCAGCCTTGGTCATCCTGGAGCCATGTCTCCGTGATCCCAACTATAGCATAGTGATTAATCGCTATCTGCACCTTCAACTCATCCACCTTATTACGAATGCTCCTCGCATTGAGACACAAAGCCTTCAGGCTTGTTTTTACAACACTCTTACTCCTTATACAATTATGTTGACAAGTGGCCCCTTTCACATCGATCCCTATTACACTTGGCCATACTCTCCTATCCCTTTGTGAGCTTTCTTCCCCGTTAATTCTGGGGTCATTAACCATCGCTTTACTCTCTTTCCCTCTAACTCCGTCCTCGACTATCCCATTTGATACCCCACCCCCCTTATTCAGTTTAAAACCATCCGTGTAGCAGTGGCAAACCTGCCGGCCAGAATGCTGGTCCCCCACCTGTTAAGATGCAATCCGTCCCTTTTGTACAGTTCCCCCTTACTATAAAAAAAATCCCAGTGATCTAAGAATCTAAATCCCTGCCCCCTGCACCAGTTCCTCAGCCACACATTCAGGTCCCATATCTCCCTGTTCCTGCTCTCGCCAGCACGAGGAACTGGAAGCAAACCGGAGATAACAACCCTGGAAGTCCTGCTTTTCAGCATTTTTCCGAGCTCTCTGAAGTCCCGCTGCAAAAAATTCATCTCCTTCTTTCCAACATCATTTGTGCCAACATGCACGACCACTTCCGGCTGGTCACCTTCGCCCTTGAGGATTGTCTGCACTCTGTCCGTAACATCCTGGATCCTGGCACCAGGAAGGCAGCACACCATCCTGGAATCCCGTCTGTTGCCGCAAAAACCCCTGTCCGTACCTCTCACAATGGAGTCTCCAACTACAATGGCGTTGCCCGACTTTGGCCTCTGTTTGTTTGGCTCATCAGCCCTTTTTGTTTGGCAAGCCAGTCCGCCGCTCAGTGGGATACCGTCTTCTGTCCCGGCAGCTTCCACGTGGGTGAACCTGTTCACAAGAGGTACAACACCCGGGGACCTTTGCATCCCATGTTTGCCTCCCTTTCTCACCGTCACCCACCTTCTCTCTTCTAGTGCCTTGGGTGTAACAATCTCACTGAAGGACTTGTCGAGAAACGACTCAGTTTCTCGAATGAACCTGAGGTCATCCACTTGTTTCTCCAGTTCCCCAACACGGTCCTTCAGGAGCTGTACCTGGATGCACTTCTCACATTTGTAGCATCCAGAGGCACCAGCAGTGTCCTTGACCTCCCACATACTGCAAGCATCACACTGCATCAGCTTGCTTGACATCTTCTTTTGCCTCGGTCTCACCCTATCCAGTATTTTGCGCAGCCTCCTCGCCGAAGACTCTCGAGCCAAAGACTCACACTTTACTCACAGGGCACTTCCCTCACAAGGCCGCTCCCCAAGAGCTGCCTTGCTTATATTGACTGTTCAATTGCCTAATTTACAAACCAAATTCCTCAGTTTTGAGGAACTGCTTTCCCCCTCTGACTCACTGAGAACTCTCCTCCCACTTGGGCTAGAGCCAATCAGTGCTTTCTCCTGCTTCTCTTTGTTGCTGTTGCTTCAAAATCCACGGGAAGACTGAGTCTCAAGGAAGCTTTCGTTGCCTCCAACAGCTTTCGTTGTCTTTGTTTTTTCAACTTGCTCCCGTGTCTCAGTCTCTGCTCCATTTCCCTCCCTTTCCCCCCCTCCCTCACTTTCTCTTTTCCCTCCCACCTTCCCTCTCTCTGCCCCCTCCCCACTCCCCCTCCCTCACTCTCCCCTCCCCTCCCTCCCTCTCTCGCTCCACTTCTCTCTCTCTCCCTCCCTCCCTCCACACCTCCCTCCCTCTCTCCACTCCTCCCTCTCGGCCCCTTCAGCCCACCCACCGTTCTGTAAGATCAAGGCCAATCCCAATGTAACTGCAATCCCACCGCCCACTGGTAACTTTTCACCACTAGGCTTATCCAGAATTCCACCACTGCCTGAAAAAGAATCAAAGGCTCAACTTCCACTGAGAAAAATAATTCCAAAAGCTCATTGTTATACGAGAATTTTCCCGAACAGTCTGTGACCCATAGCGCTGTGGCCGTAGCGCTATGTATAAAGCCCATAACGCTGCAGACGGTAGCGCTATATTTAGAACCCATAGCGCTGCAGCCGACAGCTCTTTGTTTAAATTCCCACATCTTAAACTGACAGCGCTCTGTTTAAACCTTTGCGCGCCAAACCGGCAGTGCTGTATGTATTACATGGGCTGCGGAACCGGGGGGGTGGGGTGCTGGAGCCATCCACTTTTTTGCCAAGACATGCTTCATAACTCGAAATTATCTGGCCCGCAGGAGTATTTTTATCTTCTTCTGAGGACCTCCACCATCAAGAGTCTCAGAACAAGCGCACAGTGAGCGGGGCAAAACCATGACCAGCCGTGGCGGAAACCCTCTCCTCCGCTCAATGGCCAATCACAGCGCGGTTCACAGTCGAGATATGGGGCAGTCAACGGAGCGCTGTGATTAGCTGTCGAACGGAAGGGTGAGAGGGTGGACCCCGAGAGAGAGAGAGAGTCGGGCCCGAGAGAGAGAGATAGAGAGTCGGCCCCGAGAGAGAGAGAGAGAGTCGGCCCCGAGAGAGAGAGAGAGTCGGCCCCGAGAGAGAGAGAGAAAGTCGGCCCCGAGAGGGAGGGAGGGAGAGTCGGCCCAGAGAGAGAGAGAGAGAGAGAGTCAGCACAATACCGTGGGAGGCACTGGCGTTGATCCCGCGGGGAGGGGTATGGGGGATGTATTCCCCCACTTTTTGAATTGGGGATGGCCTGTATTATCCGGCAGTTTTTAAGAGGTCAAGCAACAACAAAATAGAATAATTGTGCCACCCTCCCCCCGAGGCCGGTGATCAGTGTTCGCTCAGCCCCCCCACTTTCAGAAACAGTCCGCGGCCCCTGACCTTTACACCCCCTCACGGGCCAGATGCGGAAATTTCCCGAAATTATTCAATTTCCCTAAAATTACCTGAAGACAACCAGAATTTCCCGAATTTCGGGTAATTTCCTTCAAAGTGGAAACATCCTATCTGCTCAAGTTCAAACAAATGCCTCAAAACTCATTGGCCGGCGGTTCATTCTACAGCAAGACAATGATCCCTAACTCTAATAATCCCAAACATACTGCTAAAGCAACAAAGGAGTTTTTCAAAGCTAAAAAATTGTCAATTCTTGAGTGGCCAAATCATTCACCCGATCTGAACCCAATGGAGCATGCCTTTTATATGCTGAAGAGAAAACTGAAGGGGACTAGCCCCCAAAACAAGCATAAGCTAAAGATGGCTGCAATACAGGACCCATCTTTAACAGTTCAAAACAGTTGAAAAGGAGAGGCAAAGAACAGGCAGACTTTACTCAGAGCTCCTGTGGATTTGGAAGCAACAGCAACAAAGAGAAGCAGGAGAAAAGACTGATTGGCTGTAGCCCGAGTGGGAGGAGAGTTCTCAGTGAGTCAGAGGGGAAAAACAGTTGAAAACTGAGGAATTTGGTTTGTAAATTAGGCAATTTATCACTCAATATACGCAAGACAGCTCTTAGGGAGCAGCCTTGTGAGGGAAGTGCCCTGTGAGAAAAGTGCTAGTCTTTGGCTCCAGAGTCTTCGGCGAGGAGGCTACGCAAAACGCTGGAGAGGGAGAGACGAAAGAAGGAGATGTCAAGCAAGCTGATGCAGTGTGATGCTTGCAGTATGTGGGAGGTCAAGGACACTGTTGGTGCCTCTGGCTGCTACAAATGTGAGAAGTGCATCCAGGTACAGCTCCTGAAGGACCGTGTTGGGGAACTGGAGAAGCAAGTGGATGACCTCAGGTTAGTCCGAGAAACTGAGTCGTTCCTCGACAAGTCCTACAGTGGGATTGTTACACCTAAGGTACTGGAAGAGAGAAAGCAGTTGACAGTGAGAAAGGGAGGGAAACTTGGAATGCAAAGGTCCGCGGGTGTTGTGCCTCTTGTGAAAAGGTTCACCCACTTAGAAGCTGTAGGAACAGAAGACGTTAAAACACTGAGTGGTGCACTGGCTTGCGAAGCAAAAAGAGCTGTTGAGCCAAAACCAACGAGGTCAACGTCAGGCAACACCATTGTAGTTGGAGACTCCATTGTGAGAGGTACGGACAGGGGTTTCTGCGGCAACAGACGAGATTCGAAAATGGTGTGCTGCCTTCCTGGTGCCAGGATCCAGGATGTCACGGACAGAGTGCAGAAAATCCTCAAGGGCGAAGGTGAACAGCCAAAAGTGGTCGTGGATGTTGGCACAAATGGTGTTGGAAAGAAGGGGATGAATATTCTGCAGCGTGACTTTAGAGAGCTCGGACAAATGCTGAAAAGCAGGACCTCCAGAGTCGTTATCTCCAGTTTGCTTCCAGTTCCTCGTGCTGGCGAGAGCAGGGACAGGGAGATACGGGACCTGAATGTGTGGCTGAGTAACTGCTGCAGGGGGCAGGGATTTAGATGCTTAGACCACTGGGATCTGTTTTGGAGTAAGGGGGAACTGTACACAAGGGACGGATTGCATCTTAACTGGTGGGGGACCAGCATTCTGGCCGGCAGGTTTGCGACCGTTACACAAGTGGTTTTAAACTGAATAAGGGGGGTGGGGTGTCAAATGAGATAGTTGACGATGGAGTTAAAGGGAAAGAGAGTAAAGGGATGGTTAATGACCCCAGAATTAATGGGAAAGGAAGCTCACAAAGGGATAGGAGAGTATGGCCAAGTGTAATAGGGATCGATGTGAAAGGTGAGATGCGTAAGGAATTAAAAGTATTGTATATGAATGCGCAAAGTATAAGAAGTAAAGTAGATGAGCTTGAGGCTCAGTTAGAGGTTGGTAGATATGACATTGTGGGGATTACTGAGACATGGCTGCAGGAGGATCGGACCTGGGAACTTAATATTCAGGGTTATACATCCTATAGAAAGGACAGGCAGGTGGGCAGAGGAGGGGGGGGGGGGTAGCTCTGTTGATGAGGGATGGAATTCAGTCCCTTGCGAGGGAAGACATCGTGACTGACGAGGTAGAGTCACTGTGGATTGAGTTGAGGAATTGTAAAGGCAAGAAGACACTAATTGGTGTTATTTACAGACCCCCAAATAGTAGCCCGGATGTAGGGTGTAAGTTGCAGCAGGAGTTAAAACTGCCATGTAACAAAGGTAATGCCACTGTGGTGATGGGGGATTTCAATATGCAGGTAGACTGGGAAAATCAGGTTGGTTCAGGACCCCAAGAAAGAGAGTTTGTAGAATGCCTCCGAGATGGATTCTTAGAGCAGCTTGTGGAGCCGACCAGAGAAAGGGCAATTCTGGATTCAGTGTTGTCCAATGAACCAGATATGATAAGAGAACTTGAGATAAAGGAACCGCTTGGAGGTAGTGATCATAATATGATTAGTTTTAATCTGCAATTTGAGAAGGAGAACGTTAAATCGGAAGTGGCAGTGATGCAGTTGAACAAAGGGGACTATGAAGGCATGAGAGGGGAGCTGGCCAAAGTAGACTGGAAAGGGATCCGAGCAGGAATGACGGTGGAACAGCAATGACAGGAATTTCTGGGCATAATCCGGAAAACAGAGGATCATTTCATTCCAAAAAGGAAGAAAGATTCTATGGGGAGTAGGAGGCAACCGTGGCTGACAAGAGAAGTTAGGGATAGAATAAAACTAAAAGAAAAGATGTGTAACACAGCAAAGAGTAGCCGGAAGCCAGAGGATTGGGAAACTTTCATATGGGGGAAAACTGGCCAGGAATATAAAGAAGGACAGTAAAAGCTTCTTTAAATATGTTAAGAGAAAAAGAGTAGCAAAGTCAAATGTGGGTCCCTTGAAGGCAGACACGGGTGAAATTATTATGGGCAACAAGGAAATGGCAGAAGAGTTGAATAGGTACTTCGGATCCGTCTTCACTAAGGAGAACACAAACAATCTCCCAGATGTACTGGAGGACAGAAGATCTAAGGGGGTAGAGGAACTGAAATAAATTTTCATTAGGGGAGAAATAGTATTGGGTAGGCTAATGGGACTGAAAGATGATAAATCCCCTGGGCCTGATGGTCTGCATCCCAGGGTCCTCAGGGAGGTGGCTCTAGAAATAGTGGACGCATTGGTGATCATTTTCCAATGTTCAATAGATTCAGGATCAGTTCCTGTGGATTGGCGGAAAGCTAATGTTATCCCACTTTTCAAGAAAGGAGCGAGAGAGAAAACGAGGAATTACAGACCAGTTAGCCTGACTTCGGTGTTGGGAAAGATGCTGGAGTCAATTATTAAAGAGGTAATAATGGAGCATTTGGATAGCAGTAAAAGGATTAGTCCAAGTCAACATGGATTTATGAAAGGGAAATCATGCTTGACTAATCTGGAATTTTTTGAGGATGTGACAAGTAAAATGGATGAAGGGGAGCCAGTGGATGTAGTGTATCTGGACTTTCAGAAAGCCTTTGATAAGGTCCCGCACGGGAAACTGATGACTAAAATTAGTGCACATGGTATTGGGGGTAGGGTGTTGACATGGATAGAAAATTGGTTGGCAGACAGGAAGCAAAGAGTAGGAGTGAACGGGCCCTTTTCAGAATGGCAGGCAGTGGCGAGTGGAGTGCCGCAAGGCTCGGTGTTGGGGCCGCAACTGTTTACCATATATATTAATGATTTGGAAGAGGGAATTAGGAGCAACACTAGCAAGTTTGCGGATGACACAAAGCTGGTGGCAGTATGAACTGTGAAGAGGATGTTAGGAGGTTGCAGGGGGACCTGTGCAGGTTGAGTGAGTGGGAAGATGCGTGGCAGATGCAGTATAATATAGATAAATGTGAGGTTATCCACTTTGGCGGCAAAAACAAGGGAGCAGATTATTATCTCAATGGGGTTAGGTTAGGTAAGGGGGAGGTACAGCGAGATCTGGGTGTCCTTGTACACCGGTCACTGAAAGTTGGCATGCAGGTACAGCAGGCAGTGAAGAAAGCTAATGGAATGTTGGCCTTCATAACAAGAGGATTTCAGTATAGGAGTAAAAAGGTTCTTCTGTAGTTGTATAGGGCTCTGGTGAGACCACATCTGGAGTCTTGTGTACCGTTTTGGTCTCCTAATTTGAGGAAGGACATCCTTGTGATTGAGGCAGTGCAGCCTAGGTTCACGAGATTGATCCCTGGGATGGCGGGACTGTCATATGAGGAAAGATTGAAAAGACTAGGCTTGTATTCGCTGGAGTTTAGAAGGATGAGGGGTGTTCTTATAGAAACATATAAAATGATAAAAGGACTGGACAAGCTAGATGCAGGAAAAATGTTCCCAATGTTGGGTGAGTCCAGAACCAGGGGCCACAGTCTTAGAATAAAGGGGAGGTCATTTAAGACTGAGGTGAGAACATTTTTTTTTACCCAGGGAGTTGTGAATTTATGGAATTCCCTGCCACAGAGGGCAGTGGAGGCCAAATCACTGGATGGATTTAAGAGAGAGTTGGATAGAGCTCTAGGGGTTAGTGGAGTCAAGGGATATGGGGAGAAGGCAGGCACGGGTTATTGATAACGGACGATCAGCCATGATCACAATGAATGGCGGTGCTGGCTCGAAGGGCCGAATGGCCTCCTTCTGCACCTATTTTCTATGTTTCTATGTTTCTATATGCAACAAAATACTAAACATGACTACATTCATTTACATGACATTGCTGTGTCCCAAACATTATGGTGCCCTGAAATTGGGGACTATAAACACTGCTGTAATTTCTACATGGTGAAACCAAAATGTATAAAAACGATCTTTATTAAAATTTGACAATGTGCACTTTAACCACGTGTGATTTTTTCTGTTACATCTCAAATTGTGGAGTACAGAGGCAAATAATTAAATAAAGGGTCATTGTCCCAAACATTATGGAGGGCACTGCACTTAAAACATCTCTTAACTCATTCTGAAGAATATATTTTTGCACAAGGATCAGCAGTTGAAATGGTCTAGTGCTGGAAGTCAATTAGTATATTTGAGGGATTTCAACCATCATACCCCACCTTGCTAATAAATCCTCCTTATCAACCAATAGGCAGGAATCAGTCCAATAATCAGCTGGGGTTCCAGTTCCTTGTACTCAGTGGCACAAGCCAGTGCTGGATGTGACACCTCGGAACACTGTACTAATTCACACACCAAGCACTTGGGCCAAGTTGAATCCATTGCATATTGAGGGAATATTGTTTCGGAGAAGTTCTGGTTTTAAATCACACATTCATGTGAATGCAAATATCATAGGGCACTATTCAGGAAGAATTCAGGAGATTTATCTGGTGTAGGAAATATTTATGCTGGATCAAAACGAGTAAACAGATTATCTGGCCATCACCACTGCTGTCTGGGAAGATGTTACTGTGATGACTGACCCATTTCCTAAATTACAGCAGAGACCACTCTTCACAAGTACAAGCTGATGCCATCAAAGGTGTTTCTGAAATCTAAGTCTTTCTCTCATTTCTTTCCTCCCTGCAAAGGCCTGCCTCTAATAGAAACAAAATGCAGGAGTAACAACAATTGAGGCAGCATCTCTGGAGAGAAGGAATGGGCGACATTTCAGACTGGGCAACTTCTTCAGACTGATATCAGTGGAGGGGGAGGGACAAAGATAGAATGTAGGCGGAGACAGTAAGACTAGTGGGAGAACTGGGAAGGGGATGGAGAGAGAAAGCAAGGTCTATCTGAAGTTATCTTTAACAGAGCATCCTATTACTCTTTGAGACACAGCCAGTAAACCATTTTACTGAGGAACAGCAAGTGAGTTAGTCTCTTACATCTGGAGGTCACTTTTAATTATATATAGAGCCTACCAGCTTTTTTCCAGATCTCTTCCCGTGTGTATCCCTGTGTTGGTCTGCGCGGCATCTCACCACGTATTTCTGAAAGCATAAAATAAAATAATTTTATATAAACAGTCCATTTCCAAGATCAATAGAATATTTGCAGACACCAGTTCCTGTTCAGTGTCAAGATACTTGTCGGCCAAATTGCTGACATTCAGTAGCTGCCACAGAGTTGAGAGAAACCTTGGCCAAAATTCAGTGTCCCATTAAAGGCCTTCACTTGGAGCAGCAGGACCTGGGTAAAGCTAGGCCTGGGATGGTAAGCAACATTCATACTACACAAGTGCCAGTCAATGATCATCCCTACAAGAGCCATTATCCCATTATTGCAAGTCCCTCAACAACAACAGACCAAGAATTCATGTTGGGAGAACAACTTAGCACTCAATACCAAGAAAAGAGCTCATCATTGACTTGAGGAAGAAGCAGGGTGACCATCCCCCACTGCACTTCAACAGAGAAAGAGTGGGCAGAGTCTCCAGTTTCAGGTTCCTGGGCACCCACATCTCAGCAGATCTCAGGTGGTCAACTAACCTGAAACTCCCTTGTAAAGAAGGTACAACAACAGCTTTACTTCCGAAGATCACTCGGGAAAGTCAACGCCACAACAGCTGCCAGTGTCATTCTACCGTTACTCCATAGAGAGTGTCCTTACACATGGATCCTGGTATGGTATGGCAACAGTTCTGCTGCTGACAAGAAGGCGCTGCAGAGAGTCATCAATACAGCCCAGAAGATCAGCAACACACATGCCTGCCCTGGAAGAGATCTATAGCTCTTGTTGCCTGCGGAAGGCATCACGCATCCTAAAGGACTCATCTCATCCCGCACATCACTTGTTTGCCCTTCTGCCCTCAGGAAAGCGTTACAGGTCCATCAAATCACACACACATAAAAAAAGTTTCTACCCCAAGGCTATCACCACTATGAACTGCACATTCCCCCCCAGCCAATATTTTGTACTGCTACAACATAATACTGTGAAATACTGCACATTCTGACTTGACGATGATTTTCTTGCCTTTTTTTGTTTCCATTGTCGTTATTATTTATCTGATACGTTGGAGCTCCACTCGAGCAGTGCCCCTGAAATGTATTTGTATGTATTTACAATGACAATAAAGTGTATTATTATTATTATGTTGGAGGAGTTTGGCCAATGGAATGCTAGAGTGGACCTGGACCTGGATCATTCCAGTAATGAGAGAATCTAGAACCAGAAAGCATATCCTCAGAATAAAAGGATGTAGCTTTAGAATGGAGATGAGGAGGAATTTAGTTAGCCAGAGGGTGGTGAATCTGTGAAATCCATTGGCACAGACGGTTGTGGAGGCCAAGTATTTAATAGAAACATAGAAAATAGATGCTGGAGGAGGCCATTCGGCCCTTCGAGCCAGCACCGTCATTCATTGTGATCATGGCTGATCGTCCCCCATCAATAACCCATGCCTGCCTTCTGCCCATATCCCTTGACACCACTAGCCCCTAGAGCTCTATCTAACTCTCTCTTGAATCCATCCAGTGACTTGGCCTCCACTGCCCTCTGTGGCAGGGAATTCCATAAATTCACAACTCTCTGGGTGAAAAAGTTTTTCCTCACCTCAGTCTTAAATGACCTACCCTTTATTCCAAGACTGTGGCCCCTGGTTCTGGACTCACCCCACATTGGGAACATTTTTCATGCATCTAGCTTGTCCAGTCCTTTTATAATTTTATATGTTTCTATAAGATTCCCCCTCATCCTTCTAAACTCCAGTGAATACAAGCCTAGTTCTTTCAATCTTTCCTCATATGACAGTCCCGCCATCCCAGGGATCAATCTCGTGAACCTACGCTGCACTGTCTCAATCACAAGGATGTCCTTCCTCAAATTAGGAGACCAAAACTGTACACAATACTCCAGATGTGGTCTCACCAGAGCCCTATACAACTGCAGAAGAACCTCTCTACTCCTATACTGAAATCCTCTTGTTATGAAGGCCAACATTCCATTAGCTTTCTTCACTGCCTGCTGTACCTGTAGTCCAACTTTCAGTGACCGGTGTACAAGGACGGCAATAAGCGGAGATTGATAGGTAAGATCGTCAAAGGTTATGGGAGGAAGGCAGGAGAATCTCTTCCCTGCACGGGACACCCGACCTTTTCCATGTCGGGTCTCCGTTGTCGTTGGGGCCTAGCACCGTGGAGCGGCCTCCAGCCGGAACGTCCTGGGGGCTCCAGTCGTAGAGCCTGCGGACTTGCCATCGTGGGGCTGGCCGGCCTCGGAGCGTGGGGAGCTGTGGTGGCGCGCGGCTGCGACCAGTCTTCGGGGCTTCGGAGGCTCCAGCTGCACGCCTGTGGACGGTGACATCGGGAGCTCACGGTTTCCTGGTGGGAGACCGCTTTTCGGAGCTCTGCGGCGGCAGCTTCTCCCGCCCGAATGCGGAGCTGAAAACGGCCAGGAGCGGGGCCTGACATCGCCCGGCATGGCTTTAACGGCCGCGGGACCTGCCATCGCCCAATGGGGGCTCCAATATTAAGACCCGGAGCAGCGCCTTTCATCGCCGGCGCGGCCTTAGCGGTCGCGGTACTTACCATCGCCCACCGGGGGCTTTAACATAGGGAGAGAATGGAGAGCAGGGGAGAGACAAGACTTTGCCTTCCATCACAGTGAGGAGGAGACTCACTGTTATGGATGTCTCTGTGTGAATTGAGTTGTTTGTGTGTCTTGTAAGATTGTATCTTTTTGTTGTATGGCTGCAGAAACCAAAGTTCTTAACGGAAAAATAAAGTTCATTGTATTGTAATGTGGTATAGAGGGAAAAATAGATCAGCCAGGATCAAATGACGGCGTTGATCTAGATGAGCTGAATGGCCTATTTCTGCTCATATATTTTATGGTCCAAAGCTGCATAGCATTCTCACCTTTCTTCATATCTTCAGCATCACTATAGCGACGAATCCAGTGATTAAGTTCTTCTCGGTCAGCTTCCTGACATCGCCTCAGCACAGTTAATGAGCGGCGAGTCTTCTCCACCATATCCATTATGCAATTCAGGAGCTGTGGAATAAAGAGCAGAAATGGGCTTAGTGAAAGTGAACTGTGGTGGAACGCCACCAAAGCTGAATGCGACAGACCTTCTGTCATTGTATGGCTCTTGCTTAGAAACAAGAGTGTTTTATTATCATACTAGACGAAGTGGGACCCATTGCATCCCTGGTCAATTATTTCCAGAGATATTTGCTCAAATTTATAACCAAACTGACATTTTTTTTAAATATTAAGGTTGCCCAGCTGCTGACCTCACAATGCCTTTCCTCGTGCCCCCCCCCACCCCCCCCACCGCTCTGGATTAATGCAGCTGCCGTCAACGCCCTTGCGCAGTTTTCCACGAGGTAGGTTAGCACACAAATCCGTTGTTCAAAAGGCGCAGAAAGATCGAGAAAGTTCTGCAGCAAAGGCCCTACAGCTCTGCTCTGCTATAGGATCTTTGTTCTGCAGATCGTGAGCTCAGAGGCAAAGATCATGTTTCAAAAATAAATTTGCTGTCTTCATTGACAGCTCAGATCGGACCCGATGTGTGTGTGTGGGGGGCTCCCCTGAATTTCATAGAGCTTCCGACAGCTTTCGTGCATGAGATGCGGACGCTTCCTTTCCAGAACATTCTGAACGTGTGACGCACGGTTGCATTTCGCTCTCTCTGTCTCTCTCCTCCCCCATCTCTCTCTCTCCCCCCACCCCCGTACACACACATACACATATAATATATTAGACCAAGTGGATCCTGGTTGTAGGGTGGGGGTGGGGCGGCCTGCGGCGTCACACGTGCACTATCTACCCCTCACACACATACAGGTGGGGGGGGGGGGTGAGAGGGGGAGGGAGGGAGGGGTGGAGGGGTAAAGGGAGTGGGGGAGGTTGAAGGAGGAGGGGGGTAGGGGGGCAGAGGGGAGGGGGAGGGGGAGAGAGATGGGGGTGTGAGCGGGGGGGGAGAGAGGAGGGGGGGAGAGAGAGGGAGGGGGGAGAGAGAGGAGGGGGAGAGAGAGGGAGGGGGAGAGAGAGGGAGGGGGAGAGAGAGGGAGGGGGGGGAGAGAGGGAAGGGGAGAGAGGGAGGGGGGAGAGAGAGGGAGGGGGGGAAGAGAGAGGGAGGGGGGAAGAGAGAGGGAGGGGGGAAGAGAGAGGGAGGGGGGGAAGAGAGAGGGAGGGGGGGAAGAGAGAGGGAGGGGGGAAGAGAGAGGGAGGGGGGAAGAGAGAGGGAGGGGGGAAGAGAGAGGGAGGTTACAAAACCTACCATCGGTGGTGTTGTGCTTGTGATTCCGGAGGCTTTGGTGGTGTGTTGGGGGGGGGGGATTAAAATGCAGGTGGGGTTTATATTCGTTGTGGAGAGGAATTTGTTCCACAGATCCTTGGATCATTGGAAGTGCAGGATAAAGCAAAAGGTATGTAGTTGATATCCACCACACATCCGCACCTGGCCTATCCACCACGCATCCACACCTGGCCTATCCACCACGCATCCACACCTGGCCAACCCACCACGCATCCACACCTGGCCGACCCACCACGCATCCGCACCTGGCCTATCCACCACGCATCCACACCTGGCCGACCCACCACGCATCCGCACCTGGCCGACCCACCACGCATCCACAACTCCGGCTCCCTACCCCCCCCGAGCCTCCAACCTCATCGTTCCCCAGCCCCGAATGGCCCGATTTTACCTTCTCCCCAAAATCCTGACTGTCCTGGTAGACCCATTGTCTCTGCCTGTTCGTGCCCTACCGAGCATAATTCCACATACCTTGACTCCATCCTATCCCCCCTGGTTAAATCCCTCCCTACCTATGTTCAAGACATCTCAGACACTCTCTGTCGTCTCCGCGCATTCCATTCTCTAGGCCCCCATCCCCTCATCTTCACCATGGACATCCAATCACTCTACACCTCCATCCCTACAAAGCCCTCCGGTTCTTCCCCGACCGGAGAATCAACCCATACCCGTCCACTGATACTCTCATCCGCCTAGCGGAGTTGGTCCTTCCCCTCAATAACTTCTCGTTTGACTACTCCCATTTCCTCCAAATACAAGGCGTAGCTATGGGCACACGCATGGGCCCCAGCTATGGCTGCCTCTTTGTCGGTACGTCGAACAATCCTTGTTTGAGGCGTACTAGGGCCTCATCCCCAACCACTACCTCCGTTACATCGACGATTGCTTTGGTCCTACCTCATGCACCCACACACAACTGACTGACTTCATCCGCTTCACCACTAACTTCCATCCGGCACTCAAATACACCTGCACCATTTCCGACACTTCCCTACCATTTCTTGACCTCACTATCTCCATCGCCAGTGATAGACTCCTGACCGACATCCACTATAAACCCACTGACTCCCATGGCTATCTAGACTACTCTTCTTCCCATCCTGCTTCCTGTAAGGACTCCATCCCCCTACTCCCAATTCCTCCATCTATGCCGCATCTGCTCCCAGGATGAGGTGTTTCACACCAGGGCATTGGAAATATCCTCCTTCTTCAGGGAACTGGGGTTCCCCTCCCCTACTATAGATGAGGCTCTCACCAGGTTCTCTTCCATACCCCGTAACACTGCTCACTCTCCCCATCCCCTCACTCGCAACGAGGGCAGAGTCCCCCTAGTCCTCACCTTTCACCCCACTAGCCGTCACATACAACAAATAGGCCTGCGTCATTTTCGCCACCTCCAACGTGATCCCACCACTTGCCACATCTTCCCATCTCCTCCCCCCCCCCCCCCCCCCATCTGCCTTCCGCAAAGACTGCTCCCTCCGCAACTCCCTGGTCAATTCTTCCCTTCCCTTCCGCACCACCCTAAGTCCACAGGCTGAGCAGGGCAGAGATTCACGCAGGCGGCCCTCGGCAAAGGGATCCCAGGGCTCCACGATGTTGAAATCAGCGCGGCTCGAGGCTGGGAGCTCCGCAAACCACAGTTCCATGATGTTGAAGCAACAGGCCCAACACTCCAGAGCTTCAGACGGTGATCCAGGTGAGGCATCGCTCGCTCCGCAGTGAATCCAATATGTATTTTAAAACCAACTGTTTAACCAACATACTGTCGGATCTAAAAGTGTCACACTGTCACTGTCAGGTAGTCATGGTCCTCTAGTTGTGGGGGTGGGGGATTGGGAGGGAGGGGCCTCACAAGTGAAATAGCTTAGGGCCTCTCTTCATCTAAATCCGGCCCTGCCCGAGTCCCTGCTATCGACGGAGGAATTGCAGGTCTCCATATACGGCCTCATCCCATCACACTCCCCCACACCCTCACCGCCGTCGCCATGTTCTAGAACTTCAAGGAGCCCAGCGCGACCTGTGCAGCAGTTTAAAAAGGCTAAGTGATGAATTAAAAGAAGTAAAAGTTAAGATGCCAAGAAGTACAGACGACAGAACAGGGGTGATGTCACTGGCAGCGCGAGCAGAGACAGGCAGTCAGATCAATTCTGACGTCATCAGCAAGACCATCTCGTTTATAAATTATTTGAGATTTGTGAACATTTTCATAAATAACTCGAGAAATAATCCATGACATTTTCAGATAATTTTAGATCATGTTAGCGAGGAGATGTGAAACGCACACGAACATCACACACACAAATCCAAGATCAAGTTTTATAAGTATGGAGATATATACACACTCACACGTGCACACATAAAAATCAAACAATAATAGTGCAATAATAGTCCATGTAGTTCAGAGAATGGAGGTTGTAGTATTCAACCTGGTGGCTATAGGGACAAAGCTGTTCCTGAACCTGGACATTACAGTTTACAGGCTGTAGTATCTTCTTCCCAATGGCAGGGGTGAAATGACTGCGTGGCCAGGGTGGTGTGGGTCTCTGATGATGCTGGCTGCCTTTTTGAGGCAGCGTTTCTTGTAAATCCAGTTTGTCACAAAACAGCATGGGGTACAATCTAAGGCAAGTCAGTGCAAAGGGAAGCAAGAAAAGGCTTCACAATATCATAGCATGAGTGGAAATGGATGCAGACGTGGAAGTGGAAACAGACATGGAAGTGGAAGTAGACAGTCTTTGAGATGGAGGCTCAAAGCTCAGATCAGATAAATCAGGGCAGCAAAACTGGTTGCAAAATACTTTAACTTCTCCCTCCCATTCCCACATTCACCTTTCTATCCTGGGCCGCCTCCATTGTCAGCGTGAGGCCCAGTGCAAATTGGAGGAATAACACCTATTTTGTTTGGGCAGCTTACACCCCAGCAGGATGATTATTGACCTCTAACTTCAAGTAACCCTTGCTTTCCCTCTCCTCCTCCCTCCCCTTCCCAGTTCTCTGACCAGCCTGACTGTCTCCCTGATTCCATTGTATCTGTTTGCTTTATTGTCACCTTCTCCCAGCTAACAATCATCTAGTCTACATTTTCCTTGGATCCTCAGTCTCGTTTTCACACCTTACCCATTATCTCTGTCTACCTCTCCACTGACTCTCAGCCCGAAGAAGGGTCTCTACCCGAAACGTCACCCATTCCTTATATCCAGAGATGCTGCCTGTTCCTAAGTTACTCCAGCATTTTGTGTCTATCTTCAGCAAAATTGGTAACAGTCTATTCAACTTGAGGCTGTTAACGGGAAAGCGATGGACCCGTGTTATTTTGGTCTCCCCATTATTTAATTGGAGAAACATTTGAATTATATTGGACTGAATGTTAGACAAATGAGAGATAGCAGAGGGGTTGAGATAGGTGGTGAAGTTGATCGGAATATCAACATAGTCATTTATAAGTAACAGACTTGTCACCTGCACAACTAGACCCAGCTGTATCAACTCCTTCCACAGATACAAGATGTTTTAACTATTGAACTTTCAGTTCTCTGTTTCTGTCCCCCCCCCCCCCATGCCCTTCGCTTCCACACTTACATTATCCAGGTGCTTCCATTCCTCTGCCCATTCCCTGTCCGTTAAACGATGATCAATGACTTCTTCCTGTTGAGTTCCATGTATTCCTGTAGCTAGAAGAACAAAGTCACTCCAGATTGGAAAGTGTAGCTGGTTAGATCACGTCGAGATCACACATTTAACTTAGAAACCACATTCAAAAGGAATTCTTTCACTGTCCAAATGTTGTACGGTATCAAAGTGTCTGGTGTTAATGGATAACAGGCAAGAATCAGTCTCGATAAACGAATCTCAAATAGAGGAAGGACAATTATTAGTATCGGAGTAGTTTATTGACCACAGCTGAGAACTAATTATGATTGGGAATGTGATATTAGATTATAAACTGACCAGCAGGCCGGTTGCGATCCCTCGGCTCTTTGTGCTCGGGCTGTCGGTAAGAGTCTCTGTAGTGATGGGCTACAGCCATGTCCTCCAATCGGTAGTGCTGCAGCTGGGGTGGTGCCAGATGTTGCGGCCCATTAGACTGGTGTCCAAGCCTGTGGCTGGGACTGAAACACTGACCAGGGCTGAGTGCGCACAGCCTTTTACTGACATGTTCTGTGTGTGATGGGTCATGATCCAACCCGTTCTCTTTGGTCCTGCAAAACATATCCCATGACAAAGTCTGGTGTCAGACATACGAGTTTTGTAATCAGTATTCAAAATGTATCTTTTTGTGAAAGCCTAATTCACTGTTATATATGAAACAGTGCTCTTGAAATAAATGACTAAGTCTACTCAGTATATAGTGGAATTACATTTCTCACAAAGTAGTTTGTTCACTTAATTTATCCATCAGTCTTTGTAATTTCCTGATGCAATCCATACTCATTAATGAATCTCACTGAACCTTGGTACACGTGATAATAAAGGAAACCATTGAAAAGATGCGTGCAGTGCCCTCCATAATGTTTCGGACAAAGACCCATCATTTATTTATTTGTCTTTGTACTCTACAATTTAAGATTTGTATGAGAACATATCACATGTGGTTAAAGTGCACATTGTCATTTTTTACTAAAGGCCATTTTTATATATTTTCACCATGTAGAAATTACAGCAGTGTTTATACATTGTCCCCCCCCATTTTGGGCACCATAATGTTTGGGACACGGCAATGTCATGTAAATGAAAGTAGTCATGTTTAGTATTTTGTTGCATATCCTCTGCATGCAATGACTGCTTGAAGTCTGCGATTCATGGACATCACCAGTTGCTGGGTGTCTTCTCTGGTGATGCTCTGCCAGGCCTGTATTGCAGCCATCTTTAGCTCATGCATGTTTTGGGGGCTAGTCCCCAGTTTTCTCTTCAGCATATAAAAGGCATGCTTAATTGGGTTCAGATCGGGTGATTGACTCATACAAAGAATTGACCATTCTTTAGCTTTGAAAAACTCAAATGTTTGGGATCATTGTCTCGTTGTGGAATGAACCACGTGCCAATGAGTTTTGAGGCATTTGCTTGAACTTGAGTAGATAGGATGTGTCTATACACTTCAGGATTCATTATGCTACTACCATCAGCAGTTGTATCATCAATGAAAGTAAGTAAGCCAGTACCTTCAGCAGCCCTACAAGCCCAGGCCATAACACCCCTCCACCATGTTTCACAGATAGAAACATCGAAACATAGAAACTAGGTGCAGGAGTAGGCCATTCGGCCCTTCGAGCCTGCACCGCCATTCAATATGATCATGGCTGATCATCCAACTCAGTATCCCGTACCTGCCTTCTCTCCATACCCTCTGATCCCCTTAGCCACAAGGGCCACATCTAACTCCCTCTTAAATATAGTCAATGAACTGGTCTCAACTACCCTCTGTGGCAGAGAGTTCCAGAGACCCACCACTCTCTGTGTGAAAAAAGTCCTTCTCATCTCAGTCCCAAAGGATTTCCCCCTTATCCTTAAGCTGTGACCCCTTGTCCTGGACCTCCCCAACATCGGGAACAATCTTCCTGCATCTAGCCTGTCCAACCCCTTAAGAATTTTGTAGGTTTCTATAAGATCCCCTCTCAATCTCCTAAATTCTAGAGAGTATAAACCGAGTCTATGCAGTCTTTGTTCATAAGACAGTCCTGACATCCCAGGAATCAGTCTGGTGAACCTTCTCTGCACTCCCTCTATGGCAATAATGTCCTTCCTCAGATTTGGAGACCAGAACTGTACGCAATATTCCAGGTGTGGTCTCACCAAGACCCTATACAACTGAAGTAGAACCTCCCTGCTCCTATACTCAAATCCTTTTGCTATGAAAGCTAACATACCATTCGCTTTCTTCACTGCCTGCTGCACCTGCATGCCTACTTTCAATGACTGGTGTACCATGACACCCAGGTCGCGCTGCATCTCCCCTTTTCCTAATCGGCCACCATTTAGATAATAGTCTGCTTTCCTATTTTTGCCACCAAAGTGGATAACCTCACATTTATCCACATTATACTGCATCTGCCAAACATTTGCCCACTCACCCAGCCTATCCAAGTCACCTTGCAGTCTCCTAGCATCCTCCTCACAGCTAACACTGCCCCCCAGCTTAGTGTCATCCGCAAACTCGGAGATATTGCCTTCAATTCCCTCATCCAGATCATTAATGTATATTGTAAATAGCTGGGTTCCCAGCACTGAGCCTTGCGGTACCCCACTAGTCACTGCCTGCCATTATGAAAACGACCCGTTTACTCCTACTCTTTGCTTCCCGTTTGCCAGCCAGTTCTCTATCCACATCAATACTGAACCCCCAATGCCGTATGCTTTAAGTTTATATACTAATCTCTTATGTGGGACCTTGTCGAAAGCCTTCTGGAAGTCCAGATACACCACATCCACTGGTTCTCCCCTATCCACGCTACTAGTTACATCCTCGAAAAATTCCACAAGATTCATCAGACATGATTTACCTTTCGTAAATCCATGCTGACTTTGTCTAATGATTTAATCACTTTTCAAATGCGCTGCTATCCCATCTTCAATAACTGACTCTAGCAGTTTCCCCACTACCGATGTTAGACTAACTGGTCTGTAATTCCCCGTTTTCTCTCTCCCTCCCTTCTTAAAAAGAGGGGTTATGTTTGCTACCCACCAATCCTCAGGAACTACTCCAGAATCTAAAGAGTTTTGAAAGATTATCACTAATGCATCCACTATTTCCGGAGCTACTTCCTTAAGTACTCTGGGATGCAGCCTATCTGGCCCTGGGGATTTATCGGCCTTTAATCCATTCAATTTGCACAACACCACTTCCCGACTAACCTGGATTTCACTCAAGTCCTCCTTTGACCCGCGGTCCCCTGCTATTTCCGGCAGATTATTTATGTCTTCCTTAGTGAAGACGGAACCAAAGCAGTTATTCAATTGGTCCGCCATATCCTTGTTCCCCATGATCAACTCACCTGTTTCTGACTGCAAGGGACCTACATTTGTTTTAAATAATCTCTTTCTCTTCACATATCTATAAAAACTTTTGCAGTCAGTTTTTATGTTCCCTGCCAGTTTTCTTTCATAATCTATTTTTCCTTTCCTAATCAAGCCCTTTGTCCTCCTCTGCTGATCTCTGAATTTCTCCCAGTCCTCTGGTATGCTGCGTTTTCTGGCTACTTTGTACGCATCATCCTTTGCTTTGATACTATCCCTGATTTCCCTTGTTATCCACGGATGTACTACCTTCCCTGATTTATTCTTTTGCCAAACTGGGATGAACAACAGATGAGGTGCTATGCTTTGGATCTTGGGCAGTTCCTTTTCTCCTCCATACTTTGCTCTTGCCATCACTCTGATATAAGTTAATCTTTGTCTCATCTGTCCACAATACCTTTTTCCAGAACTCTGGTTGCTCTTTTAAGTACTTCTTGGAAAACTGTAACCTGGCCATCCTATTTTTGCAGCTAACCAGAGGTTTGCATCTTGCAGTGTAGCCTCTGTATTTCTGTTCATGAAGTCTTCAGCGGGCAGTGGTCATTGACAAATCCACACCTGACTCCTGAAGAGTGTTTCTGATCTGTCTGACAGATGTTTGTGGATTTTTCTTAATTATAGAGAGAATTCTTCTGTCATCAGCTGTGGAGGTCTTCCTTGGCTTCCTTTGCGATTAGTAAGCTCACGAATGCTCTCTTTCTTCTTAATCATGTTCCAAACAGTTGATTTTGGTGAGCCTAAGGTTTGGCTGCTGTAAACCTAACAGGTTTATTCTTGTTTCTCAGTCTCATAATGGCTTCTTTGGCTTTCATTGGCACAACTTTGGTCCTCATGTTGATAAACAGCAATAACAGTTTCCAAAGGTGATGGAAAGACTGGAGGAAAGACTAGGTGCTGAGAGTACTCTTATACCTGCATTAAGGAGGCAATTATTACGCACCTAAGAAATGACAAACACCTGTGAAGCCATGTCTCCCAAACATTATGGTGCCCTGAAATGGGGGGGGGGGGGGGGGGGGGGGACGACTATGTATAAACACAGCTGTTATTTCGACATGGTGAAACCAAAATGTATAAAAAATAGCCTTTAATAAAATCTGACAATGTGCACTTTAACCACATGTGATTTTTTTCTGTCACAAATCTCAAATTGTGGAGTGCAGAGGCAAATAAATTAATGATGGGTCTTTGTCCCAAACATTATGGAGGGCACTGTATTAATCTGAGCATCTGACATAGAGTAACTGATTCACTGTGATGGTGTTCCGGGTCATACCGTAAATACACTCGAATACAGAACACCACGTAAATACACACGTGTACAGATCCAGGCTTGGCCTGATACTGTTTCTTATCTGCCAATCTCACCCTCTCTGCCAGAAGAGGCGGTGAATGAAGTGAAGCGCCATGCCAAGACAGAGTTAAAGAAAGCTGTATCAGAGGCAGAACGCAAGGCCCATGAGAAGATCACAGAGGCAAATAAATAAATGATGAGTGATTGTCCTAAAGACTGTGGATAATGTTTTGGGTCAGGACCTAAAAGTTGTTATATTACACTGAATAAGATGTTGGTGAGACCACACCTGGAATATGGTGTGCAGTTCTGGCTGCCGCACGATAGAAAGGATGCGATTAAACTAGAGCGGGTATAGGAAAGATTCAGAAATGTTGCCCAGTTTGGAAGGCTAGAATTATAAGGAGGACTATTTTTCCTGTAGTGAAGGAAGCTGGGGTGATCTAATAGAGGTTCAAAGGGGATCTGAGAAGGTTTTTCATACAGAGGGTAGTACATACATGGAACGAGCTGCTAGAATAAGTAGCACGGGCAGGTACAATTAAAAATAATTTGGACAGATACTCATGGATTTGTACAGTATGAAAACAGACCTTTCTGCCCAATTCATTCACTATGTCCCATGCCTAATCCCATTTGTCCATGCCTTCTACATGGATAGGAAAGATTTAGAAGGTCTGAAGAAGGCTCCCAACCCAAAATGTCACACATCCTTTTTCTCCGGAGATGTTGCTTCTCCCACTTTGGGTCTATCCTTGGTATAAACCAGCATCTGCAGTTCTTTGTTTCTATATTGTCTAGAAGGATATGGGCCAAATGCAAGCATGTTACTAGCTCAACTAATAAGGTACCTTAGTTGGCATGGAAGCATTGGAACTAAAGGCCTGTTTTCAAGCAATATAACTCCACGACTTTATGATCCTAAAACTTTCAAATTTTGCAAAACAACTGCTTTTTTAAACATTCCTTAAAACCACCTCTTTAATCAAACATTGGATCATCTTAATAATGGGGCTTTGCAAGGCTGGGTGTTAGATTTGTTTGATCACAATCACACAAAACACTTTGGGAAACTTGCCACATCGTACAAATGCAAGCTGCATAATAAATAGATGAGGCTATTAGAGATATTTGACATAAGGTGTTATAATGCTGAGCATTCTGAATGCAATATTTTTGGAAAGTAACTGAACAGAATTTGCAACGGGCCTGAGAGCAGTTGAGATCTCAGTTGGTTGGAGCCGTGCTTACCTGTCGGGGGTGCTTCGTTTACCATTTTCATTCACTCCCAGCAGAATCTCAGAGGAGTCAATAGGCAAGCTACTATTGCCATTGAGAAGCAGCTGTTCATGTTGGGCCAGGTACTGCGCTGGTGTTTGCTTCGCAAGCCGAGCACAGTGGAAGAGTTCTCGTTGTAATAGTGGGAGATTGGCCTGCAATGAAATCAAATAAAATAGAAACTGAAACTGCAAAAGTACTCAACAATTCCCTGCATCTTTGGATGGAAAAACAGATACGGTTTGAAAATAAATAGTGGGAAGGTTCTGCTGAGGGGAAATTTAAGTTGGTTAAAGAAGGTGATAACCATATAACAATTACAGCACGGAAACAGGCCTTCTCGGCCCTTCCAGTCCATGCTGACCATTTATTTTCCCCTAGTCCCATCTACCTGCACTCAGATCATTCCACACAGCCACCACTCTCTGAGTAAAGAAGTTCCCCCTCATGTTACCCCTAAACTTCTGTCCCTTAATTCTCATGTCATGCCATAAGGTGATAGTGGACAGAAACAAAATAGATTGATCACTTATGTCTGTCAGAAGGGCCAGAATATACAAATATATGAATATATTTCCAATTAAAGTCAGAGCATGAAAAAGTAGTAAAAAGATAAATTTAAAATAGCTTTTTGTCTAAATGCATATAGTTTCCATAACATGGTAGATGAATTACTGGCAGAAAAATAAAAAGGTACAAGACTCACCATAGGAACCTGAAGCTCATGACATAAGGCTAATACAATGATTATGATGGACCTTAAGCAACATACAGACTGCATAAGTAACCGTAATGCTGCAAAACTGCTCATCAATTACTGTCTCAAACAGGAAAGAATTGAACCTTCCACCCGTTCAATGGCATGTCCATTGCTGCATCATAAAGACATTCAGTCAAAGGGCTTTTGACAAACTCCTCCATGGTGATCTGATCCAAAAGATAAAAGCACAATGAATCCATGGAGATCAGGTAGATTTTATTCAAACTTGGCTTGGCTTGAAGGCAGAGGGTAGTGGTGAAGTGTTATTCTGATTGGAGGTCTGTGACCAGTGTTGTTCCACAAGGATCACTTTTGGATCTTCTGTTGTGATATAACTGGATGAAAATGTGGTGTGGAAGAAGATATGATAGCAATATTTAAGACATTAGGCAGGCACGTGAACTGTCAAGGAATAGAGAGATACAGACCATGTGCAGACAGATGCGAATATTTGGACTAGCATTAAGGTCGGTGCAAGATGGTAAGTCACAAGACCAGTTCCTGTGTTGTATTGTTCTATGTTCTAAGGCCACTTGTACTAATACTTAATTACTTAGCCTCAGTCCAGATCTCTTTTGCTCGTCTAATAACAATTACTCCAAAAACAGCTGTACCGAGAAATCAGGACCAGAGATACTAAGGGAGGCTGCTTTCTCAATGAGTCACCATACCTTCAGGAAAGGAATGACAAAAGGCCTCAAGGGAAAATTGGTTGCCTCCTGAAGCTTTGAATGAAACTCCTCAATAGTCCGAGTAGAATTCTGCAATAAAGAAAAATAAGTTGTAATTAGCCGCAAATCACCAAATTTGAATATGAGAAAGATCATAGAGATGTTTTCTTGTAGTATAGGTACTTTAGAAATGCAAGCTGATGTTGATATTGACTTCTTGATTTGCAATTCATTGAAATAAAAGTTGCAAAGGACCAAGAGACAGTGCAGAAAAGGTGCACTAGTTTGGTTGCAGGAATGAAGAATATAGGCTACAAAATTAGACTGGAAACAGTAGTTGTTCTTGGAGCAGAGAAGCTCGAGAGGAGGTGATAGAGCAGTACAAGCTCTATGTATTTGGACAGGTAGTTGAAACTGCCCCTACTAACAAATGGTTCAAAGGCCAGGGTACACAGATTCAAAGTGTAGGAAGGAACTGCAGATGCTGGTTTAAACCGAAGATAGACACAAAATGCTGGAGTAACTCAGTGGAACAGACAGCATCTCTGGATAGACTCAGTCTGAAGAAGGGTCTCGACCTGAAACGTCACCCATTCCTTCTTTCCAGTGATGCTGCCTGTCCCGCTGAGTTACTCCAGCATTTTGTGTCTAGACACAGATTCAATCACAGGCAAAAGACAGAGCGGTTGGGGAGGGGGGGTGACGGGTAAACGGATTTACCCAATGTAATTACGTGGAACTTACCACCTCTAAGGATGGTCAAATTGGAAACAATCATTACCTTGGGAAAAAAAAAGATTGGCAAGAAAGAGAGAAGAGTGTGAATTGTAAAGCCGGTGGAAGGAATGTAGGTGGAGGGGAGAGGAAAAAATATTGAAGTCTGATGCATTCATTGTTTATACCATTGGGTTGTATGCTGCCCAAGCAGAATGTGAGGTGCTGTTCGTCCAGTTTGGGTGTGGCCTCATTCTGGCAATGGAGGAGGCCCAGGACAGAAAGGTCAGTATGAGAACGAGAAGGGGAGTTAAAGCCGTTGACAACTCGGACATCCAGTTGGCCTTGGTGGACCATGCGCAAGTGTTCTGCGAAATGGTCGCAAAGCCCACGCTTTTAAGAACTTCTGTTTTAAGAACCCTATTCAGGAGATATGTGCTGCATATTTGTGTATTTGTATTGGTTTATTCATTCTGTGACAGAACTGTTCTATGATATCAGGAACCTTCCCTTTAAGTAAAACTTCAAGTTCCTCATTCTCATTCTGCAATTTGACTTCTGTAATGATGACGGGTAAAAGAAAATTGTTTAATGTTTGAACCACGTTTTGTTTGCCAATTACTTCTGCTGTCCAACTCTACATTTCCAAGATCCACAATTAATATTGTTAATTTATCATCTTACACATTGTTGCAGGTGTGCATACAATCAGTGAAAATCAAAAGCACTGTTGAAAATATAAAATAGAACAAACATTTTAGATGTTTTCTTGATCAGAGATCAAACAGTGTCCATCAACACATTCACTTGCCTGGCTGTAGAAGGGTCTCGACCCGAAACGTCACTCATTCCTTCTCTCCACAGATGCTGCCTGTCCCATTGAGTAACTCCAGCATTTTGTGTCTATCTCCAGAGATGCTGCCTGTCCAACCCGCTGAGTCAGCATTTTGTGCCCATCTTCGGTGTAAACCAGCATCTGCAGTTCCTTCCTACACACATGTTCTCAAATGTTCATTTAATTCTACTGACTTTGTCCAGATCAAAGATCCCAGATGTCCATACCCGACATATCCCTCCTTACCCGTGTACCTATCTAAATGTATTTTAAATGTTTTAATTGTACCTGCTTCTACCACTTTGTCCAGCAACTCATTCCATATATTCACTACCCTCTGTGTGGAAGAAATGCTTCTCATGCCTCCTTTAAATCTTTCCTCTCGTGTTGTGCTGAAAGGCCTGTTTCCATGCTCAATGACTCCATGATAAATGCTGTTCCTGTTTCTGCCTCTGCCTACCCCACCTTCTCTGGCAACCCATTCCAGACATCAACACCTCTTTATGTGACAATTTTACCCATCAGTATGGTGACCGGAACCACATATAATATTCCATATAGGGCCAAACCAATGTTTTGTACCACAATAACATTTCAGCGTACAGAGGGAAGTGAAGAGCCCAACTCTTGCACTCAATGCCCCATCCGATCAAGGCGGTACCCGGACGTGGCATCGAAGGACGAGAAACCGAAACAAAGAAGTGGAAGCCAAATGGAACGTAAACGAAGCCGAAACGCCAAATAACCGAAAGCGTACAAAGCCGAAACGCCAACTGACCGAGAGGGTGGGACACCTAAATGCCAACTGACCGAGAGGGTGGGATGCCTAAAAGCAAATTCACCGAAAGGCCGCTCTGCCAAAACGCCAACTAACCGAATAGCGGCTCAGCCGGAAAGTCAAATAACGGATGTGACATCGCCCGGCGGGGGGGGGGGGGGGGGGGGGGGGGGGGGGGGGGGAGACTTATTAGCGATTGGTCCAGACCCCCGCGTCCATTACATCACTGGCCGGTGGAGACGGGACGGTGGGGGTCATTTTTCCATACAAGCCATAGGTGACTGGGCACTCTGAACCCGAGCACCAGTAAGCGGCCGAACGAACGCATCCCTCATCCTCGTCTGCTCCGTGCGGCCGCACTGTGACGGGCTGTGTGTCGGCAGCGCGGGTGGAGCAGAGGTGAAAGATCAGCACCTACCAACAATGAAGGCACTATGGAACCAGCTGCCTATGGAACCAGCTGACAGGACGGGGTCGGCATTAAAACTCAAAAAAGAGTTACAGATTTAAAAACAAAAATGTTACATGTATAAATGGGATAGTCAAGGACGAAGTTAAAGGGAAAGAGAGTAAAGGGATGGTTAATGACCCCAGAATTAACGGGAAAGAAAGCTCACAAAGGGATAGGAGAGTTTGGCCAAGTGTAATAGGGATCGATGTGAAAGGGGCCACTTGTCAACATAATTGTATAAGGAGTAAGAGTGTTGTAAAAACAAGCCTGAAGGCTTTGTGTCTCAATGCGAGGAGCATTCGTAATAAGGTGGATGAGTTGAAGGTGCAGATAGCGATTAATCACTATGCTATAGTTGGGATCACGGAGACATGGCTCCAGGGTGACCAAGGCTGGGAGCTGAACATCCAGGGATATTCAATATTCAGGAGGGATAGATGAAAAGGAAAAGGAGGTGGGGTAGCGTTGCTGGTGAGAGAGGAGATTAATGCAATGGAAAGGAAGGACATTAGCGTGGCGGATGTGGAATCGATATGGGTAGAGCTGCAAAACTCTAAGGGGCAGAAAACGCTAGTGGGAGTTGTGTACAGGCCACCTAACAGTAGTACTGGAGTTGGGGATGGCATCAAACAGGAAATTAGAAGTGCGTGCAACAAGGGTAACACGGTTATAATGGGTGACTTCAATGTGCATGTAGATTGGGTGAATCAAATTGGCAGGGGTGCTGAGGAAGAGGATTTCTTGGAATGTATGCGGGATAGTTTTCTCAACCAACATGTGGAGGAACCAACGAGAGAGCAGGCTATTCTAGACTGGGTATTGAGTAATGAGGAAGGGTTAGTTAGCAGTCTTGTTGTGTGTGGCCCCTTGGGCAAGAGTGACCATAATATGGTTGAGTTCTTCATTAGGATGGAGAGTGAGAAAATTAAGTCAGAAACAAGGGTTCTGAACTTGAACAAAGGTAACTTTGAAGGTATGAGACGTGAATTGGCCAAGATAGACTGGCAGGTGATTCTTAAAGGGGTGAGAGTGAATTGGCAATGGAAGGTATTTAAAGACTGCATGGATGAAGTACAAAAATTGTTCACACCAGTTTGGCAAAAGAATAAACCAGGGAAGGTGGTGCATCCATGGATAACAAGGGAAATCAGGGATAGTATAAAAACAAAAGATGAGGCATACAAATTGGCCAGAAAAAGCAGCCTACCGGAGGACTGGGAGAAATTCAGAATCCAGCAGAGGAGGACAAAGGGCTTAATTAGGAAAGGGAAAATAGATTATGAAAGGAAACTAGCAGGGAACATAAAAACTGACTGCAAAAGTTTTTATAGATATGTGAAGAGAAAGAGACTAGTTAAAACAAATGTTGATCCCTTGCAGTCAGAAACAGGTGAATTGATCATGGGGAACAAGGACATGGCAGACCAATTGAATAGCTACTTTGGTTCTGTCATCACTAAGGAAGACATAAATAATCTGCCGGAAATAGCAGTGGAACGGGGGTCAAATAAGATGGAGGAACTGAGTGAAATCCAGGTTAGCCGGGAGGTGGTGTTGGGTAAATTGAATGGATTGAAGGCCGATAAATCCCCAGGGCCAGATAGTCTGCATCCCAGAGTACTCAAGGAAGTAGCCACAGAAATAGTGGATGCATTAGTGATAATTTTTCAAAATTCCTTAGATTCTGGAGTAGTTCCTGAGGATTGGAGGGTAGCTAATGTAACCCCACTTTTTAATGAGGAAAGACTCGATAGACTCGGCTTGTACTCGCTGGAATTTTGAAGATTGAGGGGGGGATCTTATAGAAACTTACAAAATTCTTAAGGGGTTGGACAAGCTTGATGCAGGAAGATTGTTCCCGATGTTGGGGGAGTCCTGAACAAGGGGTCACAGTCTAAGGATAAGGGGGAATTCCTTTAGGACCGAGATGAGGAAAACATTCTTTACACAGAGAGTGGTGAGTCTCTGGTGGATAATGAAGTAGATTTTCAAAGTCTACAGAGAGATTTGGGACATTTGGAAGAGTGGGCTGAAAGATGGCAGATGGAGTTTAATGCTGATAAGTGTGAGGTGCTACATCTTGGCAGGACAAATCAAAATAGGACGTACATGGTAAATGGTAGGGAATTGAGGAATGCTGTGGAACAGAGGGATCTAGGAATAACTGTGCATAGTTCCCTGAAGGTGGAATCGCATGTGGATAGGGTGGTAAAGAAAGCTTTTGGTGTGCTGGCCTTTATAAATCAGAGCAGTGGCTTGCAGGCAACGCAGCCTTTCGGTGAGTTGGCTTTTCGGTAGAATGGGTTTTCGGTGAGATTTGCTTTTAGGCGTCCCACCCTTTCGGTCAGTTGGCATTTAGGTGTCCCACCCTTTTGGTTAGTTGACGTTTCGGCTTCATACACTTTTGGTTATTTGCCGTTTCGGCTTCGTTTCCGTTCGATTATTTGGCTTCCACTTCTTTGCTTCGGCTTTTCGTCCTTCGACGCCACGTCCACGCACGATGAAGGCAAGCATGTCATACACCTTCTTCAGCACTCTGTCTACCTGTGATACCTTTTTGTGAATTATATACAGTGCCCTCCATAATGTTTGGGACAAAGACTCATCATTTATTTATTTGCCTGTGCTCCACAATTTGAGATTTGTAATAGAAAACATCACACAAAGCTAAAGTGCACATCGTCTGATTTTAATAAAGGCCATTTGTATACATTTTGGTTTCACCATGTGGAAATTACAGCAGTGTTTATACATAGTCCCTCCATTTCATGGCACCATAATATTTGGGACACAGCAATGTCATGTAAATGAAAGTAGTCATGTTTAGTATTTTGTTGCATATCCTTTGCATGCAATGATTGCTTGAAGTCTGCGATTCATGGACATCACCAGTTGCTGAGTCTTTTCCCTGATGATGCTCTGCCAGGCCTGTATTGCAGCCATCTTTAGCTTATGCTTGTTTTGGGGGCTAGTCCACTTCAGTTTTCTCTTCATCATATAAAAGGCATACTCAATTGGGTTTAGATCGGGTGATTGACTTGGCCACTCAAGAATTTACAATTTTTTAGCTTTGAAAAACTCCTTTGTTGCTTTAGCAGTATGTTTGGGATCATTGTCTTGCTGTAGAATGAACGGCCGGTCAATGAGTTTTGAGTCATTTGTTTGAACTTGAGCAGATAGGATGTGTCTATACACTTCAGAATTCATTATGCTACTACCATCAGCAGTTGTATCATCAATGAAGATAAGTGAGCCAGTACCTTCACCAGCCATACATGCCCAGGCCATAACACCCCCACCACCGTGTTTCACAGATGAGGTGGTATGCTTTGGATCTTGGGCAGTTCCTTTTCTCCTCCATACTTTGCTCTTGCCATCACATTGATGCAAGTTAATCTTCGTCTCATCTGTCCACAAGACCTTTTTTCAGACCTGTGGTTGCTGTTTTAAGTACTTCTTAGCAAACTGTAACCTGGCCATCCTATTTTTGCAGCTAACCAGTGGTTTGCCTCTTGCAGTGTAGTCTCTGTATTTCTGTTCATGAAGTCTTCTGTGGACAGTGGTCATTGACAAATCCACTCCTGAAGAGTGTTTCTGATCTGTCGGACAGGTGTTTGTCGATTATTCTTTATTATAGAGAGAATTCATCAGCCTTGGAGGTCGTCCTTGGCCTGCCAGTCGCTTTGCGATTAGTAAGCTCACCAGCGCTCCCTTTCTTCTTAATGATGTTCCAAACAGTTGATTTTGGTAAGCCTAAGGTTTGGCTGATGTCTCTAATAGTTTTATTCTTGTTTCTCAGTCTCATAATGGCTTCTTTGACTTTCATTGGTACAACTTTGGTCCTCATGTTGATAAACAGCAATAAAAGTTTCCAAAGGTGATGGAAAGACTGGAGGAAAGACAAGGTGCTCTCTTATACCTGCAGTAAGGAGGCATTTATACACACTTGAGCAATTGCAAACACCTGTGAAGTCATGTGTCCCAAACATTATGGTGCCCTGAAATGGGGGGGACTATGTTTTAATACAGCTGTAATTTCGACATGGTGAAACCAAAATGTATAAAAATGACCTTTATTAAAATCTGACAATGTGCACTTTGACCATATGTGATTTTTTTCTATTACGAATCTCACATCGTAGCGTACAGAGGCAAATAAATGAATGATGGGTCTTTGTCCCAAACATTATGGAGGGCACTGAGTATGTATCCCTAGATCTCTCTGTTCAACCTGCCATTTACTATATCTGTAGGAATGCTTGTTTAAACCGTAGACACAAAAAGCTGGGGTAACTCAGCACGTCAGACAGCATCTCTAGAGAAAAGGAATAGGCGACGGTTCAGGTCGAGAACCTTCTTCAGGCATCTGTCCTACTCTTGTTTCACTTCCTAAATTGCGTCAGTCTGTGTTAAATTCCATGTCATTTGAATTTCCCAGTTGAAGCTAGGTGTCATCCGCAAATGTACTTATCATGCCACCAATATTCTCATCTAAATCATCCATATATGGCAACAAAAAAAAGACACAATCTGTTTGTGCTTTCCTGAACTAAACGCTTTTACATTTCTGATATTATCCTTGTACTTTTCATTACCCATCTGTCCTTCATAATATTATGGTGACTGAAATGCATTTATTAGTCAGGTGTGGTCCAAACTTTATTATACATTTTACATAACGTAGCTGTGTTTTGAGTTCTCCGCATCGGCAAATAAACCCAACCACTGTGTTTCCTTTCGTTTTGCCTGTTCAGCAACTTTTTGTGAATGGTGCATTTATACTTTGAGATTCATCTACCTGACCCAGACACAGCAACAAATCACTGCAACCTGCAGTGAATAATTTGATTTCAATACATTGTGTAAAGTTATAAGAGTGATGCAGTGTGGAAACAGGCCCTTTGGCCCTACTTGCCCACACCAGCCAACCAGCCCCAGTTACACTAGTCCCACCCGCCTGCATTTGGTCCTTATCCCTCCAAACCTATCCTATCCATGTCTAACTGTTTCTTAAATGTTGGGATAGTCCCATCCTCAACTACCTCCTCTGGCAGCTTGTTGCATACACCCACCACCAAATTTACCCCTCAGATTCCTATTAAAACATTTTCCCTTCACCATAAACCTATGTCCTCTATTCCTCGATTCCCCTACTCTGTGCAAGAGACTCTGTGCATCTACCCGATCTACTCCTCTCATGATTTTATACACCTCTATAAGATCACCCCTTTTCCTCCTGCAAACCAAGGAATAGAGTCCCTGCCTACTCAACCTCTCCCTATAGCTCAGACCCTCTAGTCCTGGCAACATCCTTGTAAATCTTCTCTATACCCTTTCCAGCTTGAAAACATCTTACCTATAACATGGTGCCCAGAACTGATCACAATATTCTAAATGCAGCCCCACCGTCTTTTACAACTGCAGCATTACCTCCCAACTTCTATCCTCAATACTCTGGCTGATGAAGCCTAATGTGCTAAAAGTCCTTTTGACCACCCGATCTACCTGTGACTCCACCAAGGAACCATGCACCTGCACTCCTAGATCCCTCTGCTCTCCACACACCCCAGAGCCCCACCATTCACTGTGTCGGTCCTGCCCATGTTAAGACATTCCATTAAAAAACACCTCGCATTTCTCTGAATTAAATTCCATCAACCATTCCTCATCCCCCCTGGCCAATAGACCAAGATCCTGCTGCAATCATTCACAAACCACCCACTTTTGTATCATCTGCTAATTTACTCATCTTGCCATGTATGTTCTCATCCAAATCATTGATATCCCCATGTTCTATTTATTACTGATTTTATTTTGCTGCACTCAGTGAATTTATTTACGGATGATGGACTGAAGGATCAATTAATTAATACTAGTAAATTACCTACCACAAGACCCAACACCAAGTTCCTAACGCGCTCTCCAATCTCTGGGGAGATGTCGTTTGCGAACTGCTGCAGTGTAGTCAGGAAGCGTTTCAGTTTGCTGAGTTGTCGAGCTCCACAAGTGGGAGGCAACTGCTGATTGGTTAGAGAAGCAGTGGTAGAGGTGGCTGGACCATCGCTGAGCCCTTTGGGGATTGATGGGGCTCCACTGATTGCAGTTGGCAAATGATTGGTCCCATTCATCACTGCTGAGAGAAATGGAGAGAGGTGAACTTAGTGGCAGTGCAGAGTGAGGGCCATTCTGGGTAAATGCACGTCTATTCAAATCACACAGGAGACTGATGATGTTCCATTGCTACGCCAATTGAGTCATCAAGTGCCTTCATTACCGTGAACAGTTATTACACATCAGTAACATTAAGAGGAAAAGTAGCCCACTCAGCCTTTCAAGGAGAAGGCTGAAGTACCAAGGCACCCCTTCTCCCTGGAACATTAACCTCCTAGTAGTAATCTCCCGGAAATAGAAGCACACTCCTTGATTTCACAGCAAATATCTGGTGTGAATTCTGAATATATCCTTACCAAGACTTCTCAATCCTTTTAATAAAATTACCTTGATTGTAGATTAGGTCACAGTATCAAAATCCTATATTCCCAGGTGGAAAGGCTCTGCACAAGACTCCAGTATTTTACCTTCCCTCTCAACCCAATAATTCTGCAGCCTGCATTTTAGTTTCCTTTGTGCCGTGAAATTTGCCAAGGTGCTTGTACGAGATATACCTCAGGAAAAAATGTTTAATAATTATTCCCATTTAAACCTGCATGGCTGCTGGTTTCTGTGTAAGGCGACATTATTTCTGTGCAAGTTCAACTGGTGCTATAAACAGCAACAACACAAGAACTTTCACACACAGAACAGGTGTCTCCCTATTACTGCTCATGTTTCAGGCTCAAATTAGCAACATCGTTTAGAAACTCTCTGCAGCCCTTGATGAAATGTGCTTCAGGATTATGCGTTTCCCTCCTCATTATAACTTCTCATGCCACTCCCTGTCGATGCAGCTGCTTCCAGCTCACCACCACCCAGAATAATGCAGCACACACTGTCAGCCAGTGAAAGACATAAATAGTGGAGTTACTCAGCTGGTCAGACAGCAGCCCCAAAGAACATGGGTGGGCAACCTTTGGAAGGGTCCCGACCCGAAACGTCACCTATCTATGTTCTCCAGGAATGCTGCCTGACCTGCCAAGTTACCCCAATACTTTGTGTCTTTCTTTGTGCAATTCTTGGTTTCTACATATTGTCAGCACAGTACTTCAGTGCTGTCTCTTTGTTACAACCACTCCTCAATTCGTGCAATTTAGATCATTTTCTATCCTATTCAATCTGCTTTTACTCCCTTTCATGCAAACTGATTGGATAAGAACATTCTCATCTCCACTCTGATTCTTTTGCTTCTCACTTTCAATCTGTGTCTTCAGTTAATGACCGTATTACATCTGGATACAGTCTCTCCTCAGTTATTCCATTGGAACCTCAATGGCAGCACAGTGCTGCAGCTGGTAGAGCTGCTGCCTCACAGTATCAGTGACCCGAGTGCTGGCTGTGTGGAGTTTGAATGTTCTCCCTGTGACCGCTTGGGACTCCTCTGGGTTCTCCGGATTCCACCCACATCGTAAAGATTAAATGGCCTCTGTAAATTACCCCTAATGAGATGTGAGGAGGGAGTAGATGAGAAAGTGTGATAAGATAGAACGAATGTGAACACGTGATTGATGGTTGGTGTGTGCTCTGTGGGCTGAAGGGCCTGTTTCATGATATATCTCTAAATAGCAGCTAATCTTTTACTTGTTAACTCTCTAATCTCTATCAATCCTGATTTAATTCTATTTATCCACCAGGGGCGTCGGGGATATGGCCAGCCCTGCGGACAGTCTGTTCGTTTTTTCATCTTTTTGTTATTTTTAGCGTCTGTTAAGAGTTTGTTTTAATGTAGTTTGTTCTATGTGGGGGGAGGGGGGAGGATCGGGGGAAACCTTCCCGGAGATGTGATCAAGTTTCGGATCACATACTCCGGGCTCTGCAGCCTAACATTGATGGAGTTGGAAGCTCCGTGGACTGTCGTGAGCCCCACCGTGGGGCGCGGACTTAACATCGGAGCTGATCCCTTGCCTGGGATCGCTCCCACTGCGGCCTGCGGACTTACCATCAAGGGCTCGCAGTCTCGGGAGAGGCCAGTCGGGAGCTCCAACGCCACAGAAGGTTCGACCAGCCCCGACGCGAGGTTTGATCGCCCGCCGTGGGGGAGCTGACAACCCCCCGATGCCGGAGTTGAACGCTTCAACGCGGGATACACGAACGCCGCCCGCTTACGGGAGTCAAGATCGTCCCCTTAACGGAGGGCTCGAGGCCCCCGACCGAGGAAGAACAAAAGGAGGGACTTGAACTTTATTTCACCTTCCATCACAGTGAGGAATGTGTAGGAGTCACTGTGGTGGATGTTCATGTTAAAATGTGTTTTTGAGTCTGTTGCTTTTAATTGTATGACTGACCTGGCCAGTGAAATTCCTCGTCTGTTGCAAAACATACTTGGCGAATAAAATCTGATTCTGATTTAATTCTATTGAAGTTAACCACCAATCTAACCTTGCACAGGTTAACCGCCAGTCAATCCCTCTGGAATCCCAATGAAATGTTTTATACAGTTAATTAACCCCTGACTCTCTGTGCCCGCTGCTTCTATTATCTTCTACTGATCTACAACAATACCATATCCAGGCCCCCCTCATCGTACAAACATCTGACTTTCATACAAACAAGTGCTGGGAGACTGGCGGTATGGATTTACTGTCTACTGCAGGACAGCGGGCATCTACTGCCATGTTGTGGCTTGGCTCAGAATGGCATTTCTGACATAAAACGTTCGGGTTATGAACAGCCATCAGGAAAGGAGCCTTGCCGTCACCTGGATGTGTCGGGCTGTGTGAATGTGGACCAATGGTGCTGGAACCTGCAGGAGACAAAAGGAAATCTGACTCCAACGCAGTATGTGGGAAACATTGGTTGAGGCCAGAATTTACAGGCCATTCCTAATTATCTTCGAAAGAAGAGTGGTGATCTACTCTTGAACCACTCTGATCCTTTTTGTGAAGGTACATCCACAGTACTATTGAGTAGGGAGCTCCAAAACCCAGACCCAATGAAGATGAAGAACCAATAATACATTCCCTATTCGGGATGGCATGGGAATGTAGAGAGAGTCATGGTGGTGTCGTGTACCTACTCATCTTGTCTTCCAGTTGATCCAGGTCCTGCGTTTCAAAAATATTATCTAGATTGTCTGGAAAATCTTCACAAGTAAATGCATTTTGTATATGGCATTCACTGCAAACACAATTTGTTGATGGTGAAGAGAGTAATGCACTCATCAAAGCACATAGAAAGTAGTTCATCACACTACTGATTTGCACCTTGTAGAAAGAGGAAATGCCTCAGGGAATCAGGAGATGAGTCATTCATGCGACCAGCTTTTAAGTTGATGTGGTAGCCATAGAAATTATGTGATTGCCCCAGTTGAGTTTATAGTCCCTGGCGATTCTCAGAAAGATGAAAAATAGGTTGGCATAACCGCACGTTGGAGTTGCTCACTGTCCAGCATCTGTATGGCAGGTAATGGTGAGGTTTTCCAGGCTACCCTTTCTCAATTTTATACTACCGTATTACCAGACAGAAAACCCTTGACATTGTGATGGAAGAGTCTGGGATGTTGCACTTCCAGAATTGTACTTTTCTGCCAATGTCATGCAGTTGATAAACTACTCAATGGGACAGCTCTCCCTATTTAGAAAAACAACCCAATATTGGTTAGCCAAGCCTTGCAATGTCAATTATTCTTTACTCATCCCTCTCCTTGCCTAGTGCCCTGGCATACCATTTCCTCCATTAACCCATTCCTTTATAACATATGTCCAACATTGGCTCCTCCTTAGCGATCGCAACCTGGGCTGTGTCCCTCTGTATTGTACATCTATGTCACTAGCATTTATCATGGAACATAAAACAGTACAGTGCAGGAACAGACCCTTCAGCCAATCAGCTTTATTCTGAACATGACGCCAAAATAAATTAATCTCATCTACTTGCACATGATCCATAATCCCTCAATTCCTGCATATCCATGTGCCCATCTAAAAGCCTCTTCAATACCACTATCGTATCTGCCTCCACCACCAGCCCAGGCAGCACCTTCCAAGCACTCATCACCCTCTTTGTAAACATCCCCGCCTGTCAGAAACATCCAGATGGGCATAACTCACTGGTTGTCGGAGAGAAAGAAATGTTTCGAGCAGGCCCCTGTATGATGGTGGGAGGTGGTGGCGGCATCGCTGGTGGTGTCGACTGGGACTGAGTTTTAACTTCAGCGGGAGAATCTGGCATTGCTCCAAACTTTATTTTTGCGCTGCCTGTGGGAACAAAAAACATGGCACAATGTAAACCACTCTCATTAATCATTTTCAGATGACTTAATATCCCAACATATATTGGGGAGAGAGAAAGTTCACACAGGACGTAGGAGCAAAAAGGAAAAGGGCATGATTTGGAGTGTTGTAGAAAGCATATATTAAAATAATTAAGTAAAAGAATTGTGCTTTGCTACATCACCACCACTTTCCTCAAAGACCCTACACATACTACCCCCTCTGGTTCAAATTCACCACGGAAAACAAGGCAACTCCAATTCACTGACAACATAGGATCGCCAAACCTAGTACGAAAGTGAGAAACTAGACGTAAAATGGACAGTGACGAGGGAATGTGAGAAATCCCTTGTCCATGAAATCAATGGAATAAAATTTCCACAATTCAGTCAAACTGATATCCCCTTGATTTGTGGACCTGGTGTTCTGTGACATGGCTTATCTCCACCCCCTTCCATCTACAGGAATAAAATAAAATATTCCACACCTCTACCTGGGTGTAACTGCAATATCGATAACATCCAAAGCCCTTTCTCAGGACTGAATGACCTCCCACTGAAGGCATTATCCATTTCTTCCACCACTAACATACCGTGACAACAAACTACAAGATACAAAGCAATAACTTCTGACCTCTGGAATTCTGAAGGGTGGAAAAAGTGATGCATCACATAGTCCTCACAGCATAACAATGAAGAAAATGCTATGGAGGATTGAACTGGCTAACATTGTTGGGACGGACATTAAAGACTGCACATGCTGATATCTAGAGCAAAAGCAATGATGGAGGAATTCTGCACATCAAGCAGCATCTGTGTGGGCAATGGGATGGCTGATGTTTTGAGTCAAGACTCTGAATCAGAACATGAAACTTGACGCAAAATGTCAAGCAAATTCTGATGAGAGGTCTTCAGCATCAGCAGGACATCGCAATATGTTCACATTGTGCTTGTGACTGTATGGTAAAGTGCAAGCAAGTAGGTCGTACAAACCAGCCCACTTAGATCAACAGTTTCTGCTTTTCCTATTCACACCTTCTCTAGATCCACCATCTGTTTTTCATTATTTGTGACAATATAACTCCTTTTACCTTGCACCATCGTTCTCTGTTGCCATTTAATCTCTTGCCTTCCAACCCACCACAACCCACTTGCAGTTCAGTGGATACATTTTGCAAATTGAAAGAAGCATAAATAATTCAGTGTTTCACCTGGAATGAACATTGTCATATTTCTCCATGTCTCACTTCATATCCATAAACTCTTAATGTCTGACATTTTACAATTCTGATTATAAAAACAATCACTGGCGTCAATAGTTAATTTTGTTCCTGCCTGATCTAAACATTTCAGCACTTATAATTTCAACTTTCCAATTTCTAGAGCACCTTGTGATTCCAAGAAAGCTGACAACCCGCATGCACCAAACCTTCTCCTTCCCCCTTTCCTGATGTCCAGGACACATAGGTTCATTCAGGTCCATTAATTCATTGAATTACTTACACTTTTTTCAATTTGCGAAATGCATCTACTGGTCTGGAAGCAAATGCCAATCTTCAATGCATCCATCACTCAGTCTCCAACCACTCTCATCATCCTTGATGATTATGATATTTTATTTCATGTACCTTAGGTACAGTGAAATACTTTGTTTTGCATAAAATGCACAAAGTGTCGCCACGTATAGGTTGCGGACAAAGTTACAAAAGTATTCATTATAGTCATAATCAAAGATTATAGAGGAGCAAGATGCGCCACTCAGTGGAAATCCAATGGACTGGTGTGTGGTACGTAACGGAACGTCACGGCCACCATTTTGGCGGATTGCCTCCCCATGTGTAATCCGCTCCAAAGCTACAGAGCATAGAAACATAGAAACATAGAAAAATAGGTGCAGGAGTAGGCCATTCGGCCCTTTGAGCCTGCACCGCCATTCAATGTGATCATGGCTGATCATCCAACTCAGTATCCCGTACCTGCCTTCTCTCCATATCCCCTGATCCCTTTAGCCACAAGTGCCACATCTAACGCCCTCTTAAATATAGCCAATGAAGTGGCCTCAACTACCTTCTGTGGCAGAGAATTCCAGAGACTCACCACTCTCTGTGTAAAGAATGTTTTCCTCATCTCGGTCCTAAAGGAATTCCCCCTTATCCTTAGACTATGACCCCTTGTTCTGGACTCCCCCAACATCGGGAACAATTTTCCAGCATCTAGCTTGTCCAACCCCTTAAGAATTTTGTAAGTTTCTATAAGATCCCCCCTCAATCTTCTAAATTCCAGCAAGTACAAGCAGAGTCTATCCAATGTTTCCTCATATGAAAGTCCTGACATCCCAGGAATCAGTCTGGTGAATCTTCTCTGTACCCCCTCTATGGCAAGGATGTTTTTCCTCAGATTTGGAGACCAAAACTGTACGCAATACTCCAGGTGTGGCCTCACCAAAACCCTGTACAACTGCAGTAGAACCTCCCTGCTCCTATACTCAAATCCTTTCGCTATGAATGCTAACATACCATTTGCTTTCTTCACTGCCTGCTGCACCTGCATGCCTACTTTCAATGACTGGTGTACCATGACACCCAGGTCTCGTTGCATCTCCCCTTTTCCTAATCTGCCACCATTCAGATAATAGTCTACCCTCATGTTTTTGCCACCAAAGTGGATAACCTCACATTTATCCACATTATACTGCATCTGCCATGCATCTGCCCATTCACTCAGCCTATCCAAATCACCCTGCAACCTCCAAGCATCTCCTCACACCTAACTATACCCCCCAGCTTGGTGTCATCTGCAAATTTGGAGATGTTGCATTGAATTCCCTCGTCCAAATCATTAATATATATTGTAAATAGCTGGGGTTCCAGCACTGAGCCTTGCGGTACCCCACTAGTCACTGCCTGCCATTCTGAAAAGGACCCGTTTACTCCTACCCTTTGTTCCCTGTCTGCTAGCCAGTTCTCTATCCACATCAATACTGAACCCCCAATACCGTGTGCTTTAAGTTTGTATGCTAATCTCTTATGCGGGACCTTGTCGAAAGCCTTCTGAAAGTCTAGATATAACACATCCACTGGTTCTCCCTTATCCACTCTACTAGTTACATCCTCGAAAAATTCTATCAGATTTGTCAGACATGATTTGCCTTTCGTAAATCCATGCTGACTTTGTCCAATGATTTCACCACTTTCCAAATGCGCTGCTATCCCATCTTTAATAACTGACTCTAGCAGTTTCCCCACTACCGATGTTAGACTAACTGGTCTGTAATTCCCCGCTTTCTCTCTCCCTCCTTTTTTAAAAAGTGGGGTTACATTAGCTACCCTCCAATCCTCAGGAACTACTCCAGAATCTAAGGAATTTTGAAAAATTATCACTAATGCATCCACTATTTCTGTGGCTACCTCCTTGAGTACTTTGGGATGCAGACTATCTGGCCCTGGGGATTTATCGGCCTTCAATCCGTTCAATTTACCCAACACCACCTCCCGGCTAACCTGGATTTCACTCAGTTCCTCCATCTTATTTGACCCCCGTTCCACTGCTATTTCCGGCAGATTATTTATGTCTTCCTTAGTGAAGACAGAAGCAAAGTAGTTATTCAATTGGTCTGCTATGTCCTTGTTCCCCATGATCAATTCACCTGTTTCTGACTGCAAGGGACCAACATTTGTTTTAACTAGTCTCTTTCTCTTCACATATCTATAAAAACTTTTGCAGTCAGTTTTTATGTTCCCTGCCAGTTTCCTTTCATAATCTATTTTCCCTTTGTCCTCCTCTGCTGGATTCTGAATTTCTCCCAGTCCTCCGGTAGGCTGCTTTTAGACAAAGTTGTAAACAAAGATGATAGAGGAGCAAGATGCATTAGAAAGTTATTAGATTTATTTGTAATAGATCTTTACTTACCTCTCGATCCCTTTCTATCCCTCTCGATCTTTTTCTCCATCTCGTTCCCTCTTTCTCTCTATCTTTCTTTCCCTCTCTTCTCTATCTACCCTCGATCCCTCTCTCCCCTATCTTCTCTCGATCTCCCTCCCTCCCCTCTCCCCCTCCTTCCCTCTCTCTCTCCCTCCCCCTCCCTTTTCCCCCGTTCACCCATTTCACTCGCATCTTTCCTCCCCAGCCCCTCCTTTGCGTAGTTTACCTTGCATTGTATTGTGCAGCTTCCCTTGTATTTCTTTAACACACACTGTGCACAAAATTACAGGCACACACAAACACACATTCATATAAATATATGGTGGGACAGATAGAAGCAAATCTTTGGATAGACGAACTTATTAAAATCTTCCTACAAAGACCATTATGTACTTTATTTCTATCCTCTTTTGGGCCGAAGTCATAGCAGGGCTGCCAACTCTCACACAGAGGGAAGGGAGGGAGAGAGGGAAATCGGGAAGAGAGGGGAGAGAGATAGATCGAGAGGGGAGAGAAAGAGATCGACAGGGGAGAGAAAGAGATCGACAGGGGAGAGAAAGAGATCGACAGGGGAGAGAAAGAGATCGACAGGGGAGAGAAAGAGATCGACAGGGGCGAGAAAGAGATCGACAGGGGAGAGAAAGAGATCGACAGGGGAGAGAACGAGATCGACAGGGGAGAGAACGAGATCGACAGGGGAGAGAAAGAGATCGACAGGGGAGAGAAAGAGATCGACAGGGGAGCGAAAGAGATCGACAGGGGAGAGAAAGAGATCGACAGGGGAGAGAGAGCGATAGAAAGAAGATAGGGTGATCAAGAGAAGAGAGGGAGATAGCGAGAAGAGAGGGGATAGAGAGGAATCGAGAGGTAAGTAAAGATCTATTACAAATAAATCTAATAACTTTCTAATGCGTCTTGCTCCTCTATAATCTTTGCTTGCAACTGCTCTGTAGCTTTGGAGCGGATTACACAGCGGCAGATCGAGAGCCAAAGATCATAGAGAAGCCCAGTTTCCCAGTAGACGCCATAGTTGACGCCATCTCTGGTCCGCTAATATGGCGTGGACAATCACACACGTGATACTACGCCTTTTCCACGGAGTGGCGCATCTTGCTCCTCTATAATCTTTGGTCATAATGGTCCCTTGTCTGCCATTTGCATTGAAGCTCAACATAAGCTCAAGAGATAGTACTTCATCGAACAACAAGATGCTGTCCAGTCTTTTGGACACAATTATGAGGTTCAATGTCAGATGATGAGATTCTGTAACATTTTCTGTTTTTATTTCAGATTTCCAACATTCACTGTGTTACCCGTTATAATTTCAAGAGATTCTAATTCATCCATTTGAAACTCCGCAATGCTTCTTTACTTTACAACACAATCTTGCTGTGCATTTTCATCCTTTGTTTTCATTGGATCTTTCCTGCCCCTCTCCTATCACTTACATTCCCTTTCCTACATATTTTCTCCTCTTCTCTACCTCAAACCCACTTCTTTCTTTCCCCAGGTTACGTAAAAGCTCAATTACCCAAAATATTAACTATTCCCTTCAATAGATGCTGCCTGCCTGACTAATTCCAGTACTCCTGTTTGACAAAAATAAGAAACTTAATTCTCTGATGAGGCTCCAGTTCAGAGGAAAACAGGAGCAAGGGTAGGCCACCTGGTCCTTCAAAGCAGTCCCACCAATTGATGTTTACACGAAAAGCTGGAGAAACTCAGCGGGTGCAACAGCATCTAAGGAGCGAAGGAGATAGGCGACGTTTCGGGTCGAGACCCTTCTTCAGACTGGTCAGGGATCAGGGAAACGAGAGATATAAACAGTGATGTGGAGAGATAAAGAACAATGAGTGAAAGATATGCAAAAAAGTATTGGTGATAAAGGAAGCAGGCCATTGTAAGCTGTTTGTGGTGTGAAAATGAGAAGCTAGTACGACTGGGGGCGGGGGGGGGGGGGGGGGAGGAGATGGAGAAGGAATGTCAGGGGCCGAGGGCTGAGGGAGAGGTGGGGAGGAGGCAGTCTGGGTTAACAGAATTGAGAAAATTCAATGTTTAAGCCCAGAGGATGCAGACTCCCCAAGCGGAATGTGAGGTGCTGTTCCTCCAACTTGCGGTGTTGCTCACTCTGGCCGTGGAGGAGGCCCAGGACCGAGAGGTCGGATACGGAGTGGGAGGGGGAGTTGAAGTGCTGAGCCACCGGGAGGTCGGGCTGGTTATTGCGGACCGAGCGGAGGTGTTCGGCGAAACGATCGCCCAGCCTCCGCTTCGTCTCACCGACGTAGATCAGCTGGCATCTGGAGTAACGGATGCAGTAGATGAGGTTGGAGGAGGTGCAGGTGAACCTCTGTCGGACTTGGAATGACTGCTTGGGTCCCTGAAAGGAGTGGATGGGGGAGGTGAAGGGACAAGTGTAGCATCTCTTGCGGTTGCAAGGGAAAGTGCCCGGGGAAGGAGTGGAGCAGGAGGGAAGGGAAGAATTGACGAGGGAGTTGCGGAGGGAGCGGTCTTTGCGGAAGGCAGACGGGGGGGAGATGGGAAGATGTGACAAGTGGAGGGGTCACGTTGGAGGTGGCGAAACTGGCGGAGGACTATCTGTTGTATGCGCTGGCTGGTGGGGTGAAAGGTGAGGACCAGGGGGACTCGGCCCTTGTTGTGAGTGGGGGAATGGGGAGAGAGGGCAGTGTTGCGGGGTATGGAGGAGACCCTGGTGCGAGCCTCATCTATAGTGGGGGAGGGGAAACCCCGTTCTCTGAAGAACGAGGACATTTGCGATGACCTGGTGTGGAACACGTCATCCTGGGAGCAGATGCGGCGTAGACGGAGGAATTGGGAATAGGGGATGGAGTCCTTACAGGAAGCAGGGTGGGAGGAAGAGTAGTCCAGGTAGCTGTGGGAGTCAGTTGGTTTGTAGTGGATGTCAGTCAGGAGTGTATCACCTGCAATAGAGATGGTGAGGTCAAGGAATGGTAGGGAAATGTCGGAAATGGTCCAAGTATATTTGAATGCCGGATGGAAGTTGGTGGTGAAATGGATGAAGTCAGTCAGTTCTGCGTGGGTGCAGGAGGTGACACCAAAGCAGTCGTCAATGTAACGCAGGTAAAGGTCGGGGGTGGGGCCCTGGTACGCCGAGAACAAAGATTGTTCGACGTGCCCGACAAAGAGGCAGGCGTAGCTAGGGCCCATGCGTGTGCCCATAGCTACGCCTTGTGTTTGGAGGAAATGGGAGGAGTCAAAAGAGAAGTTGTTGAGGGTAAGGACCAACTCCGCTAGGCGGAGGAGGGTGTCAGTGGATGGGTATGGGTTGCTCCTCTGGTCGAGGAAGTACCGGAGGGCTTTGAGACCATCCTGGTGGGGGATGCAGGTGTATAGTGACTGGACGTCCATGGTGAAGATGAGAGGATGGGGGCCTGGACAACGGAATGTGCGGAGCCGACGGAGAGTGTCTGAGGTGTCTTGAACATAGGTGGCGAGGGATTTAACAAAGGGGGATAGGATGGAGTCAAGGTATGTGGAAATGTGTTCGGTGGGGCACGAACAGGCAGAGACAATGGGTCTGCCGGGGCAGTCGGGTTTGTGGATTTTGGGGAGAAGGTAAAATCGGGCTGTGCGGGGCTGGGAAACGATGAGGTTGGAGGCTCGGGGTGGTAGGGAGCCAGAGTTGATGAAGTTTTGATTTTTGCTGATCTACTCCAGGACTCAACTCCTCCTCTGTATCTCAATCACACATTAAGAACCAGCTGGTGACCAGCTGTAAATGGCAAAAAGCAGCAGCTTTTGGGTAAGCCACGGATACCCTATATCACCCAGTGTGGGATGCACTCTAGGAGACAGCTGGAGAGAGCTACCTTACACCGTTCAATCATAATCTCACACTTTCAATTTATACATCAAATTTGCAAGCTTACCCAGCAGTGATTCCTGTTGTACTTCTGTCAAAAAGCACGTCTTCAATCCGGTCCACTTTTCTGTCTGACTGCCAGTTTTTAATAGAGACGATAGATAAATGATAGCTATTCACTGCAGATTTATGCTTTTGGAGGCTTCAATTTTGAAGTTGATCATTGGCTGTAATTATTTAGAAAATAGGAGTAAATCAAGTTCCAGCTGCCAGCATTAGAGGCAGCAAACTGCTGCCAAAAGCCAGCCCCAAAATCACATTGTGTTTGATCCTGTGCACAATTAGTAATGGGGATCACCCCAAGCAATTAACTTTGATCTGCAAGCCTGCAAATGGATGTCTACAACTTGTTTTCACAGCTTCAGGTTCCATGCATTTACAAACTGTTCTCTTTAGGCACGATGCACTTCTGAGGAGATCCAGGCTGTTGGGATACCGGACTGTTGGCCTATACATTACCAATCTGAACAGACCAAGTGACTTGACACTTCACTGGGTTATCTCACTCCCTAAATAAACAGAATTTCCATAGATACTGACAATCCCACTCAGGCACAAGCAAACAGAGTGCAAAGGGACAAAATAGCACCTTCCGCTTAACGCAGCTGCTGCTCTGGTCAGCTGCTCTGTGAGAGCTCTCCTCACTGCAGGCTGGAACTGATACTAGAGCTTGATGCCTCTAGCCAACTGCACTAACATTTGGACCTATCACTCCTTTACTGAGAATCTGCACACAAACATTACAGGTCAAACCAAACAAGGCAATTTGGAACGGTTCTTTCTCCCACTATCCTCCCCTCACTTGTATAAGTGATTGTGCGAAAATTATGAGAGGTGTAGACAAAGTAGAGAGTCAAAAGCATTTTCTTAAGATGGAAATATCAAATACCAGAGGGCGTAGCTTTGAGATGAGAGGGACAAAGTCTAAAGGAGATGTGCGGGGCAGGTTTCTTTTTCACACAGAGAGTGGTGAGTGCCTAGAACAAACTGTCTGGGGGGGTGGTGGAGGCAGATATGATAGTGATATTTGAGACTTTTGGATAGACACATGGATATGCAGGGAATGGAAGGATATGGATGATGTTCAAGCAGATAAGAGTTGGTATTTACATCATGTTTGGCACATACATTGTCGACGGAAGGGCCAGTTTCTGTGCTGTGCTGTTCCATGTTCTAAGGGAGGATTGGAGGATGAGAAGGGATGGTGAGTAAATAACAAGAAAGCATAGAAGCACACTGCATATATTTCATTGGTTTTGTGTGAGATAGTTCTTCACATTAACAGTCAATCTAACTGCAGCATTCAAACTCTGCTTTCAGATATTGCTGAAGAACAACGTGAATGTGTTACTGCAGTTTTAGTGGAGCACTTCATCGTCAATATGTTCAAAACTATGGAGAGAACAGAACGTAGACCAAGTAGCCCCTTGTCAGACGCACAACACTGCATCCCAGTATTTTCAGAGTATCATGTGGTGCTTCTTTATGTCACTCACACATGATCTGAGTAATGTTCCCATATAGCACTTAGATACGAACCATAATCTTGTCAACTTCACAGATACACTGAGCCACAGACTCGTGTCTTCAAGTGGAGTACAGAGCAGTTTATGCGTCTGAATTTATGAGTCTGAAGAATGGTCTCGACCCGAAACGTCACCCATTACTTCTTTCCAGAGATGCTGCCTGTCCCGCTGAGTTACTCCAGCATTTTGTGTCTATCTTCAATTTAAACCAGCATCTGCAGTTCTTTCCTACACAGAACAGTTTATGCACTGGTTTTGATCTCATCTATCATATCTTATACTTATTAAAAGTCTGATCTTGTAGGTGTGTATGTGTGTGTGTGTGTGTATGTGTGTGTATATGTGGTTGCCTTTATATCTTTGCAAAAACACTACGCGGTAATGATAACATTTTTACACATTCCGATTGACATATTTCCCCTTTAGGCCGAGAGCACCTTATCTGAACATTTTATGCTTTATTTCCCGACTCATCATATCATATACTTATTAAAAGTCTGATCTTGTACGTGTGTATATGTGTGTGTGTATGTGTGTGTGTATCTGTGGTTGTCTTTACATCTTCGCAAAAACACTACGCAGTAACGATTACATTTTTACATATTCCCATTGACATTTTTCTCGTCGAGGCCGGGATTACCTTATCTGAACATTATATGCTTTATTTCTCAACTTATTCTCGACTCACTACTGATTAAAAGTCTAAAAAATTAAAAAGACTTTGAAATTAAACCACCAGCTTCAACTGATGATGTCACAATGGCTTAGCTTGCAGAGATCAGCCTCAATGAAGATTTAATCCTATATTTGACACGTTATTCGCAATTAAAGCTTTTAAAATGTCAACTTCCACATGATTTTTACATATTGTGATTCACATATCCCCCTGTAGGCAGAGATCACTTTCGCTGAATATTTTATGCTTTACTTCTCGACATTAGTGATTAAAGTTTAAAAAAATCAAAATATCTTGAATTTCAAACCGACCAGCTTCAACTGATGACGTCACAATGGCAGCTTCAACTGATGACGTCACAATGGATAGACTAGCAGGGGAGGGCGAATTGCTATTGCGACACGCAGGGCAAATGCAATTGGATTTTCTTTTAAAGAGCACTGCTGAGGGAGGTAAAGGGAGTGCTGGAATCTTACGTTCTGGAACGGCTTGAGTTGGAGGACCACGCCTCCCGTGGGGGCTACGGGTATGGAACGCGTGCGATGGGGGAACAGACACAATGGTCTGCACTTGGTCTAGTCTAAACTATTACTAAAACAATCATCTTGTGCTCTTCCGGTTTGCGTTTCTTTTTAATTTGCGCAAAAAAGGTACCCTATATCTAGGTATGTTACAATACTTACCTTCAACGGCGCTGCAGTTCTGCCACTTTCCGTGTGCGTGACTTTGGCGCCTTTGGTTTCAAATGCGGTATTTCGGAAGCCCATTCAAATCGATGTTGAACAAGCTATTTAGTTGATGAAGAAGAATCGCTTTAAACTGTGCTTGGTAATTAAATTGCTGTAGTGATTTAAAAATCATCTTCTAAAACTGTCAACGCTGCCGACATTTGGACTATAAATTAATAACAATGAGATTTAAAAATCATGTTATATTGTGAATTCTTGTGTGAATGTTATTTGGCCACTTAGGCTATTTAAAAATGTTCATCTTTTCTTAAGAAATTGATACATGTTTAGGTCTAGTAATTGAATTTTGTAATTAGCTACAATTGGGTAACTAACTTGGGTAATTGGGTAATTATATGCTTTAATTTCAGGTCATCCAAGTAAGATTGTTTCATATTTGTTTCAGAATACTTCAATCTATAATAACTGAAAATTTCTTTCAGTTCTCTTAATTTTTAAGAAAGTTATGGGCTTTTGACTGTCCTCGATCACAGCTTTTGTGTTAAGTCAATGGAAAAGCAATAGGGAACAAGATGCTAATTTCCCAGTATGAAAATGGCCATACCTTTTTTAATACTGAAGATATGAAAGTGAATTAGGTGTCAAATGAAACTTCTTTTTATGCTTTATCTGATGGGACAAAATTGCAGACTTGATTTTTGAACTCAAAATTTTGTAATATTGCTACTATATCGCTAGGACCAGGCCTCCCCAACGGGTCCCACTTCATCTAGTACTTATTAAAACTCTGATCTTGTACTTGTGTATATGTGTGTATGTACATCTTCGCAAAAACACAACACTGTAACAATAACATTTTTACATATCCTGATTCACATATTTCCCTTCTAGTTCGAGATCACCTTATCTGAACATTTAATGCTTTATTTCTCGACTTATTACTGATTAAAAGTAAGTAAGAAGTTTAAAAACATCAAAGACTTTGAATTTAAAATGACCAGCTTCCACTGGCTCAGCTCGGAGCCGTCTCACACACAGAATCTTCCATGTGCTTCGAGTGACGTCACCCCACCCCACCCCCCAGGTTATTCTCACTGCCCCGCCCCCTGAGTTATTCACACCTTCCCCATCCCACCCCCCCACCCCCCCCGGGTTATTCACACCCCCCCCGCACCGCCAAAAAGGACGCCGCCGATGGAACAAAGGATGTGCCTGGACATGAAGACGGGCCCTGAACTGGAGATTGCGGCGGGTTATTCTGGCGGCCCCCCCTTAACTGGAGTGGGACCGACATTCTGGCAGGCAGGTTTGCTACGGCTACACGTGTGGGATTAAACTAAATAGTGGGGGGGAGGGATTGACAAATTGGGAATATAAATATGGCGTTGAAGGGGAAGTGGCTACTGGGAAAATTACAAAAGATTCTCGAATTAATGGGAAGGAAAGCTCGAGAATGGACAACACAGTAAGGTCAGGGCCAATTGTGAGCGGTGCGAGGGGGGAAGTGAATACGGGGGTCAGTGCTGTATATGAATGCGCGAAGTATAAGGAATAAAGTGGATGAGCTTGAGGCTCAGTTAGAAACTGGCAAGTATGATGTTGTGGGAATTACTGAGACATGGCTGCAAGAGGGGCAGGGCTGGGAACTGAATATTCAAGGGTATACCTCCTATCGAAAAGACAGACAGGTGGGCAGAGGGAGTGGGGTTGCCCTGTTGGTGAGGAATGAAATTCAGTTCCTTGCAAGCGGTGACATTGAAACAGGAGATGTGGAGTCAGTATGGATAGAACTAAGGAATTGTAAGGGTAAAGAGACCCTAATGGGACTATTCTACTGGTCCCCAAACAGAAGCCTGGACATATAACCATATCAACATATAACAATTACAGCACGGAAACAGGCCCTCTCGGCCCTTCCAGTCCGTGCCGAACATTTATTTTCCTCTAGTCCCATCTACCTGCACTCAGACCATAACCCTCCATTCCCTTCCCGTCCATATACCTATCCAATTTATTTTTAAATGATAAAATCAAACCTGCCTCCACCACTTCCACTGGAAGCTCATTCCACACAGCTACCACTCCCTGAGTAAAGAAGTTCACCCTCTTGTTACCCCTAAACTTTTGTCCCTTAATTCTCAAACCATGTCCTCTTGTTTGAATCTTCCCTACACTCAATGGAAAAAGCTTATCCATGTCAACTCCCTCTCACAATTTTAAAGACCTCTATCAAGACCCCCCTTAACCTTCTGCACTCCAAAGAATAAAGATCTAACTTGTTCAACCTTTCTCTGTAACTTAGGTGCTGAAACCCAGGTAACTTTCTAGTAAATCTCCTCTGTATTCTCTCTATTTTGTTGACATCTTTCCTATAATTTGGCGACCAAAATTGTACACCATACTCCAGAATTGGCCTCACCAATGCCTTGTATAATTTTAACATTACATCCCAACTTCTATACTCAATGCTCTGATTTGTAAAGGCCAGCACACCAAAAGCTTTCTTTACCACCCTATCTACATGAGATTCCACCTTCAGGGAACTATGCACAGTTATTCCTAGATCCCTCTGTTCAACTGCATTTCTCAATTCGCTACCATTTACCATGTACGTCCTATTTTGATTTGTCCTGCCAAGATGTAGCACTTCACATTAAACTCACATCAGCATTAAACTCCATCTGCCATCTTTCAGCCCACTCTTCCAAATGGCCTAAATCTCTCTGTAGACTTCATTATCCACAACACCACCTATCTTAGTATCATCTGCATACTTACTAATCCAATTTACCACACCATCATCCAGATCATTGATGTATATGACAAACAACAGTGGACCCAACACAGATCCCTGAGGCACCCCACTAGTTACCGGCCTCCAACCTGACAAACAGTTATCCACCTTTGCTCTCTGGTATCTCCCATTCAGCCACTGTTGAATCCATCTTGCTACTCCACTATTAATACCCAACAATTGAACCTTCTTAACCAACCTTGTCAAAGGCCTTACTGAAGTCCATATTGACTACATCCCTCATCAATTTCCCTAGTAACCTCTTCAAAAAATTCAACAAGATTAGTCAAACATGACCTTCGAGGCACAAATCCATGTTGACTGTTCCTAATCAGACCCTGTTTATCCAGATGATTATATATATTATCTCTAAGTATCCTTTCCATTAATTTGCCCACCACTGACGTCAAACTAACAGGTCTATAATTGCTAGGATATAGGGCACAAGTTGAATCAGGAGTTAAAATTGGCATGTAGTAAAAGTAATGCTGTGGTTGTTATGGGAGATTTCAACATGCAGGTAGACTGGGAAAATCAGGTTGGTACTGGACCCCAAGAAAGGGACTTTGTAGAGTTCCTTCGTGATGGATTCTTAGAACAGCTTGTATTGGAGAAGGCAATTCTGGATTTAGTGTTATGTAATGAACAGGATTTGATAAAGGACCTTGAGGTTAATGAGCCATTAGGAGGTAGTGACCATAACATGGTCAGGTTTAATCTACAATTGGAGAGGGAGAAGAGTAGATCGGAGGGGTCAGTGTTGCAGTTGAATAAAGGGGACTATGGGTCCATGAGGGAGGAGTTGGCCAAAGTTGACTGGAAAGATACACTAGCAGGGATGACAGTGGAACAAAATGGCAGGTGTTTCTAGGAATAATACAGAAGGTGCAGGATCAGTTCATTCCAGGGAGGAAGAAAGATTCCAAGGGGAGAAAGGGACGACTATGGCTGACAAGGGACGTCAGGGACAGTATAAAAATTAAAGCGAAGAAGTAGCAAAGATGAGCGGGAAGCAAGAGGATTGGGTGGCGTTTAAAGAACAACAGAAGATAACCAAGAAGGCAATACGGGGAGAAAAGATGAGGTACGAAGGTAAGCTAGCCAAGAATATTCAAAAAAAACTTCTTTAGGTATGTGAGGAGGAAACAAATTAGTTAAGACCAAAGTTGGACCCTTGAAGACTGAAAAAGGTGAATTTATTATGGGGAACAAGAAAATGGCAGATGAGTTGAACAGGTACTTTGGATCTGTCTTCACTAAGGAGGACACAAACAATCTTCCTGATATGATAGTGGCCAGAGGATCTGGGGTGACTGAGGAACTGAAAGAAATCCACATTAGGCAGGAAATGGTGTTGGATAGACTGGTGGGACTGAAGGCTGATAAATCCCCAGGGCCTCATGGTCTGCATCCCAGGGTACTTAAGGAAGTAGCTCTAGAAATTGTGGATGCATTGGCGATAATTTTCCAATGTTCTATAGACTCAGGATCAGTTCCTGTGGATTGGAACGTAGCTAATGTTATTCAACTTTTTAAGAAAGGCGGGAGAGAGAAAACAGGGAATTATAGACCAGATAGCATGACATCAGTAGTGGGGAAGATGCTGGACTCTATTATATAAGATGAGATAGCCGAACATTTGGATAGCAGTAACAGGATCGGTCCGAGTCAGCAAGGATTTACGAAGGGGAAATCATGCTTGACTAATCTTCTTCAATTTTTTGAAGACGTAACTAGGAAAATGGACAAGGGAGAGCCAGTGGATGTAGTGTACCTGGACTTTCAGAATGCATTTGATAAGGTCCCATGTAGGAGGTTAGTGGACAAAATTAGGGCACATGGTATTGGGGGTAGAGTGCTGACATGGATAGAGAAGTGATTGGCAGACAGGAAACAAAGAGTAGGGATTAACGGGTTCCTTTCAGAATGGCAGGCAGTGACTAGTGGGGTACCGCAAGGCTCGGTGCTGGGACCGCAGCTATTTACAATATACATCAATGATTTGGATGAAGGGATTCAAAGTAACATTAGCAAATTTACAGATGACACAAAGCTGGGTGGCATTGTGAACTTTGAGAAGGATCCTATGAGAATGCAGGGTGACTTGGACAGGTTGGGGGAGTGGGCAGATGCATGGCAGATGAAGTTTAATGCGGATAAATGTGAGGTTATCCACTTACCAAAGTGCAAAAACAGGAAGGCAGATTACTATCTAAATGGCGTTATGTTGGGAAAAGGGGAAGTACAACGGGATCTGGGGGTCCTTGTACATCAGTCTATGAAAGTAAGCATGCAGGTACAGTAGGCAGTGAAGAAAGCGAATGGCATGTTGGCCTTTATAACAAGAGGAATCGAATATAGGAGCAAAGAGGTCCTTCTGCAGTTGTACAGAGCCTAGTGAGACCACACCTGGAGTATTGTGTGCAGTTTTGGTCCCCTAATTTGAGGAAGGAGGCAATTGTGGCTGACAAGAGAATTTAGGGATAGAAATAAAACTAAAAGAAAAGATGTACAACACAGCAAAGAGTAGCCGTAAACCAGAGGATTGGGAAACTTTCATAGGACAACAGAAGAAAACAAAACGGGCAATACGGGCTGAAAAGATGAAGTACGAAGGGAAGCTGGCCAGGAATATAAAGAAGGACAGTAAAAGCTTCTTTAGATATGTTAAGGGAAAAAGAGTAGCAAAGTCAAATGTGGGTCCCTTGAAGGTTGACACGGGTGAAATTATTGTGGGCAACAAGGAAATGGCAGAAGAGTTGAATAGGTACTTCGGATCTAATGTCACTAATGAAGACACAAACAATCTCCAAGATGTACTGGAGCACAGAGGATCTAAGGGGGTAGAGGAACTGAAAGACATTTTTATTAGGCGAGAAATAGTATTGGGTAGGCTAAGGGGACTGAAGGATGATAAATCCCCTGGGCCTGATCGACTGCATCCCAGGGTCCTCAGGGAGGTGGCTCTAGAAATAGTGGACGCATTGGTGATCATTTTCCAATGTTCAATAGATTCAGGATCAGTTCCTGTGGATTGGAGGATAGCTAATGTTATCCCACTTTTCAAGAAAAGAGCGATAGAGAAAACGGGGAATTACAGACCAGTTAGCCCAACTTCGGTGGTGGGAAAGATGCTGGAGTCAATTATTAAAGAGGTAATAATGGGGCATTTGGATAGCAGTAAAAGGATTAGTCCAAGTCAACATGGATTTATGAAAGGGAAATCATGCTTGACTAATCTTCTGGAATTTTTTGAGGATGTGACAAGTAAGATTTATGAATCTGTGCCAGTGGATGTAGTATATCTGGACTTTCAGAAAGCCTTTGATAAGGTCCCGCTCAGGAGACTGGTGACTAAAATTAGAGCACATGGTATTGGGGGTAGGGTGTTGACATGGATAGAAAATTGGTTGGCAGACCGGAAGCAAAGAGTAGGAGTGAACGGGTCCTTTTCAGAATGGCAGGCAGTGGTGAGTGGAGTGCCGCAAGGCTTGGTGTTGGGGCAGCAACTGTTAACCATATATATTAATGATTTGGAAGAGGGAATTAGTAGCAACACTAGCAAGTTTGCGGATGACACAAAGCTGGGTGGCAGTGTGAATTGTGAAGAGGATGTTAGGAGGTTGCAGGGTGACCTAGACAGGTTGAGTGAGTGGGCAGATGCATGGCATATGCAGTATAATATAGATAAATGTGAGGTTATCCGCTTTGGCGCCACAAACAAGGGGGCAGATTATTATCTCAATGGGGTTAGGTTAGGTAAGGGGGAGGTGCAGCGGTGCTTGTACACTGAAATTTGGCTTACAGGTACAGCAGGCAATGAAGAAAGCTAATGGAATGTTGGCCTTCATAACAAGAGGATTTCAGTATAGGAGTAGAGAGGATCTTCTGCAGTTGTATAGGGCTCTGGTGAGACCACATCTGGAGTATTGCATACAGTGTTGGCCTCCGAATTTGAGGAAGGACTTCCTTGTGATTGAGGCAGTGTGGCATAGGTTTACGAGATTGATCCCTGGGCTAGCGAGACTGTCATATGAGGATTTCAGTACAGGAGTAAAGAGGTTCTTCTGCAGTTGTATAGGGCGTTGTATGGTGAGACCGCATCTGGAGTATTGTGTACAGTTTTGGTCTCCTAATTTGAGGAAGGACATCCTTGTGATTGAGGCAGTGCAGCGTAGGTTCACGAGATTGATCCCTGGGACGGCGGGACTGTCATATAAGGAATAAAAGACTAGGCTTGTATTCGCTTAAGTTTAGAAGGATGAGGGGGAATGTTATAGAAACATATAAAATTATAAATGGACTGGACAAGCTAGATGCAGGAAAAATGTTCCCAATGTTGGGTGAGTCCAGAACCAGGGGCCACAGTCTTAGAATAAAGGGGAGGTCATTTAAGACTGCAGTGAGAAAAAACTTTTTCACCCAGAGAGTTGTGAATTTATGCAATTCCATGCCACAGAGGGCAGTGGAGGCCAAGTCACGGGATGGATTTAAGAGAGAGTTAGATAGAGCTCTGGGGGCTAGTGGAATCAAGGGATATGGGGAGAAGGCAGGCACGGGTTATTTATAGGGGACGATCAGCTATGATCACAATGAATGGCGGTGCTGGCTCGAAGGGTCGAATGGCTCCTTTAACAACATTGTCTTGATATTTCAGTTATCATTACGAGTTCCTCCACCTTCCATATCTTTGAGATCATTATTTGGGATCACTGGACCAACCACACAATATTGCAGCTACAAGATCAAGTCAAATGTTGTGGCAGGTAATTCACTATTTGACTTTCCACACTCTATCATTAGATAAAAGTTAAGAGTGATGGAATACTTCTTGTTTGCCCCGATAAGTGCAGCTTCAATAACATTCAGGCACCCAACAGCATGCAGGATAATGAGACAAGGTGAAAATAATTAAATAGACTCCATGGAATTAGACCTGCAGCCATCTTGAGGAAACACTTTTTGTGAGTCTATGGAATTCTCTGCCTCAGAGGGCAGTGGAGGCCGGTTCTCTGGATACTTTCAAGAGAGATCTAGATAGGGCTCGTGAAGATAGCGGAGTCGGGGGATATGGTGAGAAGGCAGGAATAAGATACTGATTGGGAATGATCAGCCATGATCACATTGAATGGCTCGAAGGGCCAAATGGCCTACTCCTGCACCTATTGTCTATTGTCCCCATTAGTTCAGATCTTTGCCAGTGAAATACAGTGCAGGTTAAGTATTTACCAGTGAGATATAATTTGATGAAATCTGAACAAACTATCTCCGCAAATTAAATGATTTGTGTTTGGGACTCCATGAATAACAGGCCAATTTCCTATTGGTTAAGTTGTTGCCAGAAGACAGTTGTAGAAGCAGACTGCAGTGAGAGTAGCCTGGCATTAGGTCAGTGAGCATGTGGCTCTGAAATATTCTTATGCCAACTACAAGTCTGATAGCAGGGATACTATAGCACAGGATGCAGCTCTCCTGTCAAAAATAGTCGGTTCAAGTAAGAGGAACTTACTTATAGTGGAAACAGCAAGCTGACAGGAAGGAGAGTGCTGCAGGTTGGAAACTCCGGATATCTGAGCAACAGGAACACAGATAAAAGTCTGCTGTATGTTAAATGTGGTTAGCCTCAGAGACGGAAATGGTGAAGTAGTGCAGACAGATATCTGCTCCAGCATGAGACCAGGGTAGGCACTGTGATTCCATAACAAATGGCAGCATCCCACCTTGTTTCCTATCAAATGTGTGTGCACTGCTGCCAATGATGTCAGTCTACAAACACTATGGTTAATTATGGAAATTCTGCTGTGATGTCATTAGTGAAGCTTAACTCTTTTGCTCGATAGCCCCTTAAACATGTGGTTGCTGCTGCTGTTCTTATTCAGATTTCTGCCCCGCAACATTTGAAAGACCTTTGGACAGGTCCAGTGCCCTCCATACTGTGTGGGACAAAGACCCATCATTTATTTATTTGCTTCTGTACTCCATAATATGAGATTTGTAATAGAAAAAAAATCACATGTGGCTTAAGTGCACATTGTTAGATTTTATTAAAGGCTATTTTTATACATTTTGGTTTCACCATGTAGAAATTACAGCTGTGTTTATACATAGTCCCCCCATTTCAGGGCACCATAATGTTTGGCACACATGGCTTCAAAGGTGTATGTAATTGCCCAAGTGTGTTTAAATGCCTCCTTAATGCAGGTGTAAGAGAGCTCACAGCACCTAGTCTTTCCATCACCTTTGGAAACTTTTATTGCTGTTTATCAATATGAGGTCCAAAGTTGTGCCAATGAAAGTCCCAGAAGCCATTATGAGGCTGAGAAACAAGAATAAACCTGTTAGAGACATCAGCCAATCCTTAGGCTCACCAAAATCAACTGTTTGGAACATCATTATGCAGAAAGAGAGCACTGGTGAGATTACTAATCACAAAGCGAATGGCAGACCAAGGAAGACCTTCACAGCTGATGAATTCTCTCTATAATTTAAAAAAATCCATAAACACCTCTCCGACAGATCAGAAACACTCTCCAGGAGTCAGGAATGGATTTGTCAATGACCACTGTCTGCAGAAGACTTCATGAACAGAAATACAGAGACTACACTGCAAGATACAAACCACTGGTTATCCACAAAAACAGGATGGCCAGGTCAGTTTGCCAAGAAGTACTTAAAAGAGCAACCACTGTTCTGGAAAAATGTCTTGTGGACAGATGAGATGAAGATTAACATATCAGAGTGATGGCAAGAGCAAAGTATGGAGAAGAGAAGGAATTGCCCAAGATCAAAAGCATGCCACCTCATCTGTGAAACACGGTGGTGGGGGTGTTATGGCCTGGGCATGTATGGCTGCTGAAGGTACTGGCTCACTTATCTTCATTGATCATACAACTACTGATGGTAGTAGCATAATGAATTCTGAAGTGTATAGACACATCCTATCTGCTCAAGTTCAAACAAATGCCTCAAAACTCATTGGCCGGAGGTTCATTCTACAGCAAGACAATAATCCCAAACATACTGCTAAAGTAACAAAGGAGTTTTTCAAAGCTAAGAAATGGTCAATTCTTGAGTGGCCAAGTCAATCACCTGATCTGAACCCAATTGAGCATGCCTTTTATATGCTGAAGAGAAAACTGAAGGGGACTAGCCCCCAAAACAAGCATAAGCTAAAGATGGCTGCAATACAGGCCTGGCAGAGCATCACCAGGGAAGACACCCAGCAACTGGTGATGTCCATGAATCGCAGACTTCAAGCAGTCATTGCAGGCAAAGGATATGCAACAAAATACTAAACATGACTACTTTCATTTACATTACATTGCTGTGTCCCAAACATTTATACTATGTATAAACACTGCTGTCATTTCTACATGGTGAAACGAAAATGTATAAAAATGGCCTTTATTAAAATCGGACAATGTGCACTGTGGAGTACAGAGGCAAATAAATAAATGATGGGTCTTTGTCCCAAACATTATGGAGGGCACTGTATATGAATAGCAACGTTTTACAGGGATATGGTCCAGGTACAGACAAATATGATTAGAATGAATAAGCATCTTGGATGAATAGAGCTGCAAGGTGAGCTTGTGTACTATATAAAATTACAAGTCAATGATAGAAACTTTCCTGTCTGACCAATTACCTTTTCCAGATAATTTAAAATGTTCCTTAAAATATATATTTTTTTATCCTCTCAGTCTGAAGAAGGGTCTCCACCCGAAACGTCACCTATTCCTTTTCTCCAGAGATGCTGCCTGACCTGCTGAGTTACTCCAGCATTTTGTGTCTATCTTCGGTGTAAACCAGCATCAGCAGTTCCTTCCTACATATTTCTTTTACTAAGGCTTTGGACATGTTTTATACTATCCCATTGTGCAAAAGATTAAACATTTGAAAAGTCATAGAGTCATAGAGGGATACAGTGTGGAAACAGGCCCTTCAGCCCAACTTGCCTACACCAGTCAACATGTCACAGCAACACTAGTCTCACCTGCTCGCGTCTGGCCCATATTCCTCCAAACTTATCCTATATCCATGTACCTGTCTAACTGTTTCTAAACGCTGGGATTATCCCTGCCTCAACTGCCTCCTCTGGCAGCTTTTTCCATACACCCACCACCCTTTGTGTGAAAACGTTAGCCCTCGGATTCCTATTAAATCTTTTCCCCTTCAACTTATACCTATGTCCTCGTCTTCGATTCACCTACACTGGGCAAGAGACTCTGTGCATCTACCCGATGTAATTCTCTCATGATTTTATACACCTCTATAAGATCACCCCCTCATCCTCCCGCGCTCCAAGGAATAGAGTTCCAGCCTACTCATCCTCTCCCTATAGCTCAGACCCTCTAGTCCTGGCAACATCCTCGTAAATCTTTTCTGTACCCTTTCCAGCTTGACAACATCTTTCCTATAACATGGTGGCAGAACTGAACATAATACTCTAAATACGGCCTCACCAACGTATTATACAACTGCAACATGACCTCCCAACTTCTATATGCAATACTCTGACTAATGAAGGCCAATATGCCAAAAGCATTTTTATCTACCTGCGACCACCTTCAAGGAAGCATGCACCTGCATTCCTACATCCCTCTGCTCTACAACACTCCCCAGAGCCCTACCATCCACAGTGTAGGTCCTGCTCATGTTAGAGTTCCCCAATTGCAACACCTTACATTTCTCTGTATTAAATATCATTAACCATTCTGGAGCCCAACTGGTCAATCGATTAAGATCCTGCTGCGCTGCAATTTTTCACAACCATCTTCACTATCTGCAAAACCGCCCATGTTTGTATCATCTGCAAATTTGGTCATCTTGCCGTGTATGTTCTCATCCAAACATTGCTATTGATGACACACAATAACGGGCCCAGCACCGAACCCTGAGGTACAACACCAAAGTCACAGGCCTCCAGACCGAGAAGCAACTTTCCATCATCACCCTCTGCTTATATAACCATATAACAATTACAGCACGGAAACAGGCCTTCTCGGCCCTTCCAGTCCGTGCCGAATATTTATTTTCCCCTAGTCCCATCTACCTGCACTCAGACCATACCCCTCCATTCCCTTCCCGTCCATATACCTATCCACTTTACTTTTAAATGTTAAAATCGATCCTGCCTCCACCACTTCTGCTGGAAGATCATTCCACACAGCTACCACTCTGAGTAAAGAAGTTCCCCCTCATGTTACCCCTAAACTTCTGTCCCTTAATTCTCATGTCATGCCGTCTTGTTTGAATCTTCCCTACCCTCAATGGGAAAAGCTTATCCACGTCAACTCTGTCTATCCCTTTCATCATTTTAAAGACCTCAATCAAGTCCCCCCTTAACCTTCTGCGCTCCAAAGAATAAAGACCTAACTTGTTCAACCTTTCTCTGTAACTTAGTTGCTGGAACCCAGGCAACATTCTAGTAAATCTCCTCTGTACTCTCTCTATTTTGTTGACATCCTTCCTATAATTAGGCGACCAAAATTGTACACCATACTCCAGAATTGGTCTTACCAATGCCTTGTACAATTTTAACATTACTTCCCTACTCCTATGTTCAAAGCTCTGATTTATAAAGGCCAGCACACCAAAAGCTTTCTTTACCACCCTATCTACATGCAATTCCACCTTCAGGGAACTATGCACAATTATTTCTAGATCCCTCTGTTCCACAGCATTCCTCAATTCCCTACCATTTACCATGTACGTCCTATTTTGATTTGTCCTGCCAAGATGTAGCACTTCACACTTATCAGCATTAAACTCCATCTGCCATCTTTCAGCCCACTTTTCCAAATGGCCCAAATCTCTCTATAGACTTCGAAAATCTACTTCATTATCCACAACACCACCTATCTTAGTATCATCTCCATACTTACTTATCCAATTTTCCGTCCCATCATCCAGATCATTGAAGTACATGACAAACAACAGTGGACCCAACACAGATCCCTGAGGCACCCCACTGGTCACCGGCTTCCAACCTGACAAACAGCCATCCACCATTACTCTCTGACATCTCCCATTTAGCCACTGTTGAATCCATCTTGCTACTCCGCCATTAACACCCAAAGATTGAACCTTCTTAACCAACCTTCCATGGGGAACCGTGTCAATTTTCTGCCTCTTCCTGCCTATTTTCTATCCATTCAGCTATCTCTCCTTGGATCCCATGCGATCTAACCTTCCAGAGCAGCCTACCATGCGGCACAGACAGAACTCTGGTAAAACACACAAATTCCTCCAACAGTCTGAAATGGTCTACCCTCTCTTCTAAGGCCCTAATATTTAGACTTCTCATTGTTAGGGGAAACATCAATCTCTCTGTAAACACTTTATAAGTTTCAATGAGATCATCTCTGAATGTTCTACATTCTATAAAATAGAGACCTAGTGTACTAATTCTCTACTCATTAGTAGCAGGCAACAAGAGGCTCAAGTTTGGCCCTGTGGACTGAAAGCGGGTGTTTCGCAAAGCAATCGCCCAGTCTGCATTTTGTTTCTTCAGTTTAGAGGAGACCACAATATGAACTCCAAAAGCAGAGCACTAGATTGGAAAAATACAGAAAATAGCTGCTTCGCCTGAATGGTGGGAAGGGAAGAGGTGAAAGGACAGTGTTGAGTCACCTGTGCTGCAAGAAAGGGAGTAGTTGGTGGGAGTGGAAGAACAGAGTAAGGAATCACAAAGGGAAATGTTCCTACGAAATTCAGAAAGTGGGTGGGAGGAGAAGATATTTCTGTTGGTGGCATCTCTTTGAAATTGAGCGAATGATCTATTGAATGCAGAGACCAATGGGAAGAAAGGTGAGGGCCAGGGGAAATCTATCCTCATTCTGTCCCACTGGAAATGGATGAAATGCAGTCAGGAGCTTGTTAACAATGATAGCGGGGAAGCTGCAGTTCAGAAAAAAAAGATGTTTCCAAGGCACCTATGCAGAAAGTCTCATCATCAGAGCAAATACTACAGAGATGGCAGGATGGGACAAAGAGTGGTCCCAATACCTGTCAGAATCAGTAGGCTTGTGATAAATTTAGTATCCATGGGCACCCAGACATGCAGGGACCTCATTTCCTCCGATCTTCCCTCCGCAGTTTTTTCTCTTATGGTATGCACAGCCCGTTGCTACCTCCCACCAAAATCCACAAGTACAAATAGTAGGGACTTCGGAAGTATTGAGCAACAAAGGGACACAAAGAGTGCAAGTCCATGGAAAAATTCCACGTTGAATGTGGAAATTCATGTGGATAAAGTCATTGGGAAAGCCTACAGGATACTGGCCAACATTAGTCACAGCATTGAATACTGAGGTAAGGATATTATGCACCAATTTTATAAAACATTAGTCAGATCTCAGCTGCAAAACTGTGTGCAGTTCTGATCACTGAGGTATAGGAAGGATGTGACAGTGCAGAAGGTGCAGAGGAGATGTCCGGGGTAGGGCAGTTTAGTTATGAGAAAAGAATGAAGCTAGTTATTTCTCCATGGAGCGGAGGAGGTGAAGAGGGGACACAATTGAGGTATATAAAATTATGAGGGTATAGATAGCTGCATATCGGAAGTAGATCAATCTACATGACAGGTTTAGGATACGAGGGGAGAGATACAGTGGGGTATGAGAGGGAACATTTTTGTCCAAAATTGTTAAGTATCTGGAATGTACTGCCTGAGAGAGTGATTGCAGCTGGGTTTACTGAACATTTAAAATAGTTAAGCATAGAGGATTATGGATCTAGTGCTGGGAGATGGGGTTAATATGGACATGTTCCCTCTGGTTGGCATGGGCTAGATAACCTGTTTCCATGCTTTATGATTATTTGATTCTGATTATGAAGTTTACACACTTATGTTCCCCCACTTCTAAGTTGATTGAAACATTCCGATACTGCTTTATTCAAATCCTCACAAATTACAGTCTTTGATATTCTATCATAGCCATGCCTCACATTAAAGAATCATCACTAGCTTGTTCCTTTTTAAATCACAAGCTCTTTGTTTACCAATTCTAGATATTACAATAGTACATTTTCATGCTTCTGAGCATTCCATGTTTCTTTTCACTGGTTAAAATTGCACTTGCATTTAAAGGTGGAATTTACAGCATGGCATGGCTCTCAATAATACAGTACTGTGGGGTAAATACTAGAAGCATGATAGTTTTAATCATTTAATTCAACTCTAACCTTAGTTAACATGTTTACTGTTTTGAAGATGTAGTTACAGGCAAGCCGTGAGTTATGACTATTCACGTTATGGAAATTCATCTTTACAGAATTCTCAAATCACGGCTTAATGTTCGAAATATAGAATAAAATTTAATCGAGGAATTTGTATGTGTGTGTGAGAATTAATTAAATAAATAAATAAATAATGGAAACGAGACAACTCATTTTGTTTATTTTTTAACTTGATGCATGCACCAATCATGTGGTGGGGGTTCTAGTGCAGTGGATTAATTCTGTTGCCCAATAGTTTTACTTTAAAGAGTTGTCCACATTATTTATCCTTAAGATGTTTATAACAGGCCACGCCAGTTTAAAGGCAAGTGGTATACCTGAACGACCACTGTTATTTGTTGAGAGTTATATCATTAAACTATCTTATCTATATTTGATCTGCATTAAAAAATATGTATCTCCATTCAAATTGCATGCTGAGAGGTGATGAGTATCTGCAGTCGCTTGTGTATCCAAACGCAGCAGTTGGCCAGTTACGAGATCTGCTTTGGAAACTGACCCCTCACCATGAACCAGCAGCTGCAGTACTCATTACCGTTGAGATAAAAAACCTCTGTAGGAATGCATCTCCGCTTATAATATGGGAATCAATGGGAAATAAAGTTTGTGCGACAGAAAATCTTCCAGAAACACAACTCCTCAGTAACGTTGGGGTCACCAGTGCTGCATTTCCTGATGACTCTCTGGTCAGCTTTTAAAGCCTTTTTTTAAGTCTTGAAGTCTTTTTGTCCAGACATAGTTGCTTTTAAAATCTCAAAGTCTGGGCTTTTTTTAAAGAATAGCATAGTTATTAAATACTAAAGATACTGCCACTCCAATTTGTAGTCCAGTGCTGAAGCACAGCCGTAATGTCTAAAATTTAGGGAAATGAATATGAATATTCCCACTTTCAACAGCAGATACTAGCACAAGTGTCAAAGAAAAAGCTGAGTATTTATGACAATCTTCAGCCAGAAATGCCACGTGTTTGTTCAACCTCAGTTTTCTCTACAATCCCAAATAGTATGATCACAAAAGTTGTTCTTCAGACCAATGTGATTCCTTCTATGGAGTGAAGCAATGGTCAGAGACAGAATTCAGCAAAGGCCAGGTGACCAACCAAAGATGTCTGTGGCAGAACTATCCGCATCTCTAGCCCAGCCGTTCCCACACAATAATGATATCTACACAATAATATGAAAAGTAACCAGGCAGGTCCCATCCTGGATCAGACAAATCCGATCCAGCTGATAACCAACCAATCATATAGTGACTGAAATCAACGGCACTGCCAAGCAGCATTTATGCACCAGAATCAGCTCACCCAGGCCCAGTTGATATGGGTTTCAATAAGATTGTCCAGCGCCAAGACAATTACAGCCTTACCCCAAACATGCAGCAAAGAACTAAATTCCAGGGTAACCGCCCTTTACTCAATAGCAGTATTTGACTGATCAGGATAGTGAACAGCAACAGCAAAGTGAACAGCAAACATATCACTCTTGAAAAAGAAGAGGTGTTGGTGGTCTTAAGGTGCATAAAAGTGGATAAATCCCCAGAGTATGACCAAGAGTATTCTAGGATATTATGGGAATTAAGGGGAATTAAATGCTGGGACACCGGCAGAGATTTTTGTAGGCACAATAGGCCATAGATGCTAGAATCTAGACAAAACAAAATGAGGGCTGCTGGAGAAATTCATCAGGCCAGGCTTCATCTGAAGAGGGAATGGACAGACAAGACCTTTCATCTGGACTGGAGACTTCTGTATCTTCTTTAGCTGCAGGTGAGGTACCAGAGGACCGGAAATGTGGCTAATATTATACCTTTATTTAGCTTGGGAGAAGGGAAGAGGTGGTAGTGGCGAGTTATTTTTCAGAGTGGAGGCACAAAACCAGAGGAATGCTGCAGGGATTAATGCCGTCCACTGTTGATTGTCATACATATTAATGATTTGGGTGAGTATGTAAATGGTACCGGATTAGTAAGTCCGAGGATAACACCAAAATTTGTGCTTTGGTAGACAGTGGAGAGTGAAGGTTGTAAAATTACTACAGGATCTAGATCAAATGGGAAAGTGGACAAAGGAATGGCAGCTGGAATTTAACACAGGTAAGTGTGAACTGATACATTTTGAGAAGTTTAACCTGAGCAACACCCGTATCGTAAATGACAAAGCCCTTTGTTGGTGTTGTAGAACAGAGATTGACCTGAGGTACAAGTACATAGTTTCCTGCAAGTGGCAACACGGAGACAGGGTGGTGAGGGAGGAGTATGGCACACTTTCCTTCACACCACAATGCATTGAGTATAAGAGTTGGAATATAACAGCTATGAAAGATATTGGAGTATAGTGTATAGTTCAGGTTGCTGTACCATAGGAAGGATATAATTAAGCTAAAAACTGTACAAAAAAGGTTCACAAGGATGTTACTGAGAATGGAGAATTTATGGTAAGTTATTTGAAAAGACTAGATAGGCTAGGACTGTTTTGCCTGGACCGATGGAGGCTGGAGGTTGACCTGAGAAAGGTTTATAAAATTATGAATGGCCTAGATAAGGTGAATGAGTCTTTTTCCCCAAGGTAGAATTTAAAACCAAGTCGTCGGTGTTATCGGTTGCTAATAGTAAGGCTGTGGAACATGCCCAGCAGCTAAGGAATGTACTTGCTGTATAGTACAGTGGCATTGGAAGATAAAAACAGGGCGGTCATGGTGGCGCAGCGGTAGAGTTGCTGCCTTACAGCGAATGCAGTGCCAGAGACCCGGGTTCGATCCTGAGTACGGGTGCTGTCTGTGCGGAATTTGTACGTTGTCCCCGTGACCTGTGTGGGTTTTCTCCGAGATCTTTCGTTTCCTCCCACAGTCCCAAGTGGGTGTAGGATAGTGTTAAGGTGCGGGGATCGCTGGTCGGCGCGGACCCAGTGGGCCGAAGGGCCTGTTTCCGCGCTGTATCTCTAAACTAAACGAAAAAAAAATGATAACAGGCAGTGATGGCCAGTTCTGATACAGGAAGAAACAAAAAAAACATGTTATCTGAAGTTGGAGAGTTCAATATTGAGTACAGAAGATCCAAAAATGATGATAAGGAGCAATTCCTCAAGCTTGTGTTGGGCATTGTTGTATTAATGCAGGAGGTTATAGACAGAAGGAGAGTGAGATGCAAATCAAATTGGGAAAATACCAGAAGCTCAGAATCATTCCAAGCAATTACCTACATTTAACTTGGAAACGGTTACTTTACCCCAAAGGACCGTTTGGGTCTCTGGATGGTGGAGAAGGAAGAGATGAAATGGCAGGCATTGCATCTCCTGCTATTGAATGGGAAAGTGCCTTTACTTCCAGTCAGATGAAGGCACTTTCCATCTCTCCTGCTCCTTGCTAATTCTGGGCCAGAAGATAGTAAAAAGCTCTCACTCCACATGGTAACAAAGGAAAACATAAACTGCCAGATGACTGACCACACCATGTTCCTGAATAGCCCGGCAGCATGGATGAAAAGATCTATTTGGTGACCTGGGATTGTAAAAACGTAAACATTCCCGATCCCCCCACTTGGAAATTCCTCCGTTTATGCCGCATCTGCTCCCAGGATGAGGTGTTCCACACCAGGGCACCGGAAATGTCCTCATTCTTCAGAGAACGGGGGATCCCCTCCCCTACTATAGATGACGCTCTCACCAGGGTCTCTTCAATACCCCCCAAAACTGCTCTCCCTCCCCATCCCCACACTCGGAACAAGGGCAGAGTCCCCCTAGTCCTCACCTTCCACCCCACTAGCCGTCACATACAGCTAATAGTCCTCCGTCATTTTCACCACCTTTAACGTGACCCCACCACATATTCCCATCTCCCCCCCTTGCCTGCATTCCGCAAAGACCACTCCCTCCGTAACTCCCTGGTCAATTCTTCTCTTCTCACCCGCACCACCCCCTCCCCGGGCACTTTCCCAACCGCAGGAGATGCTACACTTGTCGCTTTACCTCCCCCCTCGACTCCAGTCAAGGACCCAAGCAGTCGTTCCAGGTGCGACAGAGGTTCACCTGCATCTCCTCCAACCTCTACTTTCATCTGCTGCTCTAGATGTCAACTGATCTACATCGGTGAGACCAAGCGTAGGCTTGGCGATCGTTTCGCCCAACATCTCCGCTCGGCCCGCCTTAACCAACCTGATCTCCCTGTGGCTCAGCACTTCAAACTCCCCCTCCCTTTCTATCCTGGGCCTCCTCCATGGCCAGAGTGAGCACCACCGGAAATTGGAGGAGCAGCACCTCATATTCCGCTTGGGCAGTCTGCACCCCAGCGGCTTGAACATTGACCACCAATTTCCGGTAACCCTTGCTGTCTCCTCCCCTTCTCAGCTCTCCCTCAGTCCTCTCGCTCCTCCTCTTCCTTTCTTCTTCCTGCCCCCCCCACCCTACATTAGTCCGAAACGTAGCCTATTTCCTTCGCTCCATAGATGCTGCATCACCCTCTGAGTTTCTACAGCACTTTTGTCTACCTTAAACATTAATGAGCCTTTCCCACTTAGGCGATTTTTTTGGCGACTGATTTGTAGCAGGTCGCCGAAAAAACGGCGATTGGATCCCCCCTACGACAATGTCTACATTAACCTACCTCCTCGCCTACGTCAAGCTACGGCAAGCTACCGACAACCGGCGACCCATTAGGACGTCCACCTACGACCACACCTACGACAACTTATGTCCACCTGCAACAAGCTACGACAAGGTACGACAATTCTGTCGCCGGTTGACGTAGATAGTCACCAATGGAATTCACCGAAGTCAGCACCGGCAACAACCTATGTCCTCCTGGCGACAGCATCTATGTCAGGTGACGGAGTCAAGCCCACAGACACCGACTGTCGCCAAAAGATTTTGAACATTTCAAAATCCAACGGCGACCAGAAAAAAGGTACGACTCTTTGGGCGACTGAAGAGAACATGTGGCGACAGCCTAGTCACCTGTAGTCACCTAAGTGGGACATGTGATTATGTACTCACCCGTCACAATTCATACCCGCTGGGACTGCCAGAGTAACATGGCCCAATACTGCTAGTGCGATCCCCGTGAGGAAGGCCTGATGTCTCAGACAGTCCTCCCCCCTGTGATGTGGCTGGCATGAGCAGGAAGTATGATCTATTAATAGGAGTTTGTGTTTGCAGCTGCGAGTGTGTACACAGCTATTCTGTGGACATCTGCAATCTCACTACCAAAGTGTAAGCTTTTACCTCCAAACACCTGCAATGCTTGGGAGAACCAATAATGACAGACTATGTTGGTGATTTAAAGTTACACTAACTTATGTAACACTGGTGTGTATTTCCTCATCTACTGGTTATCACACCATATAACCATAGATAACCATATAACAATTACAGCACGGAAACAGGCCTTCTCGGCCCTTCCAGTCCGTGCCGCACATTTATTTTCCCCTAGTCCCATCTACCTGCACTCAGAACATACCACTCCATTCCCTTCCCGTCCATATACCTATCCACTTTACTTAAAAATGTTAAAATCAATCCTGCCTCCACCACTTCTGCTGGAAGATCATTCCACACAGCCACCACTCTCTGAGTAAAGAAGTTCCCCCTCATGTTACCCCTAAACTTCTGTCCCTTAATTCTCATGTCAAGCCCTGTTGTTTGAATCTTTCCTGCCCACAATGGGAAAAGCTTATCCACGTCAACTCTGTCTATCCCTTTCATCATTTTAAAGACCTCAATCAAGTCCCCCCTTACCTTCTGCGCTCCAAAGAATAAAGACCTAACTTGTTCAACCTTTCTCTGTAACTTAGTTGCTGGAACCGAGGCAACATTCCAGTAAATCTCCTCTGTACTCTCTCTATTTTGTTGACATCCTTCCAATAATTAGGCGACCAAAATTGTACACCATACTCCAGAATTGGTCTTACCAATGCCTTGTACAATTTTAACAATACTTCCCTACTCCTATATTCAATGCTCTGATTTATAAAGGCCAGCACACCAAAAGCTTTCTTTACCACCCTATCTACATGCAATTCCACTGGGCTGAAGAAGGGTCTCGACCCGAAACGTCGCCTATCTCCTTCGCTCCTTAGATGCTGCTGCACCCGCTGAGTTTCTCCAGCTTTTTGTGTAACCCTCCACCTTCAGGGAGCTATGCACAGTTATTCCTAGATCCCTCTGTTCCACATCATTCCTCAATTCCCTTCCATTTACCATGTATGTCCTATTTTGATTTGTCCTGCCAAGATGTAGCACTTCACACATATCAGCATTAAACTCCATCTGCCATCTTTCAGCCCACTTTTCCAAATGGCCCAAATCTCTCTGTAGACTTTGAAAATCTACTTCATTATCCACAGCACCACCTATCTTAGTACCATCTGCATACTTACTTATCCAATTTTCCACCCCATGATCTAGATCATTGATGTACATGACAAACAACAGTGGACCCAACACAGATCCCTGAAGCACCCCACTGGTCACCGGCTTCCAACCTGACAAACAGCCATCCACCATTACTCTCTGACATCTCCCATTCAGCCACTGTTGAATCCATCTTGCTACTCCGCCATTAACACCCAAAGATTGAAGCTTCTTAACCAACCTTCCATGGGGAACCTTGTCAAAGGCCTTACTGAAATCCATATAGACAACATCCACTGCTTTACCCTCATCAATTTCCCTAGTAGCCTCTTCAAAAAATTCAAGAAGGTTTGTCAAACATGACCTTCCAGGCACAAATCCATGTTGACTGTTCCTGATCAGACCCTGTTTATCCAGATGCCACACGCATTAGTCTCATCAAAATCACTTCCAATAAGATAGTCAAATTAAGAAAGAGAATTCCATCAGTATAAAAGCCTAGCTGTTCAATATGGGGAGAGATAGTGATTGCACTCAGACCCCAGATTAATTACGTTATTATATCAATGATTTCAATTGCCCTGCATTCAGCAATCTATTCACACAAATTATAAACTTACTCCTCAAAACAATGATCAAGCGCACTAACACAATAAAGTAACCCTGTCAAACAAAGAGATACGCCAGTTTTGCTGTCAATGAGGTTTTTGAGATAAGATTGTGGATATTTACTTGGTCTCCATATCTTGTTAAAAAAAAGTGATAATTCATCTTGTCCCCCCACAAATTGTGTCCCTCCCATGTTTTGATAGTGATTTCCGCCCCTGCAATTATGTGAATAATTTCTGTAACTTCTCCAACTTAATCATATCCTTCCTTAGTCTTAGTCAAGTTTATTGTCATGTGCACAGGTATGGTGAGGCACAGGTACAATGAAAATCTTGCTTGTAGCAGCATCACAGGCACATAGATTCAGAAAATATACAAAACCAATTACTCAATAGCAAAAAAAATTACCTTCTAGTCAAAACATTAGTGCAAAAACAGAATTCCATGGTAGTGCAAGAGGTGGTCTAAAGTATACTGTTTCATGTATCTTTTAAGCCCACCCTTAATATCGTTGAGTTCTTTTTTGAGTCCTGTAATATAGCAGCTGGAATTGTATACAATATGATTATACTAATTTAGTATTGTCACCTGTACCAAGATACTTGTAAAACTGATTTGTGTGCTATCCAGCCAGATCATATCACGAGTGCAAAAGAGAAAGTAAACATAATACTGAATATCGTATTTCACGGGGTTAAATGGTGGCGCAGCAGTAAAGTTGCTGTCTTACAGTGCTTACAGCGCCAGAGACCCTGGTTCAATCCTGGCGATGGATGCTGTCTTTACAGAGTTTGTACTGTACGTTCTCCCAGTGACCTGCTTGGGTTTTCTCCAAGAACATTGGTTTTCTCCCACAGTCCAAAGACGTACAGGTTTGTAGGTTAATTGCCTTGGTATTAATGTAAAAATTGGCCCTGGTGTAGGATAGCGTTAATAGACAATAGACAAGAGGTGCAGGAGTAGGCCATTCGGCCCTACGAGCCAGCACCACCATTCAATGTGATCATGGCTGATCATCCCCAATCAGTACCCGTTCCTGCCTTCTCCCCATATCCCCTGACTCTGCTATCTTTAAGAGCCCTATCTAGTTCTTTCTTGAAAGTATCCAAAGAACCGGCCTCCACTGCCCTCTGAGGCAGAGAATTCCACAGACTCACAACTCTCTGTGTGAAAAAGAAAGGATCACTGGTCGGTGCAGACTCAGTGGGCTGAAGGGCCTTTGTTCGCGCTGTATCTCTAAACTAAACTAAGCTGCAGCACACAGCAGATAAAAAAGGTGCGAGGGCTGCAATGAGGTAGATTGGAAGATCAGGAATCGATAAGGATCTATCTAACATCCATCTAACATCTGCAAAGTCTGATCAAGGATCAGATAACAGCAGAGAAGAAACAATCCTTGAATTTGGTTGTACATGCTCTCAAGCTTTTGGACTGTGTTGCCAGCCACGTAAAGTTCTGTGTGGATAACGTTGTCCCTGAGGAGACTGTACACTGTTTCCCCAACAACAAGCCCTGGGTCACCAGTGACATAAAGACCGTTCCCAACCAGAAGAAGAGGGCCATCAGGAATGGTGACAGGGAGGAGGTGAAAGGTGAAGAAAGACCTGAAGACGAGACTGCGACACGGCAAGGACAACTACTGGAGCTGAAACTTCAGCAGAACATGAGGAATGTGTGGGGCGGGATGAAGAATATTACAGGCTACAAGAAGACCAGTGGCCTGGGGAGGGAAAGCAATCAGGACTGGGCCAACGAGCTAAACCTGTCTTTTAATAGATTTGATGGTGGGGCCTTGCCCCTGCTCCCCGACAGACTCACCCCCTCAACCACCGGTCCACTTCCTCTGCCCTTTCTTTGTCGCACCTGACTATCAAGGTTGAGCAGGTGAGAAACGAGCTGCGCAAACATTGCCCAGGCAAAGCCATGGGTCCCGATGGTGTCAGCCCGAGGGTAATCCAGGCGTGTGCCAGCCAGTTGTGTGGAGTACTCCAGCATATCTTCAACCTGAGCCTGAGCCTGGACAGGGTTCCTGTGATGTGCAAGACATCTTGCCTGGTTCCTATACCAAAGAGGACATGTCCCAGCTCCCCGAGTGACTACAGACCGGAGGCGCTGACTTCATACATAATGATGTCCCTGGAGAGGCTGGTGCTCACTTATCTGCGACCACTGGTTAAACCCTCACTGGCCCCCTGCAGTTCACTTACCAAACAAAGATGGGGGTTGAGGATGCCATCATCCATCTGCTCCTGTGCTCACCTGGATAAGCCGGGAAGCTCTGTGAGATTCATGTTTTTTTACTTCTCCAGAGCATGACACCATCCTGCCTGCACTGCTATTGAGCAAACTGACGAAGATGCGGGTGTATGCTCCATTGGGGTCCTGACTGGACAACCACAATATGCCAGGCTACAGAACTGTGTCTCAGACATGATAGTGAGCAACACAGGGGCCTACAGAGGACGGTCCTCTCTCCCTTCCTGTTCACCATCTACACCTCGGACCAGATATAACTCGGACGCCTGCCACCTGCAATAGTTTCAGATAACTCTGCAATTGTGGGCTGCATCCGTGAAGGGAGGGAAGCAGATAAGACAGAGGTGTAGTCAACGACTTTGTTGAGTGGTGTGGGCTGAATCACCTGCAGCTCAACACCGACAAGACAAAGCAGTTAGTGGTGGACTTTAGGAAGAGAGGAACACCGCTGCCTCCTGTCTCTATATGCAATTTACCAGTGAGTACAAATACCTTGTGTACCTGGACACAGACCTGGATCTGTTCAGAAATACTGAGGTCCTGTACAAGAAGGGATGGAGCCGGCTGCACTTTTTGAGAAGGCTCCGCTCCTTCAACATCTGCAGTAACATGCTGCAGATGTTCTACCAATCAGTGGTAGCCAGCGCCATCTTCTTCACTATCGTGTGCTGGGGCAGCAAGGCTAAGGCCGTGGACGCCAACAGGATTAACAAACTCATCAGGAAGGCTGGCTCCGTCCTGGGGGCGGAGTTGGGTTCATGGAGGTGGTCTTGGACGTGAGGATGCTCCTCAAACAGCAGAGCATCTTGGAAAATATAGCTCACCCCCTCAACCTGAGATATACCTTCAGCAACAGACTGGTTCCACTAAGATGCAGTACAGCACGCCACAGGAGATCATTCTTCCCTGTGGCTATCAAAGTGTTCAACTCTCCCTCTTCTGACGTGGGGTACCTGTGTCGCCACTTTCGGGGAACTGTATACCTGTACCCTTAGGTCTCTCTGTTCTACAATACTCCCCAGGGCTCAGTGGCTAAATGTTCTGCAAAAACTCCGTTCTGGAGTAATGTAGTGCATCGGGCAGCATCTATGCAGAACATGGATAGGTGACGTTTTGGGTCAGGGCCCTTCTTCAGATTGTTATGTCTGAATCATAGAATGCTACATCACTGCGCACTTGTCCGAGTTAAATTCAATCTGCCATCCTTTGGCTCGCTTTCCCAGTTGATTCAGATCCTGTTGTAGCCTCAGTCCGGGGGGGGGGGGGGGGTGTTTTCCCCCTTCCACGGTAAGGAGCTTTTACATTTTTCAGCTTGAAATTATGCAATCTGGTGCATACTGTAGCGAGTCTTTTAACTTGCACTTGGATGCAACATTTATGCTTTAAATTGGATTAGGTATGAATAAGGTTAGGCTAAATTACATTCCACAATAGAGCCAGGCTCTGCTCAACAGGTGTAGCACATGAATGACTGTGTTCATGTATGGAAATCAGATTATATTCATGCTGTTATGCATATATATGGAGAAAGACTTAGAGAAACAAAGCAAAAGTCAGACTTCCATCACTGTTCTACACATAAATCAATCAACCTTGTTCACGAAGGAACTGCAGATGTTGGAGAATCGAAGGTAGACAAAATTGCTGGAGAAACTCAATGGGTGCAACAGCATCTATGGAGCGAAGGAAATAGGCAACGTTTCGGGCTGAAACCCTTCTTCAGACGGTTTCAACCTTACCCTTTGAATATAGAAACAAGACGAAAATAATGCCACATATTCAATCATATATGGTTCAATGAAATTAAGATATGTATGTAAAAATATATATGGAAACAGGCCCTTCTGCCCACCAGGTCCACACCGACCAGCAATCTATCATACACCAATTCCATCCATCAAGCCAGGGACAATTTACAGAAGCCAATTAACCTACAAACCTGCACTTCTTTCGGATATGGGAGAAACCGGAATATCCAGAGAAAACCCATGTGGTAGCAAGGCAGCAACGCTACTGCTGCACCACCGTGCCACCCCATTAAATTATTTTTTCTGTAATATATTTATTATGGTGTCATGTGAATAAAGATGAACACATGATTCTGATTTCTGCCCTTAGTTGGATAACACACATGTCCAGTCATTGTGTTTTATGGCTGGTTTTCAACCTCTTCGGGCTGAAGGTCTCGACTCAAAACATCATCCATTCTTTCTCTCCAGAGATGCTGCCTGTCCTGCTGAGTTTTTCTAGTTTTTAGTATCTATCTTCAGTTTAAACCAGCATCTGCAATTCCTCATTACACTATTTGTTAAGCAAAACAGGTCCTATTCTCATTATATAATTTTGTGATCAGCGTGAGAGCAGGAGAATTTTGTGAAATGTGCGAGTCTCACGCTCAATGTGTGAGAGTTGGCAGCCTTGTTAATAATTCAAACATTTTATGCAAGTTCCAATTGTTTGGACAAAGATCACTTATTACTGCTTTAAGTTACTTTCAGACTATTTCAGAAATTATGGCAGTCAACAAAAAATCAACTAACAAATTAAACAAACTAAAAAAAAATAACATGTTCCCTTTCCTGACTCTACCTCATAAGTACTTTAACGCTGTTAACAGAGTAAAGGGATATTAATCTCAAGAATCAAAATGGGGAAAGTGAGGGCAATTTTGCTTAAATGGTAATTCTAAGCCCATTCAGATCTGCATAGAGTCAGTTATACAACATGTACATGGCTGGCCCGATTTGTCCATACTGATCAAGTTGGCATTCTGCGTGCCCCGGGACTGGCTGCCGTTCCCAGGTCAACTCGCGTCCCAGGGACTGGCCGCAGTTCCCAGGTCGGCTCGCCTGCCCCGACCCCGCGAAAACGAATTGAAAAAACCCCCCGCGTTTTTTCGGGTTACGGGCCGTAGTCCGAACCCTGTCCTAGATGTTTGGCCTCATTGTGGTCGTCGTGCCCCCACCCCATGTTTGACAACTGTTTCAGCTGGTTGTTGTTGTCGGCAGCTGCATATTCGACCAAAGAGAAGAGAAGAGACGCGACGTTACTCACAGCCGTCAACCAACGTGCTTCCCCAGACCGCACAGATCACTGGCAGGCGGCGCAAAGGGGCAAACTGGCCCAGGGACTGAACTCAGCGTGAGAACTCGGTCATGAGCATGAGGGCGTGTGAAATAGCTCCAAGGTGTGATTCTCACGCTGAAAGCGTGAGAGTTGGCAGCCCTGCATCTACCACGCATCTGCCCACTCACTCAACCTGTCCAGGTCACCCTGCAACCTCCTAACATCCTCTTCACAGTTCACACTGTCACCGAGCTTTGTGTCATCTGCAAAATTGCTAGTGTTGCTCCTAATTCCCCCTTCCAAATCATTAATAAATATGGTAAACAATTGCGGCCCCAACACCGAGCCTTGTGGCACTCCACTCGCCACTACCTGCCATTCTGAAAAGGACCAGTTCACTCCTATTCTTTCCTTCCTGTCTGCCAACCAATTTTCCATCCACATCAACACCCTACCCCCAATACCATGTGCTCTAATTTTAGTGACCAGTCTCACGTGCGGGACCTTATCAAAGTCTTTCTGAAAGTCTAGACACACTACATCCACTGGCTCCCCTTCATCCATTTCACTTGTCACATCCTCAAAAAGGTTTGGTGTCATCTGTGAGCTTACTGATCAGACCACCTATTTTCTCATCAAAATCGTTAATAGGTATGACAAATAATGGTGGCCATGCAGCAATCCCGGCAATACTTATAGGAAATGGGTGGCATGGATCACATGTAGCAGAGGACATTAGTTTATCCTGGCAGCATGTATCCCAGATATTGTAGGCCAAAGGGCCTGTTCCATGTTCTGAAGCGATTAGCAAGGGAAGCTGGTGATGATGATGCCCTTGTATCTCAAAGATTCAGTTGTGAAATTAAACAATCAAACTATGATTAAGCTGACATTGCCTAGCAACTGCTTACTATTTCTCATTTTCACCTCCTGAAATCCCCTGGTATGTTGAAAGTTGATAAAAGCCACACCATGAGACACAGAAGTGACAGAAAGCAGTGGCTTCTGCTTTTATCAGAGAGTGCAGCTGTGTCCGCACTTGGGACATCTGCAAGGCAGGAAGTGCTTTGCTACTCTTATTGTGGTTTAAAACCTCAGTGGTTCATTTTTATGCACCAATGCTGCATTCCCATAGTAGAGCCTTTCAGTGAGCTTAGATTCACAATTCAGAAGGACAGTGAAATTCACGGAGAAAAAGCTACGAGTGCTAAAATGCAGGTCAAGGTCAAAAAGGATACCATAGTTATGGTTAGCTGATACAATGCCGATACGATACAGGGAAGGTAAATGAAGTCTGATCATATGGAATGGGGATTACAACACTGATTGATGTTCAGCTTTCCCAACGTTTGATCAAAATAGTCTGATAAACCCAGAGTTGGATATTTCCTCCGTTGATTCTTCCAATTTTGAGATATCTTTGCACTCAATTCAGAAATGTCCTTGATTCACATATGTTCTGATGTAGATTAATAATCTAAAATGTGGCATAATGAATGTCAGAGGTAGGTATTTGCCCTGCAATCTATGATTATTTTACATGGTAATATCTGACCAAGATAGAGCAGGAAGAAAAATTTAAATAACATCAAGATCTGGTTTTAAAATGTTTAAAATGTATGAGGAAAATGGAGAATCTTAATGACTTCTATTGTTCTGACACGTTGAAAAAGGATAAATGAAACCACCGCCACCATTGTGTCACAAGACAAGGAGGTACAATTGATTTGTGGTGGAAACATCTTGGTCGCTGATCGCATACCTTAGCGTCAATGTCCCAAATATAACGATTCCTTTAATGTTCAGAAATCTATTGATCTTGCTTGAATAAAAACAACTGAATCTCAACAGCCCTCTGGGGTATAAAATTCCAAATGTTCACCACCCTCTTCACCTCAATCCTAAACAGCCTATCCCTTATTTTCAAGCCACACCCCTTGTCCTAGATTCGTCAAACAGGGGAAACATTCTTCCTGTAATTAGTCTGTCAATCCCTTCGAGAACATTGTAAGTACTTCACATTCTTTAAAACGCCAATGAATATTGTTTCAATTAAGTCATTCTCTCCTCATGCAGTAATCTCACCGCCGCTGGAATTCTTCCTCTGAACTTCCTTGATGCAAAGTCCATCCTCTCTATGTTTAGTTAAGTTTAGAGATATAGCGCGGAAACAGAACCTTCGGCCCAACTGAGCCCGCGCCGACCAGCAATCCCTGCACATTAACACTATCCCACACACACTAGGGAAATTTGACACTTACACCAAGCCAATTAACCTACAAACGTGTATGTCTTTCGAGCGTGGGAGGAAAACGAAGATCTCAGAGAAAACCCACACGGTCATGGGGAGAACGTACAAACTCCGTAGTCAGGATCCAACCCAGGTCTCTGGCACTGCGCTATAAGGCAGCAACTCTACCATTGCCATCGTGCCACCCTCTCGTGGAGGAGACCAAATCAATACACAATCTCACCAAGGCCTTATACAATTGCAATAAGATTCCATACTTGTGGTTCTAAATACAAAAATACAATTTTCTCTTCTGAGTGTTTGCTCCATCTGCATGTTGACCGTTGATTTGCGTACAAGCACACACAATCTCTTGTCATTTATCAAATCTCTGCTTTTCTGTTACATGCAATAAAGTGAGCGGCTTCATATTTTTCTACCATATACTATCTGCCAGTGTCACTTACTCAGTCAGCTTACCCATTTCCCCTTGAAACCTCTCTACATTATCCTCAATTTTCATTACTCCCCCCCTCTCCCCTCCCCCCAGTTCAGCAAACTTGGAAATGTGATATTTACATCCCCGAGCGAAGTTATTGATGTAGATTGTGTATCGCTGGGGCCCATGCACCAATCCCTACAGTACCCATTGGTTACCGCCTGAGAAGGATCCATTTACTCCCACTTTTCACCTTCTGTCCAATAACTAATTCTAATTCTAGAGTGGTGGGTCTCTGGAACTCTCTGCCACAGAGGGTAGTTGAGGCCAGTTCATTGGCTATATTTAAGAGGGAGTTAGATGTGGCCCTTGTGGCTAAGGGGATCAGAGGGTATGGAGGTACGGGATACTGAGTTGGACGATCAGCCATGATCATATTGAATGGCGGTGCAGGCTCGAAGGGCCGAATGGCCTACGCCTGCACCTAATTTCTATGTTTCTATGTAAATCATACCAAAACAATACCCCAACTCCAACCACATAAACCAACCTCCTCTCTGGGATCATATCAACAGCCTTTGGGGAAATCCAAATACACCACATCCACTAGTTCCCAATATTATTAAAAGAACAGCAACATTGTTGAGCATATTTTTCTCTTTGTATAGCTATGTTGATTTTGTTCATATATTATTCTTTTCAAGGTGTTCTGTTATAGATTCTAGCATTTACCCTACCTTCGACTTTACACCTTCAAGACTAATCTTCTCAGCTTCTCATGGCTCATGGCTCTATAAACAAAATGCTACTCTGGTCAGTGTATATGCTTCCACAATGGCAAATGACAATGGAGCCAAAGAACGTTCTATGAAGATAGACACAAAATGCTGGAGTAACTCAGCTGGTGAGGCAGCATCTCTGGAGAGAAGGAATGGGTAACATTTCGGGTCAAGACCCTTCTTCAGACTGATGTCAGGGGAGAGGGCAGGACAAAGATAGAATGTAGTCGGAGACAGTAAGTTGTGGGAGAACTGGGAAGGAGGAAGGGATGGAAAGGGAGGGAAAGCATGGGCTATTTGAACTTAGAGAAGTCAATGTTCAATACCGCTGGAGTGTAAGCTTGACTCCAACCCAGAGCATGCGCCCTTTTTAGGGCGGGCACCTACAAATGTCGAACCGGATAGCATCACCCTGCTGCAGACTTCTGCTGCTTCAAACGCAAGAAGAGCTATCCAAGCAAAATATGAGGTGCTGTTCAATGTGCACTGGGCCTCACTCTGACAATGGAGGAGACCCAGGACAGAAAGGTCAGCTTGGGAATGGGAGGGGGAGTTGAATGGCTGAGCAACCGGGAGATCAAGTAGCATAAGGTGGACTGAGCAGAGGTGTTCAACGAAACAATTGCCCAGCCTGCGCTTGGCCTCGCCGATGTACAGATGTTGACAGCTGGAATAGCGGATACAGTAGATGAGGTTGGAGGAGGTGCAAGTGAACCTCTGCTTCACCTGGAAAGACTGTTGGGGTCCTTGGATAGAGTTGAGGGGGGAGGTAAAGGGACAGGTGTTGCATCTCCTACGGTTGCAGGGGAAAGTACCTGGGGAGGGGGTGGTTTGGGTGGGAAGGGACGAGTTGGCCAGGGAGTTGCGGAGGGCACAGTCTCCACGGAAAACAGATTGGGGTGGATATGGGAAGATATGGCCAGTAGTGGGATCCCGTTGGAGCTGGCAAAGGTTTTGGAGGATTACATGCTGTATGCGACGGCTGATGGGGTGGAAGATGAGGACAAGGGGGACTCTGTCCTTGTTGCGAATGGGGGGAGGGGGAGCAAGAGCAGAGTTGCGGGATATCGAGGAGAACCTAGTGAGAGCCTCATCTATAATGGAAGAGGGGAACCCGTTATTTAAAGAATGAGAACATCTCCGATAATTTAGTATGGACGCAGATGCGCCATAGACGGAGGAATTGGGAGTATGGGATAGAGTCTTTACAGGAAGCAGGATGGAAAGAAGTATAGTCTAGATAGCTGTGGGAGTCAGTAGGTTTGTAGTAGATGTCGGTCAATAGTCTGTCTCCTGTGATGGAAACGGTGAGATCCAGAAACGGTAGAGAGATGTCGGAGATGGTCCAAGTGAATTTGAGTCCAGGATGGAAATTAGTCATGAAGTTGATGAAGTCAAAGAGTTCTGTATGGGTGCAGGGGGCAGCACCAATGCAGTCGGCAATGTAGCGGAGGCAGAGTTCGGGGAAAGGGCCTATGTATGCCTGGAGCATGAAGGTCTGGTCTTGGTGAACTCAGTAGTAGGATATAATTAAGCTGATGGAATGGGTAGACATATTTAGGTTGAGGTTTATTATTGTCACGTGTACCGAGGTACAGTGAAAAGCTTTGTTTTGCATGCTATCCAAACAGATCAGATATAATATCCATAAACACTATCAAGTCAAACTCAAGTAGAGCAAAGGGGGAAGATAGAGAGTGCAGAATATTGCTTTGTAACACACCAATTGAACAGATAAAGTCCAATAGCAGATTAAATGAATGCAGAAACATCAAAGTATTACATTTCAGTCAGAAATCAGGAGGAGACGTTAAAAACAAGAGGATACAATTTTAAGAAGGCTACAGAAAAATATCTGGGGATTTAAATGGTTGAAATGTTTTAGGTCGGGTAGGTTTTTAAGTAGTTTAGTTCAAAAACATGGGATTCTGGGTTTTACAAATAGAGGCGTGGAGGACAAGAACAAAGTCATGATTTACCTTTATAAAGTACTGGTCTGAACTTCAGTAATATGTCCAATAGTGGGCATTATACTATCTTACTCAGGAAAGGTGTGAAAGCCTTAGAACACCTGCAGAAAAGATTAATGAGAAAGATTCAGAAATTTAAATGCTCAGGAAAGAATGAGGCTACGGAATGTGGTAGATATTTCCCAGTCTATCAAGGGTACTGACCTCCCCATCATCAAAGGTATTTACAGCAATGCTGCCTCCATTGAATTCAATCACTTTAATGTCGTCTTCAATCCTCCCGCCATTTGCTTCTCAATTCTTAATTTGGTTAAGTCGACATAGAATTGGATGACCTATTTTCCAGCTTGCATTTAAAGGATTTTAAGAGCAAATGAGTTTTGAGCGGGTGGTGGAAATAGTGAATGATGATTTCTCATACTTATAATTTATTGCACAATTATCTGCAGGACTTCATAAAAGCACCTATTTAAGATGCTAGGAAAGAAAAGTAAATCTCTCATCCAGGAACACTCAACAGCGAACGCTCACTACCAGCACATGACCACAGGCCTGCGCCCCAGCCGTCTGGTGCGCCTGATACGCACGTATAGTTCCGCTCAATTTAATAAATTTCAAAGCAAAAATAAACGCTGAATCTTCAAAAGGACACTTTGTTTCAAATACTGAAAAATCGGAACACTCTCTCATCATAGGCGATGGAAGGGTTGTGCTTTTAATAGATGCCTGACAGCAGTTGTGTGTGCTAACCACCATTGATTAACAATGAGCAAAGTATTTACACAGTTAAAGTGTTAAGGGCCTGTCCCACCAGCATGCAACTCTATGCGATTAGCGCGACCTAACGTGGTCGCTTGAGCCGTCCGGTGTCGCGGTGTCCGGTGCCACTTCGATCGCCGGAGCTGTACGGAAATGTGCGGAGTTCGTCCCAAGTTCGTCCCGACACCGTGCGGGGCTCCGAAAAACCGACTATGTCCAAAAATGCCGCGTGGCAACGGCTTGTCGGCTCGCAGTCGCCTCGACATTTACACACCGCCCCGACATCGTGCCTCCGTGAACCTATTTGTAAGTGCCTCCGTGACCCTCCATTTGTGTGGATCCGTGGCCCTGTGTGTGTGTGTGCCTCGGTGCCCCTCTCTGTGTGCCCCTCTCTGTCCTGGCGAACTTACCTTGGACTTTGCTCCAATTTCGCCTCACTTTGCGCCGCGTTGCGCCACTCACCCGACCTCCGCGTGGCCCCTACTGCCGGTTTGGTTGCGCTTGCCGCATGCAGGCGCATGCTGGTGGGAACGGCCCTGTACAGGGGATCACCCGACCTCCGCGCGGCCCCCGCTTCTAGTTTGATCGCGTTCATCGCATAGAGTTGCATGCTGGTGGGACAGGCCCTTTAGGCTAAAGCATCAGTAATTGGTGTTTAGTTACCTGAGCAGTGCAAAAGGGATAGCCCCAACTAGAGTTACTGGATAGACAGCATCTCTGGAAAAAATAGGTAACGTTTCCGGTCTAGACCTTACTTCAGACCTGAAATATCACTATTCCGTTTCTCCAGAGATGCTGTCTGCCTGCTAAATTACTCCAGCTTCTTGTGTCTACCTTCGGTTTGAACCAGCATCTGCAGTTCCTTTCCACAGTTATCGGATTTTGCATTTTGGTCCTGGCTTCACAAAGGAGCACACATATAACCATATAACAATTACAGCACGGAAACAGGCCTTCTCTGCCCTTCCAGTCCGTGCCGACCATTTATTTTCCCCTAGTCCCATCTACCTGCACTCAGACCATACGCCTCCATTCCCTTCCCGTCCATATACCTATCCAGGTATACCTACATAATTAACCTCCCAGGAATCATGAGAATATAGCGTCCAGCCAGAAGCCAAATTAAATCAATATTAGTAGGGAGAAGATGTTATAGAAATTGGAGTGATTAGAATATCGATAAATCTCAGGGTCCACAAGTCTGCATTTAAGAGTACTTAAGGAAATGGTCTAGAAATAGTAGATGGTAGACAAAAAAGCTGGAGAAACTCAGCGGGTGAGGCAGCATCTATGGAGCGAAGGAATAGGCGACATTTTGGGTTGAGACCCTTCTTCAGACTGATGTCGGGGGGGGGGGGGAGAAAGGAAGAGGCGGAGACAGTAGGCTGTGGGAGAGCTAGGAATGGGAGGGGAAGGTGCGAGAAAGCAAGGACTACCTGAAATTGGAGAAGTCAATGTTCATACCGCTGGGGTGTAAACTACCCAAGCAGAGGGTGGTGAATGCCTGGAACGTGCTGCAGATTGACGCAGGTACAATAGTAACATTTAAGAGACCTTTGAATAGGCATATGGATATGCAGGGAAAGAAGGAACATATGTATTTTGTGACGGTAAATAAGAGATTGTCTTGGCATCATGTTTGGCACAGACATTGCAGACTGAAGGGCCTGTTCTTGTGCTGTACTGTTCCAGTGGATATTGTGTATTTTTTTTTTCACGCTATTTTTTTTTTTTAAATCGCTGGACAATTTAATCGCTGGATTAAAATAAAAAGCTACTTCTAACGCCGTCAACGCCTACAACGTGACGGATCTCAAGTACGGGACAAAACACGGTGTAAGTCGTGTATTTTACATATAAACTTGCTTCTTGGGATGACTTTAATCAATCCTCTATATGCAAAAATGTGATTTGGGCCCCATACGAACCGGCAGTGTTTTTCCTGCCGATATGAGGTTCAAATTCACCGCAAATGCTACGTTCCAATCGATCACGTTCCAGAAGCAAAATGATTAAAATTCACCTTTTTTTTGGAGATAAGCTGTCTAAATTGTCTATATTTTGTGTTATTCTCTCTCTCCATGATCATTATTTTGAAACTAAATATTCACAAAAGTTTGAGTCACATGTATTGTGCAAAAAACAATAATTTGATTATATTTTGGGTGGATGTTTCTAGATTAATTTATGGGAATTTAACATTAAATTCCTTCCATCTGGGATATAAATTCATGACAGTGAGATTTAAAAATCATGTTATATTGTGAATTCTTGTGTGAATGGGATTAGTTTGTTATTTGGATACTTAGGCTATTTTTTTAAATTATCCTTTTCTTAAGAAATTGAATCTACAGGACATTATTAATGGGGAAGGTAGTGGGCAGAAAGGCATGTCATGTGTGGTTTGAAGAGCAAAAACTTGTAGTTTACAATGCCAAAATTAAAAAGTTGTGGAAAAACAAGGTGTACAGAGTTACTTATTGGTTACAATTTGAGGAGTATGATGATGCTACTGATTATGATCTTCTCCATAAAGACTTGGGCTATTGCTAGAAATTGTAATTTATTTACCTATCTGTTACAGACTTACAGCATATTATACAATAATATTAAAGTTCTGAGCTTGAGAATATCACATTTTTGAATTTTCAAGGCAATCTGGGTGTTCATTACTATTTCCGTCACAACGGTCAATTTTGTAATTAGCTACAATTAGGTAATTAACTAATTATATGCTTTAATTTCAGGTCATCCAACTAAGATGTTTGGAGAAGGGTTTCGGCCTGAAACGTCGCCTATCTCCTTCGCTCCATAGATGCTGCTGCACCCGCTGAGTTTCTCCAGCATTTTGTGTACCCTCGATTTTCCAGCATCTGCAGTTCCTTCTTTAACAAGATGTTTTATATTTGTTTCAGAATGCTTCAATCTATAATAACTGAAAATTTCATTCAGTTCCCTTAATTTTTAAGAAAGCTATGGGCTTTTGACTGACCTCGATCACAGCTTTTGTGTTAAGTCAATGGAAAAGCAATAGGGAACAAGATGCTAATTTCCGAGTATGAAAACTGTTTTAATACTGAAGATATAAAAGTGAATTAGGTGTCAAATTAAACTTCTTTTTATGCTTTATCTGATGAGATAAATCGCAGACTTGATTTTTAAAATCTCAAAATTTTGAAACATTGCTAGTCCTAGCATGGCAAAACTAATGTGTGGAGAGGGCTCAGGCCATCATGCTTATATCCAGTAGAATTTAGAAGAATTGGAGGGGATCTCATTGAAACCAACAGAATTCTAGCAGGTCTGGACAGATGACTTGCAGTGGGGGAGTCCAAGACCAAAAATGGTCACAGTCTAAAGATAAAGTGCAAGCTATTTAAAAGCGATATGACAAGAAAGCAGAAACAGTTCACTGTACGTGGATGATCGGCCATGATCACGCTGAATGGGAAAGCATGCATGAAAGCAAATTTTCTATCTGTTTGGCCCCAATTGTTAGGGAAAGAATCTGAAAAATCACACAGGATTATTGTAATAGAAAGCACTGCAGATGTTTGTTTATACTAAAGATAGACACAAAATGCTGGAGTAACTCAACTGGTCAGGCAGCACTTCTGGAGAAAATGGATAGGTGACATTTTGGGACAGACGACTTCTTCAGAACTGATTGTCTGGGGAGGGGGGGGTCTTTTCTTTTTGTTCTGGTCTTTTCTTTCTTCCAATTCCTCTCACCCCACTCCCACAATCAGACTGAAGGGTCCACACCCGAATCATAACTTAATCCATTTTCACCAGAGATGTTGCCTGGCCCACTGGGTTAATCCAGCATTTTGTGTCTACCCACAAAATTATTCTCTGCTTCTTGTTATTAATAGCCCTTGCCAATAAAAAAACAGCTTAATTTCCACCTTCACAGCAAGTGCACAGATGATCCTCATGGAAAAGGGTGACTGTGAATTGTGCAGGGGTGAGCAGGGAGTGAACAGCATGGGTGTGCACACACCAGTCTGAAAACATCTATGTGCAAGACCATATAACTGTGAACATGATATGTGTCTCTGACTGTACAAGCCTGTGTTGTTCTCACAATACAAGGACTTTAGTAATTTCAGAAATCATCCAGGTGCCAACTTCTTCACTTCAAAATGCAACTAGCAGGTATAAATACAGTTTAGCATCCCAATGTGCAGAACCTCTCATTTAAATCAGACTTCATCACATAGTTGATTATTAGTGAAGCACCCTAATTGGATATATCAAAAGTAACTACTTTCCATTATCTACAGAGCACATAGCATGTAACATCCCCCTTTTCTCAAAATCCTATTCTTCATCTCTCAATTTGGACAGCTAGATCTGGGAGCATGTACTATTGTGGAGAGATTACCACCACAGATTGCTGGAGAGTGATCAAGACAAATCTAATCTGATTGTCTGTTCATGATCATCCTCTCCCTCCCAACGTTCTCTTTCTACTCACTGGCAACAATTAAAAGCGAATACCTAGGCACCCTCCTAATTAATACCTCCTACATGCAGAGGTTTTAGTGGCATCTCCCAGCACCTCCGTTAGTCTGTATTTATTACATAGCGCAGAAAACAACAGAATGTACAAACTGCAGGAGCTCACTGTTGACTCACCAATGTGTACTTTGCAGTGGCGCCGTGGTTGGATTATTCCAGTCCCCTTCATGCACTGAAGTACGATTCACGTTCCTTTCAATTCTTGTGCTGAAACTCTAGCAAACACAACATGGATCTACAACTTTTGAAGTAAATTCCATTCCTTGCAATGAACCAGCTATTTAGCTCGGTCTAACATAATCCCCCTTTACAGCTCGTGCCTGGAGATGCCTGAGTTTCTGGCCATGTTTATTACTGAAGAAGGTGGTGAGTGTACCGTGGGTGGAGATGTGCTTTCTGCCACAGGGGAAACGGCAGGTTTGTGCAGAATGATAAAGCTGAGACACAGTAGCAGTTTCCCCAGTCAGGAACCAGCTGTGACCAAACCCATTGGCTCTTCCCCTCCTGCAATTCCGGCATCAATTTCCCGCAACTTCCCTCTCAATGCAAACTAGGACCATGGTCTCTACCCAGCACCATGTGTAAAGCTGCGGTACAAACAAACAGCCTCATTAAAGCTGGGTATAAAGCACCATAAAGCCAGCCTCTTAAATACACTGAGAAGACAGATTCAGAATTATTTAACATTGGTTTGATTTGCCTCTTAAATCTCCAGAAAGAACGAAATAATATTTCAATCACAGAGCAGGAAAGAGCAGGGTATTTCTCTTTACAATGCAGACAAATAAAAGCATACCTTGAAAGAAATACGTGGAAGATCAGTTTGCAAAATATCTTGTATGCCATTCACAGGCAGCAGCCATTAAATACATGGTTCCAAGGTGATCCACTTTGCTAGTTTCAGGCTCAGCTTGCTAAGCAAGGTGGGCTCTCTTGTGCCTGCATCCCATCATCCCATTACCTTCCTCCTGTCACAATCGCCCCCATTTCCATCCACGCTTTGCTCTTACTTGCTAAAGACCACCAATTTTCTCTTCCTTACATTCCACCAATCCTCCCAAGATCTGTGCTCCTCCAACTCAAAAATGTTTCACATCTCCAGTTTTCACCTCCCACTCCATCTGCAATACTCGTGGACATGCATTCTGCTGCCTCGGCAGAAATTTTGGCATTCTCTTCCTAAATTACTTCAGACCTCCTCCTATAAAATGTTTAAGGCTCTTTGTCCAAGGCTTTGGTCTTAATATCTCATGTAGTTGAAAATGTAGGAGCAGGAGCTGGCCCTTCAAGTTTGCTCGCTGTTAATTGAGAAATCGTCAGACTTTCTACCTCAAAACCTTTACTTTTCAATCCCCATTTCCTTTCAAATCTATAAATTCTGTTTTGAAAGAATCTGACTGGCCCTCTGGGTAGAGACATGCAATAAACATTTTGTACGTGTTGCATGAAAAAATCTGCATTTTTTTTCCATTATTGAGGTCATGAGTAAGAGATCATGAGTAAGAACGTATCGTGGAGCACCTCTATTCAGTTCACTGTACCTATCAAACTTCCAGTTGCAGTCAGTTTAATTCTCCACCCCCCTCTGATCTATCACACAAGTACAATCAAATTATCCACAAGTAGAACACGTAGGGAAAGAGAAAAATACCAGAGTGCATAATATAATGTTGCGGTTTTATACTGTTACAGTTCCAGAGAAAGTGCAGGATGAAAAAATGCAAGGGCTGCAATGAGATAGGTTGTGAAATTATGACTACACCCTTAGCTCTTTCTTCTGCCTAATGGGAGAGGAGAGAAGAGGGAATGGCAACAGTGTAGATGGTCCTTGATTATGCTGACTGTTTTCCCAAGGCAGTACAAAGAGTAGATGGTTTTAATGCGGTGGAGGCTAGCCTATGTGATCCACATCTCTGCAATTTCTTGTGTTCTTAAGCCAAGCTATTGCCAAACCACGCTGTGATGCATCCCAATAGAATGTTCTCTATGAGTTTGGTTTTGATTATTGTGTTGAAGGTGGAGCTAAAGTTAATAAATAGGAGTTTGACGATTGTCCTGTTATCCAGCTGCTCCAGCGATGAATGTAGGTTTAGGCAGATGGCATCGGGAAGTTGGCACCTGTTACAATGGTAGGTAAACTGCTGTGGATTAAGGTTACCGCTCTCCAAGTACTACATAGAAACATAGAAAATAGGTGCAGGAGTAGGCCATTCGGCCCTCCGAGCCTGCACCGCCATTCAATATGATCATGGCTGATCATCCAATCCTGTACCTGCCTTTTCTCCATACCCCCTGATCCCTTTAGTCACAAGGGCCACATCCCTCTTAAATATAGCCAATGAACTGGCCTCAACTACCTTCTGTGGCAGAGAATTCCACAGATTCACCACTCTCTGTGTGAAAAATGTTTTTCTCATCTCGGTCCTAAATGACTTCCCCCTTATCCTTAAACTGTGACCCCTTGTTCTGGACTCCCCCAACATCGGGAACAATCTTCCTGCAGCTAGCTTGTCCAACCCCTTAAGAATTTTGTAAGTTTCTATAAGATCCCCCCTCAATCTTCTAAATTCTAGCGAGTACAAGCCGAGTCTATCCAGTCTTTCTTCATATGAAATTCCTGCCATCCCAGGAATCAGACTGGTGAACCTTCTCTGTACTCCCTCTATGGCAAGAATGTCTTTCTTCAGATTAGGAGACCAAAACTGTACACAATACCCCAGGTGTGGTCTCACCGAGGCCCTGTACAACTGCATTAGAACCTCCCTGCTCCTATACTCAAATCCTTTCGCTATGAATGCTAACATACCATTTGGTTTCTTCACTGCCTGCAGCATCTGCATGCCTACTTTCAATGACTGGTGTACCATGACACCCAGGTCTCGTTGCATCTCCCCTTTTCCTAATCGGCCACCATTCAGATAATAGTCTACTTTCCTGTTCTTGCCACAAAAGTGGATAACCTCACATTTATCCACATTATACTGCATCTGCCATGCATTTGCCCACACACCCAACCTATCCAAGTCACCTTGCAACCTCCTAGCATCCTCCTCACAACTAACACTGCCCCCCCCCAGCTTCGTGTCATCCGCAAACTTGGAGATGTTGCATTCAATTCCCTCGTCCAAATCATTAATATATATTGTAAATAATTGGGGTCCATAATAGTGGATATCGGATCCATTGGACAGTAATCATTAAGGCATGCTACCTTACTTTTCTTTGGCAGCAGGATGATATTGGTCTTGAGGCAGACAGGAACCTCAGAATGGAGTAAGGAGAGGTTAAATGTGTGCTTAAATACTCCTGCAAGCTGGTCCTCAGGTTCTGAAGACGAGGCCGTGGACTCCATCCGGGCTAGCATTCAATAAATGCAAATTGTGACAGTGAAGAATGGAAAGTTACAATAGAGGTTTGATCAAAATTCACAAGATGCAGTGGCCTGGCCCCTTTAGACACTACACGTGTATTGGAATCCTTCCAGCTTCCATGTAACTTTAGAAAAGATGTGATGAGATAGCTTAAAGTTGAAAACTAAGTCCTGGCACAGCCAATTTTACAGATTAGCAAGAATATGGTCAGAAACAAGTCCAGTTGGAGTAATGTTACGAAATATGCATCAAATGAAAAAAAGAGTATTGGTTTATTTAATGTATCCTTTTAAGCTTAATCATTTGAGCACAAGCAGAAAATGTTTGCATGGCTGATATCAAGGAAAATGTTAGACTGCAGAAAGATAACGATGTCAGGTCAATTGTGCAGCAAATTAGCAAATGCAATTTAACCCCAAAAGTGTTGATTTTTATTGAAAACATTTCCAGGATCTAGCAATTCCCCTGCAAGAGCAGCATTTATTCTCCATCCCTAAATGCTGAAGCAGAGTGCTATCATATTAAACCACGTAGTTCTAGTGAAGATATTCTCCCAGTGTTGCTGGGGAGGGAACTCCAGGATTCAGTGACACTGAAGAAACACCAACATATTTTCAAATCTGGATGGTATGAAAGTGGTGATCAAGAACATGCAGATGGTGCTTTTCTGTGCGTTACTCCTTCTTGGTATTAGATAGCACTAATTTGGCAGTGGTTGTTGGTATAGCCTAGTTGAATAAATGCTGTACACCAGCCATTATGCTGGTCATAGAGGGGATGAATGTTTGGATAATTAAGTCAGCCACACAGTACAGAAACAGGCCCTTCAGCCCAACCCACCCATGCCAACCCATATATGCTAGTTCCATATCCTTCTAAATTTTTCCAATCCACGTACCTGTCCAAATGTCTTTTAAATGTACCTGCCTCACCACTTCAAGTAGCTCATTTCATAAATATTCCATACTCTGAGAAAAGGTTGCTCCTCAGTTTTCTATTAAATCTTTCCCCTCTCAACATATCTATGTTCTCTGGTTCTAAATTTATTCCAGTTAAACAACTTATTCTCAACAACTTTTGCAAGCACCTGTCTAATATAATTCAATATTTGCCCTGCATATCTTTAAATTTTCAGGATATCACAAACAACATAGGTACCAGTACTGATCTGTGCAGACCAAAATTGGACACAGACCTCCAGTCAGAATAACACCATTTCACCACTACACTGCCTTCTATGGGTAAACAACTGAATTTAAGTAACCAAGTCACTATGGATCCCATGCACCTTCGTTTACGGGTGTGTTTACTGGATCCGACTTGCCAAATGCCTTACTACATTCCATGGCAACATTTATTGCCCTGCCCTCAATCACCTTGATCACCCCATCAAAAAAGACAAGTTTGTAAGATTTGCCGTTAGAGTCATGGCCAATATTAATCCCTGAACAAAAGTTTATGGTTATTACCACACGGTGTTGTGCTAAATTAGTTTAATTAATTCCTACATTACAACAGCAATCATCCTAATTGGCTGTGAGCCACCAGGATGAGCTGAGAATATGAAAGCTCATCAACGCATCCATTCCTCAGAAGATTGAGGAGATTTGGCACGTTGCTGAATACTTTAATCACAATTTTACAACTGTACAGTGGCGAGCATACTAACTGGTTTCATCACACCTTGGGTCGGTAACTCGAGGGCTCAAAAATGAAGGAGGCTGCAGAAAGTGGTGGATGCTGCCCGGCCCATCATAAGTACTGACCTCCACATAATTGAAGAAATCTACAGGAAGCTACTGCCTCAAGGCAGAAGCTATCAAAGACCATGCCATCATGGAAAATGATGGCCACCCTCTCATTTTGCTACTACCACTGGAAAGGTACATGAACCTGAGAACCAGAACAGCTTCATCCCTCAATCATCAAGCTCTTGAACAACATTGCACAACACTAACCATTGTCTAACTTAGTACTGAACTATTATGAATTTTAGAAATCAGCTTGCATTCTCCTCCGCCTAGCGGAGATGATATTCACTGTCAACAACTTCTCCTTCAACTCCTCCCACTTCTCCAAATCAAAGGCATAGCCACGGGGACTCGCATGGGCCCCAGCCATGCCTGCCTCGTTGTAGGGTACGTTGAACAATCACTCTTCCAGGCTAACACTGGCTCTATCCCTGAACTCCACTCTGCTACATTGACGACTGCCTTGGTGCTACGTCCTGCACCACGCAGAACTCATGGACTTCATTAAATTCAATACCAATTTCCATCCTGCAATCAAATTCACTTGGACCACCTCCGACACCTCCCACCCCTTTCTTGATCTCACTGTCTCCATCACAGGAGATAGACTATCTACTATAAACTTACCGACTCCCACAACTGTGCAGGAAAGAACTGCAGATGCTGGTTTAAATCGAAGGTAGACACAAAATGCTGGAGTAACGCAGCGGGACAGGCAACATCTCTGAAGAGGAATGGGTGACGTTTCGGGTCAGTCTGAAGAAGGGTCTAGACCCGAAATGTCCCCCATTCCTTCTCTCCAGAGATGCTACCTGTCCCGTTGAGTTACTCCAGCATTTTGTGTCTGACCCACAACTGTCTAGACAACACTTCTTTTCACCCTGGCTCTTGCAAAGACTATTCCAAATTCCTCCATTTACACCTCATCTACACCCAGTTTGAGGTGTTCCATACTAGGTTATCAGAGATGTCCTCATTCTTTAGGGAATGGCAGGTCCCCTCTTCTATCATAGATGAGGCGCTCGCACGTCTCCTCAGTATCCCGCAGCTCCGCTCTTGATCCCTCTCCCCCCTCAGCCGCAACAGGGACAGAGTCCCTCTAGTCCTCACCATTCACCCTATCAGCCATCGCATGCAACACAATCCTCTGACATTTTCGCCACCTTTAACGGGATCCCACCACGAGTCACATCTTCCCATCCCCACCCCTTTCTGCAGAGATCGTTCCCTCCGCAACTCCCTGGTTAACTCATCCCTTCCCACCCACACCACACTTGCAACGGAAGGAGATGCAACACCTGTCCCTATATCCCCTCAACTCAACTCTGTCCATGCACCCTGACAGGCCTTTCATGTTAGGCAGAGGTTCATTTGCACCTCCTACAACCTCATCTACTGTATCTGTTGTTCCAGATGTGGATTGTCACAGTGCCCTCCATAATGTTTGGGACAAAGACCCATCATTTATTTATTTGCCTCTGTACTCCACAATTTGAGATTTGTAATAGAAAAAAATCACATGCGGTTAAAGTGCACATTGTCAGGTTTTATTACAGGGTACTTTTATACATGTTGGTTTCACCATGTAGAAATCACAGCTGTGTTTATACAGAGTTCCCCCATTTCAGGGCACCATAATGCTTGGGACACATGGCTTCACAGATGTTTGTAATTGCTCGGGTGTGTCTCCATAATGCAGGTATAAGAGTGCTCTCAGCACCTAGTCTTTCCTCCAGTATTTCCATCATCTTTGGAAACTTTTATTGCTGTTTATCAACAGGAGGACCAAGGTTGTGCCAATGATAGTCAACGAAGCCATTATGATACTGAGAAACAAGAATAAAACTGTTAGAGACATCAGCCAAGCCTTAGGCTTAACAAAATCAACTGTTTGAAACATCATTAAGAAGAAAAAGAGCACCGGTGAGCTTATTAATCGCAAAGGGACTGGCAGGGCAAGGAGGTCCTCCATAGCTGGTTGAAAAAGAATTCTCTCTATAAAAAAGAAAAATCTCCAAAAACTTGTCCAACAGATCAGAAACATTCTTCAAGAGTCAGGTGTAGATTTGTCAATGACCACTGTCCGCAGAAGACGTCATGAACAGAAATACAGAGGCTACACTGCAAGATGCAAACCACTCGTTAGCCACATAAAAGAGCAACCACAGTTCTGGAAAAAGATCTTGTGGACAGATGAGATGAAGATTAATTTATAGCAGAATGATGGCAAGAGCAAAGTATGGAGGGGAGGAGGAACTGCCCATGATCCAAAGCATGCCACCTCACAGGGCTCACAATTAACGGTTGCCAATGGCCACCTAAAGTCCCGCCGGGCAACCTAAAAGCCGTGTCATTTTGCCCGGCTTGATTCTGCAGATACTGGTTTATACCAAAGATAGACACACAAAATTGGTGTAACACAGCGGGTCAGGCAGCATCTCTGGAGAAAAGGAATAAGTTACAGGTCGGCGGCAGCGGCTCCACCTCTTCCTCCTCCCGCACCCCGCCTGCCCTCATAGCGGCCACTGCGTGCCACTCCGCCAACGGCGATACCCGCTTTCAAAACAAACCCTCCCACACGCCGAGGCCGGGTGGGGAGGGGGAGGAAGGGGAAGGCCCCCTTCCACCATCTGAAGCACCTGCACCGCTCGGCCCCGCACCTTCCTGTTGGCTGGCAGAGGAGGGGAGGCGGTGGCGAGGTGCTCCCAATTGCCTTCCCCTTTGGTACTGCCACTTGGCGGTGGACAGGGACGGCCAAGGCAGCGGGGCGATGATGCTGGTGTTGTCCGAGGAGCGCTGACCTTTCTTCCTCCCCACCTCCTCTGCCCCTTCCCCTCTCTCTCTCTCTCTTGTACGCCCCCCCCCCCCCACTCCTCTTATCCTGGAACCCCATCTCTCCATCCTGCACTGATCTCCATTCCCGCCTCTATTCAGTCCTCACTGATATCCCCTGTGTTCCCCTCCCTATCTACCCCCCTCCCCATCTATTCATCCTGCACTGATCTCCCTATCCACTTCGCATTGATTCTCCTGCCACCCCCCCATCCATCCTACACTGTTCCCCTAATTCATCCTGTACTGACCCCCCTTCCCATCCATCCTGCACTGCACCCCCCATTCATACTGTACTGATGCCCCCCATTCATCATGTACTGATCTTCCAATTCATCCGGCACTGATTCCCCCCCCATCCATCCTGTAGTGAGCCCCCCCCATCCATCCTGCACAGACCCCCCCGATCCATACTCTACTGACCCCCCCCCCAATCATCCTGTACTGATGCCCCCCATTCATCATGTACTGATCTTCCAATTCATCCGGCACTGATTCCCCCCCCCATCTATCCTGTAGTGAGCCCCCCCATCCATCCTGCACAGACCCCCCCGATCCATACTCTACTGACCCCCCCCCCAATCATCCTGTACTGACCCCCCCATTCATCCTGCACTGATTCCCCCCCCATCCATCCTGTACTGATCCTCCCCATTCAACCCCCACTGACATCCCCCGCGCTCTCCCCTCACAATTTTACCTACTCCAACCAACACGCACTAATTCCCCTGCCTCAATCCATCCATCCCGCACCGATTGCCTTCTCAAGCCCCCCCCCCCCCCCCCCAATCCATCCCGCACTGATTTACCCCCCACCCCAACCCTACTGCACTGGAAATGTCTTCAGAGCGAACAGTGTATTCTGTCATCAAACATAGTCAATCAAATGTGTTTTAATTCCCAAAGTTATTATTTGTTTTGATCCATAAAGATGGATTAATTAAATTGTGAACATGTGAACCATTAAAACTGCAGTGTTCGATCGTCACTGCTACCGTTGACACGTTATTACAGAATTCATTTTAACGGCAAATCAATGCTCTTAATATGGAGTATCAGTGCTGTAGTTATTTAATGAGCAACTATACGTTGGATTTATCCAGATTTTACTTTACAATCAGTCATATACATCACGAATTTGGCCAGGAGATATTTCAGTTGACATTTTAATGTTAACTCTGAAGTGGGATTGATGGAAACAGCATTTATCAAAAATGTTTTAAAAATCTGGTGTGTACAAACTGGGTATCTTCATTGCTGTTCATAACACACATCTAATCTGAATGTCCGGTAATGTGGCGTTTTGACACCTTTAAACATATTACCAAAAGAACATTTGCTGCAGTTATGTCCTTTGGCCATCTCTTGTCAGTTAACGGCCTGTCCCACTGTACGAGGTAATTCAAGAGCTCTCCAGAGTTTTAAAAAAAATCAAACTCGTGGTTAGCACGCAGAATGTACGTAGCGGGTACGTCGGAGCTCGGGACGTCTCTTAGCGGCTCGTAACGCTAACGGCAGGTACTCGGGAAACGCGGTAAGCTCCTTGAAAAATCTTCACAAGTCTTCACATGTTGAAAAATGTCCACGAGAGCCCCGAGTACCTACGAGCGGCTATTACCGTAATTCTCAGAGTTCAAATCAGGGGAAACTCGGGAGAACTCTTGAATTAGCTCTTACAGTGTAATGTGAGATGGGTACAGTCGGTTTTAACAGCTATTATCATAAAATGCCTTTAGAAATTTCCTTGCAACCTGTATATTTTGTTGTGGATAAATTATGTGGGAAGCGAGAGTATTTATGTACCGATAGCAATAACGACCTAGGCTATGGCCATGTCATGATACTTTTTGGTCCTTCACAGAAAACATGCTTGCATCAATCTGTAGTGTGCATGGTTAAGCATATATGTGGACATGGTCAAGGATTTATTGACACAGGTTGATCATACTCTGAATAATCCAACCACATTTATGTTTGGAAGTGGAAAGAAATAATAGAAATTGCATTCATTGCAAGGTGTAAAAAGAGTTGAGATACTGTATTATAATTTTGCTGCATATCATTGTGGTATATATCATGTCTTGATTGGTGAATATGTTTAATTTGCGACTTTATTGAAGCAGAAATAATATGTGAATGTGTCATTGAACATAGAAACCTAGAAAATAGGTGCAGGAGGAGGCCATTTGACCCTTCGAGCCAGCACCGCCATTCATGTAATCATGGCTGCATCCCCAATCAATAACCCGTGCCTGCCTTCTCCCCATATCCCTTGATCCCACTTGCCCCTAGAGCTCTATCTAACTCTCTCTTAAACCCATCCAGCGATTTGGCCTCCACTGCCCTCTGTGGCAAGGAATTCCACAAATTCACAACTCTCTGGGCGAAAACATTTTTTCTCACCTCAGTCTTAAATGGCCTCCGCTTTATTCGAAGACTGTGGCCCCTGGTTCTCGGACTAGCCCAACATTGGGACCATTTTTCCTGCATCTAGCTTGTCCAGTCCTTTTATGATTTTATATGTTTCTATAAGATCCCCCTCATCCTTCTAAACTCCAGTGAATACAAGCCTAGTCTTTTCAATCTTTCCTCATATGACAGTCCCGCCATCCCAGGGATCAATCTCGTGAACCTACGCTGCACTGCCTCAATCACAAGGATGTCCTTCCTCGATTTAGAAGACCAAAACTGTACGCAATACTCGAAATGTGATCTCACCAGAGCCCTATACAACTGCAGAAGAACCTCTCTACTCCTGTACTGAAATCCTCTTGTTATGAAGGCCAACATTCCATTAGCTTTCTCCACTGCCTGCTGTACCTGCATGCCAACTTTCAGTGACCGGTGTACAAGGACACCCAGGTCTCGTTGTACCACCCCCTTACCTAACCTAACCCCATTTGTATAATAATTTGCCCCCTTGTTTTTGCCACAAAAGTTGATAACCTCACATTATATTGCATCTGCCACTCAACCTGTCCAGGTCACCCTGTAACCTCCTAACATCCTTTTCACAGTTCACACTGCCACCCAGCTTTGTGTCATCCACAAACTTGCTAGTGTTGCTCCTAATTCCCTCTTCCAAATCCTTAATATATATAGTAAACAGTTGTGGCCCCAACACCAAGCCTTGCGGCACTCCACTCACCACTGCCTGCCATTCTGAAAAGGACCCGTTCACTGCTACTCTTTGCTTCCTGTCTGTCAACGAATTTTCTATCCACATCAACACCCTACCCCCAATACCATGTGTTCTCATTTTAGTCACCAGCCTCCCGTGCGGGACCTTATCAAAGGCTTTTTGAAAGTCTAGATACACTACATCCACTGGCTCCCCTTCATCCATTTTACTTGTCACATCCTCAAAAAATTCCAGAAGATTAGTCAAGCATGATTTTCCTTTCTTAAATCCATGCTGACTTGGACTAATCCTTTTAATGTTAACCAAATACCCCACTATTACCTCTTTAATAATTGACTCCAGCAACTTTCCCACCACCGGTCAGGCTAACTGGTCTGTAATTCCCCTTTTTCTCTCTCGCTCCTTTCTTGAAAAATGGGATAAGGTTAGCTATCCTCCAATCCACAGGAACTGATCCCGAATCGAATGAACATTGGAAAATAATCATTGGGAACCATTGTGGGGGGATGTTTTTATGTTCATTGTTAATTCTTTAGTGTTGTGTTTTATCTTTATTTGTGTGCTGCATGGCAAGTCAAATTTCACTACACCAATTGGTGTATGTGACAATAAATGTCCTTTGTCCTTTTCATGATACAACTGCTGATGGTAGTAGCATAATGAATTATGAAGTGTATAGACACATCCTATCTGCTCAAGTTAAAAAAAAATGCCTCACAACTCATTGGCCGGCGGTTTATTCTACAGCAAGACAATGATCCCAAACATACTGCTAAAGCAACAAAGGAGTTTTTCCAAGCTAATAAATGGTCAATTCTTAAGTGGCTGTCAATCACCCGATCTGAACCCAACTGAGCATACCTTTTATATGCTGAAGGGAAAACTGAAGGGGACTAGCCCCCAAAACAAGCATAAGCCAAAGATGACTGCAATACAGACCTGGCAGAGCATCACCAGAGAAGACACCCAGCAACTGGTGATGTCCATGAATCGCAGACTTCAAGCAGTCATTGCATGCAAAAGATTTGCAGCAAAATACTAAACATGACTATTTTCATTTACATGACACTGCTGTGTCCCAAACATTGTGGTGCCCTGAAATGGAGGGGACTATGTATAAACACTGTGTAATTTCTACATGGTGAAACCAAAATGTATAAAAATGGCCTTTATTAAAATCTGACAACGTGCACTTTAACCACATGTGATTTTTTCTCATACAAATCTCAAATTGTGGAGTAGAGACAAATAAATAAATGATGTGTCTTTGTCCCAAACATTATGGAGGGCACTGCATATATCGGTAAGAACAAACGTAGACTGGGCGATCGCTTCACTGAACCCCTTTACTCAGTCGCTTTGCCCGACGTGATCTCTCGATGAGTTACTCCAGCTTTCTGTTTCTATTGTCAGTTTAAATCAGCATGTTCCTTCCTGCAGAGTACTACTTTAAGCTGGAAAGAGTGCAGAGAAGATTTACGAGGATATTGCTAGGACTCAGGGGCCTGGGCAAGAGGAGACATTAGGTTCAACCACACTTTGACTTTGGCCTATCTCACTGATCTCCTCCAAGCTGATGATCCTGATATCCCTTTTAAAGCCAACAAAATACAGAAGGTACTCATTGGGTTGAGCAGTATCTGTGGGGGGAGAAGGGGGATGCCGAGAAGAAATTATCATGCTTCGGGTCAAAGCCCTGACGGGCCGAGTTACTCCAGCTTTTTGTGCACTATTATGGCCTGTCTGCCTAGTATTATTGATAATTTTACATATGCCTGTAAAGCTGCATCAAGTAGAATTTCATTATTCTGGTTATGGCAGTACATATGACAATTAAACTCTTGACTCCCACGATAAACACGTGATGCCAAAGATCCCAGATACACCACTTTCCTCACTCCAGTGATAGTTCCAGAGATGCTGTGCAACCTTCTTGTGACCAATTCAGTTTGCAACAAAATGGCTCAGATCAATCAGCCAAAAATGAGGTGCTGGAGGAACACGGCGGTGAGTCAACATCTGTGGAGGGAAATGGACAAATGAAGTTTCAGGTTAGGACCCTTCAGACTCATGGAATAGAGGGGAGATAGTTGGTAGAAAAAGGCAAGTGGAAAGGGTGGAGCAGGTAATAGATCCAAGTAAAGAAGGGACTAGCATACGAGTCAGGTAAGAGAAGGGTGTACAGATGGAGATGTGGAATAGGTTGGAGATGTGGGTTAGCCAAAAGGGTGTAAATGGTAGAGTCTGATAAGAAAGGTGATGGGTAAAATGTTGAACCAGAGGGCAGAGATTAATGGGTGGGGATGGAATAAAAATTGGGGGCAGGGGGAGTAGAGAGGGACGGGTGATAACTGGACAGAGGAGATGGAGGAGGGGAAAGCTACTGGGTTACAGGGGGATTTACCTGGAGAAATTAGAGAGTTCACTGTTCATGCCCTTGGTTGTAAGCTTCCCATCACAATAGATCTTCCAGTTTGCATATGGCATAACTCTGGCTGTGGCAGAGACAGAGGTCAGACAGGTTGGTATGGTGATGGGAAGTAGAATTAAAATGGGTAGCTAGTCCTGGAGGACGGAGCGCAAGTGTTCACCTAGTCTACAGTTAGTCCTGACATAGAGGATGCTGCAGAGTACCAAATGCAACAAGACAAAGTTGGAGGACCTATATGTAAATCTCTCTTTCACCGGTAAGGACTGTTGTGTTCCAGGGAGTGCCTGGGGAGGAATGAAGCTGGCAGAAATGTCACAGAATGAGTGGGATGAGGAAGCTGGTGGGGTGAAAAGTTGAGGATCAGGGGAACACCATCCCTATTCTGTTTGGGGGTGGGGGGAGGAGAGCGGGGAAGGGGAAACAAGAGCAGAATTACAGGAAATAGAGGAGATATGGGTGAAGGCTCCATCCACAACCGTAATCTGCCTCTTGAGGGTGCAGAAGCCCCAACACAGTTGATTTGCCACACAAAGTGTTGGCAGTGGTGCCAGGGTATTTTGGAACAGTGTTCACAAAAATGTCTTGCTGGGGCCATGTCAGCACCCACAACTGCATCTTTGATTTGAAGAAAAGGTGAGGAAGCAAAAGAAAAGTTGTTTACAGTAAAGACAAAATTTGTCAGTGTTATTCAAGGGGAACTGGCTGGATCTCTGTTCCAGGTAGAAACAGAGGGGCCCCTTAGCTTTCCTTGGGGAATGGAAGTGTAAAGAGACTGGAGGTTCATAGTAAAAATCAGGCAGTGGAGGTCCAGGAATTGGAAGGCGTTTGCGGTGTGGAGTGTTATCCCGGATGTAGATGGGAAGTGACTAGATAAAATTGAGGTACACTGATGGTAATAGCATCAATAACGGGATACTGATTGGGGATGATCAGCCATGATCACATTGAATGGCTGGCTCGAAGGGCCAAATGGCCTACTCCTGCACCTATTGTCTATTGTCTATAATGAATTCTGAAGTGTACATACACATCCTATCTGCTCAAAAGTTCAAAAAAATGCCTCAAAACTCATTGGCCGGAGGCTCATTCTACAGCAAGACAATGGTCCCAAACATACTGCTAATGCAACAAAGTTTTTCAAAGCTAAAAAGTGGTCAATTCTTGAGTGGCCAAGTCAATCACCTGATCTGAACCCAATTGAGCATGCCTTTTGAATGCCGAAGAGAAAACTGAAGGGGACTAGCCCCCAAAAGAAGCATAAGCCAAAGATGGCTGCAATACAGGCCTGGCAGAGCATCACCAGAGAAGACACCCAGCAACTGGCGATGTCCATGAATCACAGACTTCAAGCAGTCATTGCATGTAAAGGATATGCAACAAAATACTAAACATGACCACTTTCATCTACGTAACATTGCTGCTTCCCAAACATTATGGTGCCCTGAAATGGGGGGACTATGTACAAACACTGCTGTAATTTCTACATGGTGAAACCAAAAATGTATAAAAATGGCCTTTATTAATATGCGCTTTAACCACATGTGATTTTTTTCTAGTACAAATCTCAAATTGTGGAGTACAGAGGCAAATAAATAAATGATGGATCTTTGTCCCAAACATTATGGAACAAATGTACTGTAGGACAGGAGCACTGTAGCTATCATTCGTCCACTCCTGTCCCACCCCTTCCACACACCTATCAGCTATCTACCCTCCACTGCATCAGGCTGGAGAAAGGTCCGGACCCAAAATGTTGTCTGTTCTTTTTCTTCCACAGAAGCTGCCAGAGCTACTGAGTATCTCCAGTATTTCTTTGGCTCAAGGTTCCAGCATTTGCAGTCTTGCTTTTTCATGGGTCAGGTATTTCTCAATGAACAGAGTTCTTCCTTCCACAGGTGGTTTGAAGTGGGGGTATTATTAGAGACACATCCATTCCATTTGCGCAGACATCATGCAGTTAACACTTACAGTGTTAAGCAGGCAATAAGGGGAGCAAACATTAAGAAAACAGAACAGGAGCTGCTGTGTGTATCTGATAAATAACTGTCCTAGCGTATACACGTTTAATTATAGATAACTGACAGTTAATTCAGATGGAGAAAAAGGAAGTAAAGTCATCATTCAGCACAAGGGAGGATTCATGTTATCAGAGGAACAGATATAGGCACTTATTACAGTCATGCTCTTCAGAAAAGGACTACATA